>JACCIC010000185.1:0-487500 GCA_018907035.1 Sycobia sp. Sy_11 | reverse complement strand
TAAATATATTAGTTATATATATATATATATATATATATATATATATATATATATATATATATATATTAGTTATACCAACTTTAATTACATTTAAATTTAGTGGTTATGGATAATTTATAGGCATATTTTTAATATAGATAATGGATAGGCATATTTTTCAGACACACAACACAGGGGACAAGTAATAACATTACCTACATTCTACATCATATATTTCTATGGAGGACTTTGTATTTATCAAGTTATAGCATTATATAATAATATAAATGTCAGATCGTTTTAAATTCTATAAAGAAATATTTGAACTATCATAAGTAAAACAATAAGTATGCTTAAAACATACATCGCTTTGACTCGGAATGCTTAATATTATCTATGATTGACAAAAAAGATACTTTTACTCTTAAAAATCTGGAGAAGTAAACATTAAATTCTTTTGGATCTCTTCCCATCATGATATTGACGGAAATACAATCGCGGACGTCTTCGTTAAAGAAGCCATAAATGGAAGCATGGATTATAATTTTGATCCACCTTTTACAGACTTAATTAATCTCTTCAAAATATCAATGTATGAGAATATAAATGATTATATAATATAAAATAGCCTCAGCAAAGGAAAACTCTATTTCAAAAATTACTGCCAAGACTCTATTAAACCATGGTTTCATAGCAAAAGTATTCCTTGCAAATTAGTAGTATTTATTAATCGGTTGAGGTCTGATCACTATAATCTGGCTTTTTCATTAGCTAGAATGAACATTGTAAGCGATCAAAATTGTAATTGTCAAACAAATATACAAAATATAGATCATGTCGTTTGGCAATGTCCATTATTAGAAAATAAGAGGGCAGATTTATTAAAAAATTTGTTTAAACTGAAGCAACAGATTCTTATAACTATAGCATCTCTATTAGCGGAGTCAAATGTACAAACACGTAAATGTATACTGGAATTCTTAAAATTCTGTAATATTACTGTATAAAAAAATTATGTATTGAAAGAATGTTTTTTGGCCAATAGATCCGAATAAATTACTTAATAATATATATATATATATATATATATATATATATATATATATACACATATGCATTTATTTATGGACCGTGGACTTTTCCAGAAAAGTATTTGTTTAGGCTTATTATTTGGTATCTAGAACTACACCTAGCGACATTGATGTTCGATTCTACAACGAAATCTTCTTGTATCCTCACACGCCATATTTAATTTCCTCTTTTTTATCATCTTTTGGAACAGACATAATAAACCTTTTACTGCTAATATGTGATTAAACTGTCAGTATTTTAGGGAACATATCATATTAGAATTGTAGATATAAACTATAATATTATAAAAACTCCTGAATTTGATAAGGAGAATATTTTATATTTACATTTTAAGTAAAAAGTAAAAAATCTCATAACAACTATATAGAATCGATACAAATTATATAAAATGTTAATTTACAATGTGTGTGTGAGTGTAACAATAGCAATCTCAGATGTATCAGGACACCCTTCTCTGTTTATGGACACCTTGTATTGAGAATGTCCAGTTATTTATGTTAATAACTTTTTTTTTAATTTAGAACCATTACATAAAACATTGCAACGAAAAAAATTAAAATGTATATGGAGGACTGAAAGCAACAAAATTAATAATAAAGAGTTAAAAAAATCATGGAAGTGATTAAATTTTTGAAAGTTGGTATGTAACAAAAGTTTCGTTACAAAATTTGATTTGGAAACGGTGTCCATGATTAAAAAGCACTGCCCTGCGCTAAAATTTACAAGTAACACGTGCAGTCTTGAAAATATGCTTGACAGAATTATAGATCCTATCACGAATTGGATTCCAATAAATTGCAATTATAGAGCTTCAATTATTCAGAAAAAAATTTGAGTATCCATCTGTCAAACAGGCGTTTATTGAAGGAAATATATTGCCTTAAAAGTATTCTATCATACGATAACTTTCACATAACAAGGGATATAAAGATTAATATATTTTTGTGTTTTTTTTTTTATTTTACAGGTAAAAAACAAGCATTTAGTCAAGTCATATTACTACTACAATTGATACAGAGACATGTCCTATTTCGTTATGTGAGACAGACAGAAGTTGTAGCGCTTTACACCTATTTAAAACTTGATTGAGAAGCCCATTGTTTCAAGAAAGTTTAAATAATTTAGCATATATAATTGAATAATTTATGTGTGTGTACAAAAAAGTTTTTAATGTTTATATGTAAGGAACATGTGAATTGATGGTTATTGTTTTGTTATATATTATAAAATAAACTGCACAAGGGGATTCTGAGATGACTGATAGATTTTATTAACCTAAAGCTTACAATGTTTTGGCTATACGATTTGTGTAATTTGTCTAATTTGAGGTTTACTTAAAGTTAAAAATAAACTTTTTATTTAATCATTATGTAAAGTTTCAAATTTACTATAATATATTTTTAAAAATACATTCTTTTCTTTGTTAGTATTGAGACATAACTTTTGATTATCCCTCTATAGCGGGACACAAAGTCTTTGCAAGAAGAAAAGGGATATCAACTCTGAAACAAGCAGCTTGTTCAATTACAAAGAATAGAGATAAAGACAACGATATAAAAGAAATGCGGGAGACCGATAATCAAACATATACATAGATTTCTATAATTATTGTAATTGATAATAATGTTACTATAATATATATCGTATTGGTTATAAGAATAAATTGTTTATACACATACGTTGCTAACTTGCGGAGTATCATTATAATTTTTTCGTAGAACCAGGTAGAACCTGATGGAGATGATACAAGTACTGAAAAGGGCATGAAGAAGAATAAAAGCAATTCTATTTATTTATTAAATTTATTATTCTATTAGTATATATTATATATATGATTTACAATTAATGAATGTTAAAATTTTTACATTTTGTTTAATATGGTATGTAAATTTTCTAATTCTGAAAATTTTAAATTTTATTATATTTAATAAATTACTTTATGAAAAAACCTTATAGATTTAAAATATACTGACGAATATGAGAATTCACTATATACTTGATATTTATCTCGTGGTTTGAATAGATATTTAGAACGCTGAATATCATTTAACCTAGTTTTTTTTTTTGTTTTGTTAAGACTCAGTCTAGAAAAAAACGTTTGCTTATAGACAATAAAGATAGAATATTAAAAATTATATACGGTTTGATCGTATAATTTGGTCATTCCTGAACAAATGGATCGAATATTTCGGTCTCTTTTGAAATAAAATATCGCTTTCTGCAATTTCAATATTTTGCTTGAGTTATTGCAATCTTTTTTTTTAATTATATAATTAAATTTATATATTAAGTAGTTATATTTATAACTATATAATAACAATAATTTCCACTGACATTTTTTTGTAGAATATTGATCTTGGACTTGTAATTAAGTCGATTCTGGATGATTCGGAAATATGTTTTTGACAATTTTGAACTGATGATATTTTATATAATGAAGCATCTAAGCCTTTTTGTTCTGTTCGGGTATTGATCTCGATATATCTTCAATTTATTAGTAAAACGAATGACTGAATATACCTTTTTGGCAATTTTTAAAACAAATTGCAACGTATCAATGAGCTCGGTGCTTCATAAATCTATAACCACAGATTTTAATCATATTTCATATATGATTCGAACTAGGGCTAGGGACCTTCTGGATGTTCGAGCAATTTGAACCGTTAATGTCGAGCTGAACGTATACTGTTCGAACATTTAAGCCGTTCGAGCATGAAAACGTTTTCAGGCCCAATTGTTGGAACGTATATTTTAAAACTCGGACAAAAGCGTATACAAAAGGCCCAGCCCAGATTCGAAAGTTATATAATCGGCACAAAACCTTCCCATCGCGAAGAACAACATACACGAGTAATATTGTTTTTATTACATGACATATTATATTATATATATTATATTATATATATATATATATATATATATATATATATATATATATATATATACATACATATAGCAATCGTTATTAACAGATAGCCACAGCGTTCCAATCAATCCGCGTCGAACTTGCCGCATGAAAATCCGGAAGCACTCCCCCGCAATGCGCGGAGCCGCGGCGCGTGTAAATATCGATTGTCGCGCGAGCTTGCGCGCAAAACCCGCGCGACTCTTTTATTTTCTCATTTCATTTCGCCCCGCGCGCTTTCCTCCGCGCGTCCTCCGCAGGCTCCGCGGCTCCTCCCGCACGGGCGGAGAGCGCCGCGCAATCTCGACGGCGCGCGCGAGCGGCGCGCAGAGCTCGGCGAGAGGGAACTTTTCTCGAAAATGAAAATCAATATGCAAAGGGCCCGCGCTTTATCCTCGTTATTAGATTGCCGTCGCGGCGAGAGGGAGGGCCTCGACCGCGGCTCCGATCTCGGCGCGATCTCCGATTTGCCAGCGGAGGTCAGCTGGATCGCGGGCGAAGAGCAGAGCATTTTGAACGATGAGGGAAAGAGGGACAGAGAGAGAGAGAGTGAGAGAGAGAGAGAGAGCATTGGTCGCTAAATTAAAATAATCCACATCCAGTATAATAATCCACGCATATAGTATTTTCCCGTCCCTAGATAAATCTTCATTTTTTCGTTTTTCCTTGCTGAGCTACCGAATAATTTTTCGTATTATACGCTCCTGGTAGACTCGTCGCTGCACAGAAAGAAAATGAGAAAGAAAATGAGAGGGAGAAATAGTCGAAGAGCGCGCGCGGGTGTTATTTGCATACACAGGCATGAGGCGTTGTATGTATGTGTGCATGCGCGTGTGTGATTGCGTGTACGTGTATGCGTTTGCACGCGCGCACTCGTGCGGGACGAAGGACAGATAGATATTCATCAGAGACGGTTTGGAAAAGGAGGAAAAGAAATAGAGAAAGAGACGGAGAAAGCCGACGCGTAGGTACCTATAGATGATATATTGTGCGCACGGAAGGAAAACTGGGTGCGAGAGAGAGAGAGAGAGAGAGAGAGAGAGAGAGAGAGAGAGAGAGAGAGAGATGAGGCAAAAAAGGGAGAATGAGGGAATGTCGAAAAAAAGAGGAAGATGTAATATATATATATATATATATATATATATATATATATATATATATATATATATATATATATACACGCTTCTGAAGAATAGAGATGGTTGTTTGTATTTTAAGTACGCCCGGGCAAAGTAAAGTCTGAGCAAAAAGTTTCCTTTCGCAAAGGGAAAATGTTATATTGTTGAAAATTGTTCGTTATTTGAATTATAATTATAGCTATATAATTTATACATGGAATAACAATGCAGAGAAAAATTATTATATATACACACAATAATATCTATGAAATTGGGAACTATATATATATGAACTATACACCTCGGCACCGTTGTATCTCCGAGGATATTTCGGTATCGATTAAGCTACCCTTTTCAATTATCAATGCTGAAGAAGGGAAAATGCCAATTGAATTTTAACTGCGTATATTGCAGTTTTAATTTTGTAATTTAGATTACGCAAACTTTGCTTTTCTTATATGAAGTTACTAAAAATGTATAATATTCTATTTTATTGTGAACTCATTCGTAATAATTCTATAATATTTTTGGTTCTACAGAGATCACACCTGCATTAATTAAGTCATATTAATTCGTACCAAGAACATAATAAATTATTCAATTGAAGACTGCCGCTGTATGAATTTAAATTTTATAAATTTAAATATAAGTATTATTAAATCAATATTTAAATAAATTCTTTATCGTGTGATGTATAATACAGAAAGACTAAAAATTGTTTGAAAGGCTTTCAATCATTTTACATTTGTTATGTGAATTATTTAATCGGAAGGATATATAAGGCATATTGTATTAAGATTTGTGTATGATACAGATAAAGATATATACAATTGCAACTAATTACAATGCGACATAATTTCAGACAAAGTAGCTTCAGCATAAACTATGTTTCACTCGTACATCAGTTTCTTATTTGTAAGTTTTCAATGTAAGATATCGATTATCGTCGGTTTTATCAACAATTCTTTGTGTAGGATTTCGACTCTGTTGAAGGTGACAATTTCCGCGGCGAAGCGAACGAGTGCGAGTAACAACTCAGGGAACAAATACATATTAATAATATATATATATATATATATATATATATATATATATATATATATATATATATATACTAGTCCGAGTGCAAAGGAGGGATGCCAAATCGAATACAAGATGCCCTCTGTAAGTCGATATTACTTTATGTTTTTGGATGCACTGAATCCATTGTTCGACTGTACCAGGCCTAAAAATTAATGAATTCGGAAATAAAGCCCATTTTTGACAAAGATAGTTATTTTTTGAAAAAATAAATTAAATGTTACTATGAAATTCAATTACTTTGTTAAAGAATTATATTTTAAAGATTTTTTGTCTCTTGCATATTTTTCGGAAAAATCCATATTTATATCTCTCTTAGTTTTTAGTTATATATAGTTTACTGCTCTGATAATGATAAAACGTTCGATTGTTTTTACGTTTTCTGCTAGAAATATGAATTTTCCAAAAAACATATATACGAAACATAAAAAATCTGCAACACGTTTTTATTTATCGAAATGAGAGAATTACACAATAAAATTTATTGTATTTTTCCAAAAAAGTGAGCAAAATAACTATCCTTAGTTAAAAAATGGGTTTTATCTCGAAAATTGTTAATTTTTGAACCTGGTATCTTCGAAAAGTCTATTTAGCACATCGAAAAACATAAAGTGAGATCTAGTAACCGAGAGTACCTTATATTCTATATGGGATCACTCTGGTACGCCCGGACTACTGCGCATTCACTATTTTTTCGTTCAACTTTAGATTAAATGCGAGTTTTTAAATCTAATACGCCTTATTTGAAAACTGAAGGAATAACCAATATTGATTCTTAATATTATAATATAATATGTTGTAAACAGTAAATGCTGCTGGTATTTTTTCTCGAATTATGAATCTTACGAAAAAAGACACAGGGAACGAAAAATATTTAAAATCTAAGTATTTATGGGCGTGACTGGATTACATAGTAAAATTTACTTTTTTTGTTTAAAAAATAACTAATATTGTAAAAAATGGGCCTTCTTACTAAAATGACACATTTTTAAGCCTGATGCATTAAAAAATAGATTTGGTCCCCTAAAAAACATAAAGCAAACCAAGTTACATGGTGGATCTTGAATTCCTGTAGGTCTGCCTCTGGAAGAACTCTCGCAAAAACAGTATACAATTATACAGTTTGATATTTGTCGTCGATACTCTTAATACTGTATATATTATTGTAATTATGATTAAAGTTTTTGTTGTCCATTAAATATACACAAAATTAGAGAAAAATCAATATTGCGTCTCGATTATTCAAACTTGAGACGCAAGCATGTAGTTTAGATACTGCAAAACTAATAAAAATAGAACAACCAAAAAATTGAAAGGTAATAACATACAAAATAGTTAATAATTCTAAAAAATAAGTTCTGTTATGATATTGTTTTATGGCATTGTTTATTGAATTTAATATAAAAAATGTAAATAAAAATATTTTAAAAATCATGAGCTAGAGTAATTAATTACAATTTATTATCCTGTGTTTATTTATACATTCGTAATATTTGTACTATTCTTATCAAATTCATTTTAAAATGAAACCATAAATTCCGCATGTATAATTGTAAATATCTACAGAATAAAAAAGCGTTTTTGCCAAATGGCGAGCATTATATAATTATTACTAATCGAAAAATTTGAAACAGTAATAAAAAATTTTTAACTGCTCGCATGTGAAATTAAAAATTATTAGCCAAATATTATAATATGAAATGAAATAATTAAAATGGGATATAAACAATTCTAATATATCTTTAAAAACTGAAATATAAAATTGTAATATAAATGAAATATCATATTTGTTCGGGTCACTTATTTTATACGACGATTTTCTAAAAAATATCAAGGCTCCTAACTCTCCCCAGTTCTATTTAACTTATTCTGCGCATAGATATCTCCGCCATTCCTACCATTTTGACGGTCCTCTACGCAGATGAACAGCCCTTATCTACTTCACGAGATAGTCTAGCTACTTCACCGGCCGGTTTAGCCAATTTCTGTCCATCCTTCTTCAATGGTACTCATGATGGAAGTTTGAGATCAATGAAACTAAATCCGCAGCTCGCCCACCGCCCCTAACGTGATATTAAAAAACACTAATCTCCCATGGAGCTTCTCTGCCAAGTGCTTAGGGAGTGTCCTTAACAAAAATCTTACCTCGGAAAAACATATTGCCAGTACAAGAGAAAAAAATACTTAAAGGCTTCTCGTTCCTAAGAACCTTCTTCTATAAACAGTTCGTGAAAAAAGTTTCAGCTTTTCATGCAACAATTAGAAGTATCGCAACATACGTGATTCCCATTTGGAGATTCAATGTCTCAAAATCTCTTTCAAAACTTTGAAGTACTTTCATCTGTTTACGAAGGTCTATACTTTAAATACGCTGACTCGTCTACAACAAATAAATTCTCCATGAAACTTGAATATCTTCCCTCCCACAGGCTGTCTTTCTCTATGCTAGACATGTAATGGCTGTGACCCATCAACGCCCTACTAACCTCGGTATCAAGACCCTTTCCGCAGTTCCCTTAAACCCTCTGATCTTTACAGGCAACCTCGTCATCTGTTAATGTGAAAAACCCTCTCTCATTCATTTGTCTGTATGAGCTTCCTTTTAGAAACGCGAGTGTTGTCTGATCACAGCAGAATAGACCACTCTTCTCATCTTCATTCTCATCATGACTCGTGTTCATTTTCATCGGTACTATAACCTTAGCATTGATATCCTTGTTGAAAGCAGTATTAGTAATAGCCGATAAAAATTCGATTTTATCCCCTTTTAGGCAAGGGGTGACTTTTTCAAGATTTCAAAATTTACAAATCAGATTTTTTTATGATTTGGTCTAAGGTAAAATCTTATTTAAGGCCAAACTAAGAAGATGTTGGCGAGTCAAATCCCTTTCCCTCTGAGCGTATCCCGAACCGGTACAATGCCAAATGTTGAAACTGTCAAAATATCAAAAATCTATGTTTTCTCTGAGCCAATAAAGTCACTGTGTATCAATATTGTTTAACACAGATTTAAATGTTATCAATTTCGACAGTAGGAAAAGCAGGTGGCCGCTACTGCAACCAGCAAAATCAGGAATGCAGAACTCTGGCAAGTCGGATTAGAAAAGATCCAAATCACGTAAAAGTGCTTTGATATCAATACCAGTCAGGCAGTCGGTACGTTATTCACCGACAGAGTCGAATCTCATTTTAGTTCGGGCGCACACGCGGGCTATCGTAGCAAATTCGAGATCCCCTAGATAACTTGGTGTAACTTTATGTTTTTCCGTGCGCTGAATCGATTTTTCAAAGTTACCATGCCCAAAAATACATCATTTTCGAAATAAGGTCCGTTCTTATTTTAAAATGGTCATTTTTCGAATAAATAAATTTTACTATGTAACCTAGTTATTTCGATAAATAATTATATTTTACAGATTTTTTCTCTCTTGCATTTTTTCCTAAAATTAATATTTCAAGAATAAATGACTGTTAGGGGGGGGGGGCTTTATGCATTCTGCATCTTGCGTAACCATCTACTTCAAAGCTGCATTCGGCTGAAGTAATGAAGATAATCCAATTTTACCATATACATCAAACTATTCGTTATGAATCAAAGAATAATTCGATCTACGTGTTTTTCTTTTATTTTGAAATAAAAAGGGTTCAATTTTGTTATAAACTAATAAACAATTGAATTTTTTGCTCATTTCGTAAATTCAAGGAATCGTCATTCACTGATTTTACGGAAAAAAATGCCAAAGACAAAAAATCTATAAAATGTAAGTATTTATCGAAATAACTGGCTTATACAATAACATTTGTTTAATTGTCTTGAAGAATAAAAATGTTAAAACAAAATTATATCTTATCTCCGAAATGGTCAATTTTGTGTCCTGGTAACCTCGAAAAATCTATTCAGCGCGCATAAAAACATGAAGTAACACCGAGTAACCGAGGCGACCTTAACTTTGCTACGGCAGCCCTCATCTGCACCTGGACTATTTCCAAAATCCCCGATATGAATCTGCTAACTTGCCTGCGCGCGTAGTAAGCCGTAGATTTGCGTGGCGACTGAGCGGTGCGCGTAGGAAAAAGAGACGCACGTGACACAAGACCGCATCAACCATCACGTCCCATCAATGCGTTCTCGTTCATTATCTTATGGATCGAATAATGACGCAACACAACACTTTTTTAACGTTCGACAATTTTCGAACCATAATTTTAAACGTTTTATTAGATTGTTATATCTATTTAAAAAGTCAGAAAAAGTTCGAATATTATTTCATTTAATAAAGGATTAGATAAAAAACAAATATTCACATTTCTTAATTAAATTTATTATTTTATTTTTCCTTCTTTGTTTTATAATGTGCATAGGAAGTCAATACTAATTTTGCTTACAATATGGTTTAATGAAATGCGTATATTAAATTATAATTTTAATTAGTTTAACAATAAATGTTAAACATTTTAGGATTTTTGTCTTCCATTATTTAGCAAATCGTAATTATTTTAGGTAAGATACTTATGTATCTATATATATTATATTTTCAGTTAATTGATAACATTTTTATATGAATGATAAATTTACTGAAAATTTAGAATTTAATTAATTTGGAACTATATTTCTTTATTTTATACATCGTTATTATTATAACTTGATACAAAAGTGGGTAATAAATAATTACATAAAATAATAACCAGGAAGATTCTGATTATTAGCATTATCATAATTATAATAGTAAACTACAATAACTTGGATTGCTAAAGTTTGATTAATTTATCCAGCTATAATAATCTTCTTTTTGATTACGTTTGGTGTAACATAGTTGAGAATTCGAATATATTTAAATCTATATGTTAATATCATTCAAATAATTTCACCATCATAAAACTATCCAAATACTTGTTCACTAATTTGTACATGTATTATTTTAATCGATTTCTTTTTGAATAAGTAAAATAATATCAAATAATTAAAAAAAAATTTGTATCTTCAAACTTTAACTCTCCAAGCTATTGCAATCTAAAAATGTATTAATGAATATCGTGAAATACTTTTAGCTTGGATTGATTCTGCCATATCGCTCAAAAAATTACATTTAATATAAATATAATCTTACTAATTCAATTAACAATAAAATTATTAGCTGCAACTACAAGATAACATGGAATATTTAAAATAATAAAAAATATAGATTATATTTGATACAATAAATAAATCTACGACTAAAATTTACAATAGGAATGTGTTTTTCTTCTCTTAACTTCACTGTTAAAGCAACAATTGAAAAAAATAATAAACTTATATAAATAACTATATTTTTTTCACTCCCTAATTGCATCACTGAAAGCTGAATAATTTTTTCTTCTTTTATGATTTAATATTTGTCCTTTCATAAAACATTTTAGATGCTTGTTCATTGTCGTATGCTCTATAATTTTATGCGCGCGCGCGCGTGTGTGTGAATAATTTACAATTGGATGTTCAACATTCTCAAGCACTAAAGGGACCCTTAAAGCTCCTGTTATTAATTTTTCATAATTTTATTAGGCATTTTTTATTTTTATTATTTCTTTAAACATAAAATGGCTATATTATTATATAATTATTAAATAAATAAAATTACGCATTTTTGGTACAAGATAAAAAATTTTGTATATTAAAACTAGTGCCTTAATGCAAAAGCCTTAAAATTTATGTATTAGATATTTGATGTCAATATTGATTTTTTAATAATTTCTGTGCAACACGAAATCATTAGAATATATGCATTATATAATTTATACATAGAATAAATATAAATTTTATATTTCTTCTATATATAAATCTGTATGGGAAAATCTCAAAAACTCTTTACGGTACCTGTAAAACTCTACTACAATAATGGAGGATCCCAACAACAAAACAGATATCTATGGAAGAAATCATAATATATATAATTCAATAACTTCTTTTGAACTATTGACCATAGTTATATATCTATAAATGAAAAATATACTACAATAATTCTTATTGTATTTATTTTCACAAAATTCTTGATACTATAATAAAAAAGATCTTCTCGAAAATATTTAAAAAAATGTTTGTACTTAGTTTTTATCTATACTGATTATTCCTTCAAGTCTCAGGCCTTTAAAGTTACTGATACCACTGAGCAACTCATTTTAAAAATTATGATTTTGTAATGGCACACTAAATATGTCTTAAACAATATAATTTAACACCATAAGCCAATTATAATATTCATTATTTATAAAGGTTTTTTAATGTGCTAAAGTAATAAGATTATTTCAATGACAAATTAAACTCAATTAGAAAAATTATTAAATATATTTTCAAAAATAACAAACTGATAAAAATTCTAAATAAAATCATATACTTATCGATTATTAGTCCCTTACTAAGAGTGTGATAGTGAAAATTTATGAAAAAACAAACAATTATTGATGTATACCATGACAAATCCATAAAAACAATAATTTATTGCACTTATTGTAAGAAATATAATTTTTTTCAAATATTTCAAATGAAAAGTTTAGATCTCATTAAAATGCATTTTTTTGTTGTATGCATTTTTTTACTCATAGTAATATTTTTTTAAAAAACTAACAATATTAACAAATTCCATTTTCTAATTTCTCTTGAAAAGATCACTGATTCACCAGGTTTCCATGCAAATATTTAATCCACTTAATCCAATTAAATTGAAAATAGTTCGTATTACATTAAAACATAGAAATGTTCTAAATAACATTATTGTCGTGTTAGTAAAAGATTTACGACTCATGACATAAGTTATTTAGAACATTCTATACTTTAATTAAAAACGTAGTTTTAGTACCAAGGTCATGAAAAAATCAATGATCAGTATTTTTTCTTATTATTCTTGATCGACAGCAAAATTTCAGATAAGTTTTCTTTCAAAATTAATCTTTTTGAAATCAATTTTTCAAAATTGCTGAGATTTTCCGATATATATTCTAATATGTATATATAACTATATTCTAAATTTTACTTATACAAATGTTTTCCTACTAGAAACGTAGCTTTTGTTCCATTTAATACATAGTAATCACTGGCAGTATATACATCATAAATTAATTTTATGATTTACATGCGATTTACTCAAATACTAAACATTGAAATTTTTTTTATTAAAATGACAGCCAAAGTTAAAAAATATATATTTGTATATATAGAAAAATTGCAGTTATTTGCATTACTGTCAGCTTGATATACTTTGGCTAAGTGACTTTATAAAAATCTATAGTAATACATTCCCTTAGATGCTTATATTAGATGCAATAATGCCTCAAAAATAATTTCTTTTTGTTAAATAAATAGGCTTTTTTATCACTGGAAGATTACGTTGACTATTATAGACATGCAAGAATGAAAAAAGAACGCATCAATGATTAGTTTAGCGTGTTAATTATACATAAAAGTGCATCACACTGATGGTTTATGCTGACTTCATATTTTTCGATGATAACCAATCAACCATCAAAAGAAAACTTCATAAGAATTAACCGTAATCTACATTAAGTGTGCTTAATCCCTTTTTCTTAATGGCTTCAGCAACAGCTCTATCTAGAAAATTTTGACGGTGATCACTCTCGCTTAGTCCATCACCTATATAAAACATCAGTTAATTTTAGTCATATAGTAATATATATATAAATTTTAATTTATTATAAACTTATTAAAAAAGAGATATATGATATATATATTACCTTCACCTTCACCATTAGTATTAGCTGCTTCTGAATTATTGAATGATGAAGCCAGTGTTGGTACAGGTATCTGTATATTTTCAGAATTTATAGGAGCATTCATTATTCTCTCAAAAAGAGAGAGTGTTTGGATAAGATCCGATGTATGGGATAGACAAAAATTATGATTTGCCATTATTAAAGCTGCATCTTCCACACAAGGATATGAATCAGGGGACATTGTATAGTATTCAATAATTCGATTTATAGTATTATCGCTACAACCTTTAACTACTTGACATGCTTGCCAGATTTGTAATTTCTCTCTTGCAATTCTGTCTTCCTCATCATTTACTACTTCTTTTGACTTTTC
This sequence comes from Sycobia sp. Sy_11, assembly GCA_018907035.1. Lineage (NCBI taxonomy): Eukaryota > Metazoa > Arthropoda > Insecta > Hymenoptera > Epichrysomallidae > Sycobia > Sycobia sp. Sy_11. Next base: position 473,252 of record JACCIC010000185.1, on the reverse strand, counting down.
AAGCTGATGCTGAAATTATATATACATATATTTATATATATATATATATATATATATATATATATATATATATATATATATATATTTAATCCTAATTCATTCATCATATTGTAACAGTTTCTATATTAAGTAAATACTTAATAAATCAAAAAAAATTTTATTTTTAATTTCATTTTTTCTCTTCTAATTATTATCTATAACAATTAAAAGTAAATAAATTCAAATGACTTATGTTAAAACATTTTTACAACAAAGGTCTATTATACTTATTTTGTATTTTTTCTATAATGATCAGTAATTTGTGTATGAATGAAAAATTTATAAAAAAATTATCAAACAAGTCTTAAATGTTTTATAGATTTGAACTACAGTTTTTAAAATAAAATTTAATCATGGTTCAGGATTAACTTTTTTACATTCAACATATTATGAGAAAAGTATTTTTAATATAACCAGTGAAACACATAATTGCTTTTCAGGCATTTAATTTAATCTTAGTACGATAAACTAGACTATTTTTAATCCATTTTTAAAAGTAAAATAAAAAATAAAGTAAAATAAAAAAATCACAGTATTGATTATATATAATATTTATAAGGCATACATGATTAAACTTAAATTATTAATGCTATCATTAAACAACAAAAAAACCTTGGTTTTTATAACATTTTATTGACTTTAAAATTTATTTTATTTTAGTCATCAAGCATGAACTTTTTCATACAAACACTAAAACAATAGATTTTAATTTTATCGATAATATTTTCACTTGATTGTTTACATTTTAGCAATAAGATAGGTTAATTGATTAAAATCATTCCAATAAATATAATTATATGAAATTTAATTTTAAATATTTATTTTATAATTATCAATGATGTCAATAATTTCTTTTTATATTTTTTATCAAATAAACGTTTTTTTATTCGAAATAATCTATAACATACTATGATTCATATAAATGAATAAACCTCATAATAATTCTCAATATATGAAAAATAATGGTACAAATCTACTAGTAAAATAAAAATGACCAATAGTTATTAGATATTAGTAATAGCTCTCGAATTTTTCTTAATAGAATATTTATGAATTCAAATAAATTAATCACTAAACAAAAGCAAACTGTGATTACAGGAGCTTCACTGTTTTCATTTGAGCTTTTCACATTTTCGGAGCTTTCAATGATTCGTTGTCTCTTTGATGGTCCAGGCTGTTCATGCTCGTCAGTATCGGACTCCTCGACGTCTGTTGCTATCATTATTTTTCTCTTCTTAACAATTTTAAGAACTTTACTCAAAGAAACATTGAAGACATGTAATATGTGAATGCGCTATCTTTGTTTTCTTTTTTGTTTAGAAAATTATTCATAACATGAGTTTATTTAAAAAAATAATATTAATATTAAATATTAAATTATTATGGTGATATTAAATTTTTATGGTAATAGCAACACTCGAATTGAAAAAGAGGCCAATAATGTCATGATATATTAATATTTCTCTATAAACTTTTGACACATCCAAAATGGCGAGTCTGCAAAGCAGGTGCAGACATAGTACTGCCGCACTCTGTGGTATCGTAGCTGATCGTAGTATACTGACTTTCTGACTATACTGGACTTTATATGTATATATATTGCTATCATACAGCATGATATCTACTGAGCTGCAGAGATCACTGAAGAAGTAAACTTGCCGTAGTAGGACTGTCGTTTTTTTACTAGGCGTGATTGAAATTTTGCCATTTTGTCATCTTTTTTCACTGTCTTTTTTTTCACTTTCTTATCGAATTCAATATATATAATATTAAAATTTCATTAAAGTAATACAAAAAAAATATTTTTATATAATGTATTTGGGGTTTCTGCATTTATCTGGTAGTTTGAATAATAATTGTTGTATTTTTCAGAAGAAGATACAGAAAGGATTTACTGAAATTTGAATAGTAAAGGCAGGTAAAGGTGTAGTTACGTGTAGGCCTATTTCGCTATACCACATATACAAACATTTACGAAAAAAGAAATAAGTTAGGGAGAGAGATATAACATATATATATTATAACTATTTTTTTCATCATTAGAAAAAACATATTTTTATATATCAAATTGGCAGTACTCATATATACATGTTTGGAATTTATGGAAATAACATATAATTAACTAAAATAATTTTTTTTCTATCTATTATATATAACTCGTGTTTTTTATTTTAATATGTATAGATTTATGACTTAATGTGTCATATTTAAAAGATTTATAATTATAAAATTTCTAATTTATAAAAAGTAATAATTATATTTTAAAGACTATGTAAAATATACATAATCCAAAGAGCAATGTAAATATTCATTAATATATATTAAGGTAATAAAGTACTCACTGCTCAGACAGAACAATACTAAGTTTAATCTATATTTGATATGGGTAATAGGTATGGTGCCAATTGGGTGATGTATAACCAGGTATAACTTCAATTATTCCTCAAGGAGCTCTAAAAAGTTTTAGGAATGTAACGCTCTTCCATTCTCAAACATATATATATATATATATATATATATATATATATATATATATATATATATATATATATATATATATTACTCTTTGACTTCATTTAATACTCTTATTTATATTATAGATATACATAGTTTATTTTCAGAGGTATTTTTTATATAACATTTCAAGTAAAAAAGTACAATGAACTTGTAAGTTCGTAAATGTGTACAAATCCTAAATTTAGTAATTTTGTGAATCAAAGATCGGTTAAATTTATGTCATAGCGATTTCCTTTAATACATCAATTAGAGGTGGAATTTCCTTAAGAAATTACTCTGACTATAAAGTATTTCTTACTTTTGGTGCAGACAGAGCTTTTACTTTTTTCTCACTTTTTAAAAATTAAAAAAAATTAGGTAAAAATGTAATATATTAACTAAAATAATGACAGTCAGATTGTCCTTGTTTATTATCATCCCTGAAGAATCTGAAATAAAACCTATTACTAAATTTAATTAGATTAAAAATTAAAACTAATAAATGAAAATAATAATAAAATAAAATAAAATAATATTAATTAAAATAAAATAAAATAAAATAATATTAATTAAAATAAAATAAAATTAAAAATAATAAAAATAATAAACTATATTTTATGTTAGCAAAGGACAATATGACTGCCCCCACCACCTTATTTTCTCCTTTGGTTTCAAACCGTAGCGCTGCGAAACGTCGAGCACCAAAGGAGAAAATAAGGTGGTGGGGGCAGTCAGATTGTCCTTCACTAACATAGAATAAAGTTTATTATTTTTATGTTTTATTTTATTTTATATTATTTTATTTTATTTTATTATTATTTTAATTTTTAATCTAATTCAATTTAGTAATAAGTTTTATTTTATTTTAATAAATATTTTTATCGGTCTTACAGTCTGTATAATATAATATATTAGATTAGCTAAAATAATGATAGTCAGACTGTCTTTGTTTATATTCATCCCCGTAGAATCTGAAACAAAACTTACAATAAATTATATTAAAAATTAAAAATAAAAATAAAAATAAAATAATAAATAAAATAAAATAAAAATAATGGAAGCAATATTCTATGTTAGTAAAGGACAACCTGACTGCCCCACCACCTTAAATTTAGAATCACCTTGGTGTCCGACGGTTCGAACTGCTATGATTCATCCTCAGAAACTAAACTCAGTTTAGTTCCTGATTTATTATTATTATTATTATTAATTTATTATTTTATTTTTATTTTGAATTTTTAATATAATTTATTGTAGTAATAAGTTTTATTTCAGATTCTGCGGGGGTGAACGTAAACAAGGATAGTCTAACTGTCATTATTTTAGCTAATATATTATATTATAAAGACTGTAAGACCGATCAAAATATTTATTAATTTAATGCAGAACAGTCGACGTAAGTACCATTTTAATTTTAATTATCAAAGGTAAGTACAAAGTGATACAACCCCGTGATTTTAGACGCTTGGAAATGATTTGAAATTTAACTACTAACGATGCAGTAAATTCTTTTTACATTTGACGCGGATCTTCGAGGAATGCCTCCAAATCTTCATCCTTTTTTGACTGATTCGAATATGTTTGCTCTTTAATATCATAATGACCACTTTTGATATATTTAAAAACTGAAGCATATTCAAAATTTGCTTCAGAGAATGAACGAGAAACTTCATATGTATTTTTCATTAAATTAAACCTAGTAAAACTTCCCGTACATGCTGTTTTTTTTTGTTTGTTTTTTTATTATTTCTTTAACATATAACAGTCGTCAGCGTTAAAAACTTGATACAGAGGATAGATATGAATTTTGTCATAAAAACGGACCTTGTAATTTTCAGACGCAATATAATATGCAAATTATTGAAGAGAATTTAGAGGACACAACTTCGTCGCAACTAAAAAAACATCTATGCAGCAGACTCCTCCGGGTAAAAGATTAGATTTAATAGATAACAATTTCTACAAAAAAATATTCGAAATACATGTCGTTCATGGTAAGCTGGGGAAGCAGCGATAAATTAAGGGGTGGCCCCCTCGCGCTCGCAGAGTAATGTTCAATACAAAACACGTGTTTTTATGGTAAACGCTCTATAACTATCGCTATCGAAACATTGGGATCAGTAGCTACACTCGCCAAAGTATGGATCTCTTAGAGATTTCCTTTCTCTTCTCGTAGTAGATTTCGTTTCCTAATTACATTTTTGTTTCGACATGACCGCGAAGCCACCTCTTCTCCTTCAGGATATTGTTGATATTTCTAACCCCAGCTAATGCTTCAACCGGAAGGTTTGACGCAAATTGACGAAAATTCACGCCGAAAAATTTTAAATTATTTTATAAATAGCGCACATCGGCTTTGGAGTGACACGGTATTATCAAAACAATTTCTTTTTGAAAATAATGCAAATCCTCAAGTTTTTGTAAACATACTGATGGAGGAAATTCAAATCAACTTGGAGAAATTTTTCTAAAAGTTGAATTAATTAATCAGATATTTAGATAGCGTGATGATGATAATGCTATTATACGTTGAATATAATTTTTTTACTGCTCATGATTTTTTTCGAATTAACTACATATGAGGAAATTAAATTACGTCTATTAATTTTTTTTTCAATATAATTTTGCAAGCCGATGAAGGGACGATCTTTAAGGAAGTAAAAATACCAGTTGAGATGGACGAGAGAAGGAGTGGAAACTGGTCGAAACTCCGCCAAAATCGTGTCAAATTCTGACAGGAGTTTACACACGAATTGGCCAGGTTGAATAGCATGCTGCAGAGATGGCTATAAAGGATAGCTAGTGGGGAGCACGTGGGTAGTAAGTAGGAAGGATTAAGAGAGGGGAAAGTTCAATGTGTTAAATAAGTGTTTTTTTGTACATGTACAGCCACCTTTTCTAGCGACACACTCTAACTATACACAAGATTGTAAGCCACACTACATTTTTAAGAAATTAAGCTATCATATGTAAAAAAATTAATCCTTAACTAATTGTAAAGAGTGTGGTATTACCACCATTTTTATAAATATCATATGTATTATGGTTTTTGTTATGTTTTTATCCATTTTTTTATTTGTAAAATATTTTTGTCTGAATAAAGCATTTATTGAAAAAAAAATAATAATAAGTGCGCGAGATGAGACGGGGCACAGCATTTTAAATCGTTGTTGTATGCAAGGTATATAACTGCACACAGATACTTACATATACCCCTCCCTTGCGCTTTCATTCGCTCACGCTCTCGCCCTCGCTCTCTCTCTCTCTCTCTCTCTCTCTGCTGCACGTTGAACCAGATTTAACTATCTGGAACCAGCTAGAACCAACTGCAACTATCTTGCAACCTACAAGACAGCGACATCTAATGGATAGAAATGAAATACCCAACTCTGTCTGCTCTGGCCAATTTTCGGAAAGCCTTTCCCCATAGACTTATATATCTGCTTATATTATTAGACCGCGCGTTTTTAAACGGATGTTCAAGAGTTAATATTGAAGGACAGAGATAGGCTTGAAGTCGTCCTTTTTCTCTTGCTCCCCGAAAAGAGTAGGGAAACAATCCAACAATAACAATAGTATAGTTAGTACAGGAGAATAGAAGTATAGGAGAAACGTATATTTCTGCTGCATATATTTCTACTGCGTATATTTCTACTGCTACAGTTCCCCTACTTTCCTTTTCTCTCCACTTCCTCGCTTATAAGAGAGAGACAACACGAATCCATATATTACTCTCTCACTCTGGTTTGGACTTCAACCTGCTTCAACTTTGTTTCCAGAGCGCGCGGTCTAATATCTGCTAATATACATATGGTATAAATATAAGCAGATGTAAGTCTATGGGATTAGCGGAGTTTCTACCACCAGCTACCACGTTTCCACTCCTCTCTACCTTTTACTATACTTCACAAGGTTCTTATGCTTCAGTAGGAGCAGCCGAGGATGGAGCATCACTGCTTAATCATTCAGTGTTCATTTCCGTAGTGTTCTCCGCAGCTCAAATCGAGTACATATTATTCTTATGTCAATTGTGTTTTAACTCTAATTTTGTCATTTATCAATTCAAGTCAAAAAAATTAAAAACGTTCCTTTCAATAAATTCTATTTTATTATATAATATTTTTAAAAAATCAATTTTTATTCGTGTACAAGAAAGAATATGAAGTAAACTGCAACGACGCATTAATAAATACATATCCTCAAAGTTCAAGCTTTAATTAAAGTTCTTTAAATTGTTAACAAGAGAAAATAATGATGACAACGGACGTAGAGGAATCTGATATCGATGAACACGAGGAGCCTGGGCCATCAAAGAGACAACGAATTATTGAAAGCTCCGAAAATGTGAAAAGCTCGGCTGAAAACAGTGAAGCACCTGTAATTACAGTTTGTTTTTGTTTATTTTGAAGTTTTGAAGTTTTAATATGTTTCAAGGATATTTAAGATATATTCGGTATATATCTCATAATAGCACCTTTTTATTTTATTTCCAACTCTATTTTTCATATTTTGAGAAGAATTCTCATTAGGACTCTTAATTTCATTATTAAAAAATTTTTTTATCAGGAGTTTAAACACATAAAACATAGATAACAAATAAAATTCATAACATACAAAACACAATCATATATAATAATCTAGATAATTGAAATAATATATTTTATCTCTGGTGTGTAAGTTAGTATTTACCTCATACAACAGTTATACCTTAGCAAAGCAAGAAAGATAAGTCTTATGAGGTAAATACTTGATTCATAGACTTGTGTTGAGCAATATTTGACATTCTGAGAGCTAAAATATCTTGCTAAAGTTATGATATTTCAGTTAGAGTGATTTAAATACTATTTCCATTATGGTTTGTACTAAAAAAATTTAATCTTTAACCATGTTCAACTTTTATTTTAAAAAGCGTAGTATTCACATTTATAAAATATTTAATATTAGATTTATAACTGTATAAAAAATTTTTATATATATGTGAATCATATTTTAGCATTCAAAAGATATGCAATAACTATGAGACCTTTGCTTTTAAGATTTTAGAAAACCATTCATTTTAATTTATTGTTTTTTTAGTTTTGTAGATAAACATGAGCTAAATATAATAGGTTATTAATAAAAGTGATTGTTTGAAATATTTTGTTTACTAAATATTTTATTAATATTAGAAATAATCATAGCCACAGAATTATAAAATAAGTTTCGAAATATAATTTCAGCAACAGCTTCAAAGTTTAGTAGAAGAAGGAAATGATCAAGAAGATAGAACTGCAAGGAAGAGGCTACAAGTCTGGCAAGCATGTCAAGTGCTTGCAGGTTTTATCGATAATACCTTGAATCGCATAATTGAGTATTTTCCAATGTCATCTGATTCCCACACACGTATGGATCCTCGGTATACCCAATTTCTTTTAAACCAACTGGAAGCTACAGCTATAGCAATGACTTTGGATAATATTAGTCTATCGCGCACATCAGATCTTATCCAAACTGTATCTCTTTTTAAGAGAATAATGAATAATCCCAGAAATTCTGAAAATATAAGGATACCTGTACCAACAATATTGTCATCATTCAATAATTCAGAAGCAGCTAACACTAATACTGAAGGTAACGTGTATGTGGGGAGTATATTAAATGTCTTTTTTAATAAGTTTTTATTAAATTAATCTACTTAATATATATAAGTATAAAACTAACTGATGTTTTATATAGGTGATGGATTAAACGAGAGTGATCGCCGTCAAAATTTTCTAGACAGAGCTGTTGCTGAAGCCATCAAAAAGAAGGGATTAAGCACACTTAATGTAGATTATGGTTAATTGTCATAGAGTTTTCTTCTCGTGGTTGATTGATTATTATTGAAAAAAATTGCGACAGCAGAAATCACCAATGCCATGCACATTTATATAATATTGACATGCTAAATTACCTAATAATGGATGCTTTTATTTTGAATTATTGCATGTCTATATAATCAAGGAAATCTTCCAGTTCGAAGATCCTTATTAATTAATGAAAAAAATTATTTTTGAGGCATATCACATCCAAATGAATGCGTTGCTATACATCTTTATAAAATGACTTAGCCAAAATATATATATAAAGCTGATAGTAATTTGAATAACTGGAATATTTGTATAAACACAAAGTTATATTGTTTAATTTTGTCTCCTATTGTATTAATAAAAATTTCAAAATTTAGTATTTAGGTAAATTGTAAATCATAAAATCTATTCATGATATATATTGCAAGTAATTAATATTAATTTACGTGGAACGAAAGATACTTTTGCAATAAAAAAATGATCTATATGTATTATTTAGATGATATTAATATACGTAACTATCTACATATTTATAGAATAAATATAAAATTTATATTTATTATAATATTAACAATGTATTATATATATTCAAATAGTTTAATGTTGCACAGATTAAAAACAGTTATTGAAAAATTAATATTAACTTGAAATATTTAATGCATAGAGTTTCAGAAAATATTAAAAAATAAATTGAAGCACTACGTATTTAATATATCCAATTTTTTGAGGATAGAATAATTTTATTTCTTTAATAATTATTTAATATGTATTTTAAAAAATTAAATAAATATAAAGTGTTTCACTTAGTATATATACAAATACTAAGAAATTAAAAACAGAAATCAGTAAGAGGATCCATTTAGCTATTAATTGTAAAGCATTTAAAACTATCCAAACACGCGCGCGGGCGCGTTACATGCACTCAAAAAGACACACAGAGCGAGAGAAAGATAAAGAGGGTTCGAAAGCATATATATATCAATGAAAGAAAATCAAAATTGCTTCGTTAAATGAAAACAATTATGCTTTAAAAGCAGAAAAATTATATATAGCAGGGCTTGAGCAATGCTTATAGAAAATTAATAAAATATATTTATTTGTATAAAACTTATAAATTTACTATTGATTACAATTGATGCTTTAATAATAAGTTAGCTAGGTAAAAGAAAACATTCCTATTGTAGATTTTAGTCATATATTTATTTAGTTGATCAAAGGTACCATATTTTTCATTATGTTAAAGAATTAATGTTATTTTGCGATTGCAGCTAATAATTTAACTGTTAATGTTCTGCCAGATTGTGTAATAATTTTTGTTTTAACAAACTAATAAAATTATATTTATATTAAATGTAATATTTTGAGAGATGTAATACAGTCAATCAAGTGATTCAGTATTTCCCTATATAGATACAGGTAAAAGACATGATGTACAAAGTACCTCATTTATATAGATGGAAAAGAAGTAATTTTTCTGATAAAATATATACAATAAGTATGAATAACTTGGCAAATCGCGACATTTAAAAAATGACGCCATTTTCCAAACAGCGGATAAAGAACCTGCGAAGGTACATGTTGCGAGAGAGACGAGACAGAATTTTTTCTTGATTTTGCTTTTGCAATTATAGTGTTATGCAAATATTATGCCTTTATAATCATTGTAAATTTGTATTTTTTTTATTCTTTTTTATACTGAAAACGATCTTTCACTCTTTGGAAAATATCTATCATCTGTTTCTTAAATCAATTTAGTATTTTTAAAGGGTATAAATTGTCAGTTTAATTTTCTTTTGCTCGATTTGAAAAAAATCTTGACTTTGCAATTTTAGTTATGCTCAAAAATGCCATTACTAGTAATTTAGATATTGCGAAAGAAAACCTCGGCTCCATTTAGGTATTGTAGACAAAACCTCGGAAAACTGATTAAAATTCCTTCCCAATTAAAAGCGTACTTAAGTGGTTACACCACTGTAAAGGTTGCAAAAAAAGTCGTGTTTTGGCAATTTTTTTCATACGGAACAAAAGAATGAAATGGGTTTTGATAATCCGGAGTCGTGATAATGTGTTCTTTTGAGATAGCTTCTCTTTTAGTGGGGGTAGCTGGACGTTCTCTTTTCCTTAACAGCACCGCGCGAAAAATGGGCTTCGATGAGCGGCTTGGGCTGGCGGAGTCGCGGGTCTGTGTATACTGGATTTCGGATATTCCTAACTCGCGTTTCAACGTTCATCTTTTCCGTCCGTCGGGACTATCCTGTGATTTATTCGGCGACGAAGTCTGGTTAGCGGCTGTATGTCGGACAGCATCCTAATATCGCTGGGGCTAGCTGATTCTCGCTTGCGATCGACAATAATCATATAGAAAAGAAAAGGAATTGAAAATGGGAGGGAGTACCGCACCCCCTCTATTAATGAGGAAGGATAATAATAGCACTATATATATATATATATATATATATATATATATATATATATATATATATATATATGATAAACTTCATATACAAGTGAGCGCGCCGCGCTCCGCACGCTGGTTTTTACTCAGAGGTCTGAGCCGCTTCGTCGCTGCCCCACTTCTCTCCGAACTTGCCCGAACATTTTTCGCCTCGACAGAATTGCCGACATAAATAGAAGGTCGACTTTTGTGTTTTCCTTTATTCTTCGTTTTTCCTAATTACTTAGCTTGAAACTACTGTTTTCTTTATGCCACCGAGTGGCTCCAAAACTACATTTTGTTTTGCTCATTGTAATATGAAATTTGTAAAGGGGAGGGGGCACCGAGATGTTTGCTACTTTTCAGTCAGCCTTGATGTGGTCTAGGCTCGACTTACATCTCTCCTAACACGGTGGACCTAACATCACTCCTAACAGCACTCTGAAAAGCCACAAATCCTCGGCGCCATTCTACCTTGTAAATTTTATTTCATTAGCCTTTATTTAATATGAGAAAGAGAAAGGGAAAATAAACATAATCTCTTTTGTTTTTAGTTAGTCATGTCTGCTATATATCGACCTTCTCTTATTCGGCAATCCTTCACAATATTATTTTTTATTTTTAACACGTTAATTGTCTGTTTACTATAAGCGTTTACATTATAAATATTACTAACTATCAATAGACTTCGCCTACGTCATTTACTGGAATTTTATTCATTAAGTTTTCGGCTGAATGTTTACGGTCAATTCCTCGAAAGGCGCGCACGAAGTAAACATGGTGTATCAAAACAATCCGACTACCCAGGTTATTCACTTGTACGCATACACGAACCTGTGTTTCTCAATGGGTTATAAGTTTTATATTATTTCTTTTTTTTGTTTAATACATTTACTGTAATAATTCTAAAATGTATTTATTTTCTTTTTGTTTACAACCATTATTGTAATTAATATTTAAATATTCTGAATCCAGTTTGTATGTTCTTAACACCCTCCATGAGATACAGCCATAGAAGTTTGAGTTGCAGATAAACGCAAAACACACAGCTTGGGGCTGCCACTTCTCAAATAGAAACGGCTGTTCCCTTCACCATTGAAGCCCCGCCCACTCCGACCCACTTCCCGAGTGCAACTCCGTACGTCCCAGAGATTCTTGATATTTTTGTCACCAAAAATAGCAACACCGAAAGCGATCCCCGAGCAATTTGTACCCTCAGCTCCGATCACACCTTGGTGATCCTTGCCCTCCAGACCATCCCCTTCACCACCCCAGGTAACACAGAGCATATCGACTGGCTCCATCTCAAATACAACCTTGAGACCTCAGCTTTTCGATGCTGTTCCCTAAACTCTGTCTCTAAAACAGACAACGAGTGGAACGCTGTGATAGAGGACATGCGACGTTAAACACTACCACCTCCTACTCTCCACAGGGTCTAAACTACAAACTTTCGAACGAAATTCTTAAGCTTATTAAGCAAAATAATCAAATCCGAAAGCAATGGCAGCGCCAAAGAACATCAGTGCTCAAATCCATACTGAACTTCCCGCAAAGAGACATCCACGCCCGAATCACTAATTTTTGAAGCAACCACTATAACGACTCAATTTTCAAAATCGAAACTCACCCCAAAAGCGTCTGGTAAGTTATAAAATCAAAGGCGAATCCTTTGTGTTTTACTTTGGAATTTGCGTCCTCGCTCAGCAAACAGTGCTCGCCGCTGCCCAGCCCCCCTGAACTTTCCGCTTTTCATGAACATGTAATCCAGACAGTTCAACACTTCCTCCCTTTAGATAGAGAAATCGCCCCACATCACCAAAAGAAATAAGTGACATAATTCGCAAACTCGATAACAAAAAAGCGCCGGGCACGGACAACATCAGGAACAAAACCTTGAAATTCTACCTCACAAGCATATAATGTCCATCTGCAACATCATAAATGCAATAATGAGACACTATTACTTCCCTTTCGCCTACAAAACCATCACAGTCGTCTGTCTTCCAAAAGACGATAAGGTACTCAGTGATGCCTCAAGCTACCACCCCATCAGCCTCCACTCACTTAGCAAAGTGACCGAAAGCGATATTCTTCAACGCCTTTCCACCTCCGTCAATAGCAAAAACCACATCCCCGACTGCTAGCATGATTTTCACAGAGGACACAACACCTGTCAACAACTGCTCAAAGTAACAGAACTTTTATCTGACAATCTGAACAGGCGTCAACATACAATCATGCTACTGCTGGACATTCGACAGGATTTCGACAGGGTGTGGCAGGATGGCCTTATTTTCAAACTGATTGAAAACAACATCTGATAGCGATAATATAATCGTTCCTGGCAAACAGAAACATCCGTGTCAGGGTAGGAACTACTCTATCCGCCCCAAAGGCAAGTACAGCATGCGTCCCCGAGGGCTCAAAGTTTGACTCGTCTTTAACTATTCACCATCTTCCACAACCTTCCCTTGCAGCTCCCAATAATAACCACTCTCGGTGCAGATGATATTGCGTTCATCGACTCTAGGAGGACGATCTGCCACTGCTAATTGAAGCTAAACAAATTCCTCCCTACCTCCTCCAGTGGTATTCAGGGTGGAAACTTTCCAGACAAAAGTAAATGCATTGCCATTTTCATCTCCCGCAGAAGCTGCACTCCTCCAAATATAATGATCAACGGCTCCTCCATTCCATGGAGCAATACGGTCAAATACCTCGGAGTGACAATTCACAGCACGATAACAGTTAAAGTTTAGGGAAAAAACGTTAGGAGCTTTCGTTCAGCTCAAACCATTCTTCCATAAGAAATCCCTATGACCAACAACTAAAATTAGGGCCTTCACCGCCATCAGAAAAGCATCGCCACCTATGCTATCCCAATCTGTGGATCCACCCTCCTAACCAATCTTCAAAACCTCATGGGTACCTACATGAGGCTCCTCCGTTCCTCACTCAAAATCCTTTGATACATTAGGAACTTCCAAGTACTGAACGAAACCAAACTTTTCCCTCTTAGCGAGTATGCGAAATTTTGCAATGAACCTCAGAAAAAGCATCAAACACCACCCCAACTCAGAAATTCGATCCCTTAGCAATTCAGTCTCAAAATCAATGGATCGCTACAGGAGACTCTGACACCTACGAACGCCCCCTAGCCCAATAGCCACCTCCAACCTTCCGTGCTTCCTTTTCGCACGTGAGCCTCTACCTTCCCTCGCGGAATAAAATCAGTTCATTTTTCACCGACCTTTCCCCCAACCCCTCCTACTCTTTCTCCCGCTCCCTCGATATCACTAGAATAATTTTTGCTTTTTCTCTTACAGGTTAAGGGAACGATACCTCCGGGTAGGAGTCTTTGCATTAGCATCAGATCAGGCCTAATCAATCCAACACTACCTTTCTTCGGGAGGTGTCTTTAAAAAATCTCTCCTCACCGCGACACCAAAAAAAAAAATATCCGAGGATTGAACGTAATTCAAACCAATGAAAAATTGTTTTTTTTTTAATTGTTAAGTGATACAACCTTCTAAGGACGTTTACTCAGACAATTGATCTCAGCAGAATTTTCTGAAACATTAAGAATGATTTTATTTTGGCATGCTGTATATATAGCAAATCAATCAATCTATTTGTTTATACGCTTTCTATAGATTCTTTATATAACAATATGTACAGTATAATAAATTTAATATTGTATAGTACAATATCGTGATTGAATTAAACGTTGCCCTATATATTTAACATATGATGATTTATATAAATTCATAAATATTTTTAACGGTTTTACAATCTTTATACTGTAATACCAGAGATAATAAGGAGAGATTTCCGATGCCGTCTTCGAAAAGCTCGACGATTGTCGAGCGCCGGGAACGTGCGCCCTCAATAGGCCCAACTGCCACACTAACGCGCCAACGCGACGTGACAGCTACGCCACGAGCTGTGACGTAGGCAATAAATATATATAGATATAGCTGTATGCTTCTGTTCAATGCGACGTTGCTGTTTTCTTTTCAATCATACAGAGGCTAAGCCAAAACATATCTAATATTCGCATGAGTATCAGAAAGCAATTTAGACCCAAACTCCCATGCCAGCTTCATAATGCAGATGAACTTTTCATTCTGCAATAAATCAAGACTTTCTTTTTTGTCATTGTAGAAATTTCAAATTGAGTCTTATGATTTTATGCTAAAATGCAGATTCCATAATTAGTTTAAAAAATTTATTTTTAATATTTTATGCTTATATAATATTGTAGGAACAGAAAGAGAAAATTCATTAATTGCTTCAAATATTAAAAATATAAATAATAATATAAAACAAAAATTTTAATTTTTAATTTTTAACAGTTATACGGTTTCTAAATTATAACTACAAGATATAAGATTTACATTGTATAACGTTTTACAATAGGATAGAATTGGAAGTTTTGTATTTTCTACAATATGCATTATAAATAAAAAATGTATAAGTATTTTAAATAATTATAAGTAATGACACGAGATTATATATATTTTCAAAAAATACAAGTATGACGTACATTTTAACGTAGTTGATAAACCCATGTCTCTGATACTACGTATTAAATATAATTCATAAATCACATACATTATTCCTAGTTTCCTTCACGTTCAAACAGCATACTTTTCATTTATATTTATTATAATCTACTTGGTATTGTTACTTATTGATATTTTAAACAATTTGTGTAATTCCGATTTACCAGAAAGATTGGTCTAAGGAATAGAGTCATATTCTGTATAAACTAATAATGAAATGGTTCTGTTTGTTTATTTATAATATTACAGTGATTGTGGAGATAACCTCACTTATGATAAAATTATTTATTGAAGAAATTGTTAAAAAGGGTAGAAAACTGAATTACATATGTATATTATAGAGTAATTGCAATAACTTATTTTATTCCGAAAATTATAGAATATAATTTTAAAGAAAATACTAAATCATTTGTAATCTTAAATATATATTATTTAATACATGTAATTGAATACAGAGCTGTAACTGAATACAGAGCTTTGGGTAGACTTCTACAAGAAACTAAGCTTATAATATGGGATGAATGCACAATGAATCATCGAGCTCATATTGAAGCCCTTAATCTAACCCGTCAAGATATTCTTTCTTGCAGTAAATTAATGGGTGGAATAACTGTTGTTTTTGCAGGAGATTTTCGACAACCATTACCTGTCATTGCAAGAGAAACAAGGGCAGATATTGTTGAAGCATGTCTGAAATCATCGCCAATAAGGGAAAGCGTTCAAACGCTCAGATTATCGACTAATATAAGAGTTCACCTTGGGGGAGGAAATGTTGACTTTCCTTTAAAGTTATTAACTATTGGAAATGGAACTGTTTTTAATAATCGCGGCTATATTTCTATAATCAATTCTAATATTGGTACAATTTTATATACTGTAGATGACCTAATTTATCACATTTATGCTCAAGTTGATAGCCTATTAGAAAAACCGTTTGAGTGGCTTTGCGAAAGATCGATAATTACGCCTCGAAAACTGTCTGCTTTTGAAATTATTGGTATCATTTTAGAAAAAGTTCGAGGTACATTTAAGGAATATACATCCATTAATACTACTGCTAATCCGGCCTGGCCAGAGCTGGATCGTAGACCGCTGCATAGCTCCATATTACTGACCGGGTTAATTCCTTACCTTAATACCAACACGCCAGGCGCTTACGCGTTGGGGTCTAAACCCCTTGACCTTAGCTAATAAAAAGAGGTAAAGACGGGAGTCTCCGCAGGCGATATCCGTGACACCCGCTCACGATCGCGGAAACGTGTCCACGACCGCCGATCGACCGGGCCACATCAGGCCCTAGCGCTAAGAAACTGCCCGAACAGTGCTCCGGTACAGCCCCGCGTGATTCGCCCGTCGCATTTCCTTAGGTCGTCAAGACACGGTGACGCCCTATTCTGTGCCCCTTCAGAACTTACTCGCTATTATAACCTGAAATCTAAGATCTTAGTCGGCTGGCCCGTAAGCGCGAATCATCACGAATCTTCCGCGAATCTTTCGTCCCGTGTCTAAAACAAAATCGCGGACACGCCACGCCGCTCGCTTCTCTCGTCCCTTACAGCCCTTTAGGGGGTACCGTCCACCGAGCCGGTCCGAACACCATTTTCGGTAGCCAACCAAAGGTAGCCACTGTATCGGCAGCCGCTGTATCGATAGCCACTTTCGTTCTCTTTCAGGAGAACGGGACTAGAGCCAGATTATAGGTGGCCGCTGCCGTTCTCTTGAAAACGAATGGGACGAGAGCCTCACGACCGACTCAAAATCTCCGGGACGGATGCAACTGCCCCGTGTTAGTCTCCTAGAATGAGCGTATGTAACCCGATATCGCCGTCTATCCAAAAACTTGCGTGATTCAATCGTCGTTCAACATAATTCCACGCCGATCTTCCGCACTGATCAGATCAAAAAGTTTACGTTTAGCGCGTCGGGCCGATGCTTCTCACCGAAATTCGTTGTCTTCTGTGCTCAGCTTCTTGAATCCTCGGGAATAATATTAGAGCATTTATTACAGGATATTATAAATTTTATTTTAACGGTCGAGACACGAGACCTTGACGCTTTGGATGCTTATTTCGCGCTATACTATAAACATGTATGTTTTAACACATCTCAATGTATATATATATATATATACGCACTTTTTTTGACACTGAGATAGCACTCTTTTAAACGAAAACGACAATATATCATTCCATCATACTGATTTATAAAATCCAAGGACGCTTTCGTTTGTTCACGTTAAACAAATAACTACTGACCTGATTGCTTAGAAATTCGAACTATATATTCTATAGTATCTTTGAAAGGACATAGACTATGTTTTGTATTGGAAAGAAGCTCATTTTTATCACTAATTTTTGTGTATAAGTGACGTATTATAATTTGGTGGGGACAAGAAATCGTCTTGGAATATGGGGACGTCAACTCCGCATATATCTTGCGAGTGATAAAGGATTACCGTGCACGTGCTGAATCAACGCTCACAACAGTGAATATCACAAGCGGCCAATAGATGACACTTGGAATTATGTCGAATATCAACTTAAAATAATCAGATTAATTTATGAATACCAGACTAACTCATTTGAAATGTCATATTGAGTCTTGTTCGGACCGCTGAACTTTTCACATCTCACGCGAACGGAAACCAAGATGAGCTGCTCTGCTATGCAGTGCGTGACTTCTTGGTCAACCCACATATTCGCTGATACATACACTGGTATATGTATACATACGAGGTATGGCTATTAAATAACGGGACTGATCTGTTAAAAAAATTTTATTTTCATCTTATACATAATTACTTATTATTAACGCCGCAATGGGATGAGGAGGTCAAGGTTCTTTCAATAATTTCTAACACGAAATCAAGTCTTATTTAACATGCGTTTGCGGTTTAGGTCGTACAATATAATGATACTTATCAGTCCAGGAGGAGGGCAGCAATGGAGTAGTGGAGTAAGAGAGTGCGCGAGTTGGCGGTGTGAAAAATAGCGCGGTTGACTCTCAGGAGCGGAGACGGAGTGATGGAGAGAGAGAGGGAGAGGTACGGCTCACAAGTGCCAGTCGGCGGTTCAGTGCGGCAAACTCTCGGAAGCGGAGATGGGATGAAGGAAGAAGAGAGAGAAAGAGCGAGAGAGAGTTGCGGCGCACAATTGCCAGTCGGCGGTTGAGCGCGGAAAAATCCTGAAAGTGGCGATGGAATGAAGGAGAAAGAGAGAGAGCGGGAGAGAGAGAAGTGCGGCGCACAAGTGCCAGTCGGCGACTGAGTGCGGTAGACTCCCGTTACCGGTGATGGGGTGAAGGAGGAAGAGAGAGAAAGAGAGAGGGAGACAGTTGTGGCGCACAAGTACCAGTCGTTGGCTGAGTGTGCCAGACTTTCGGAGTCTAGGTGCCGTGAAAGGGAAAGGGTGGGAGGGTGAGAGAAAGAGAGAGGTGCGGCGCACAAGTACCAGTCGGCGGTTGAGCGCGGCGGCCTTTCGGACGCGGAGATGAAGTAAAGGAAAGAGAGAGCGAGAGAGACAGAGAGAGAGAGAGAGAGAGAGGTGCGGCGCACAAGTGCCAGTCGGCGGTTGAG
This sequence comes from Sycobia sp. Sy_11, assembly GCA_018907035.1. NCBI lineage: Eukaryota > Metazoa > Arthropoda > Insecta > Hymenoptera > Epichrysomallidae > Sycobia > Sycobia sp. Sy_11. Next base: position 454,313 of record JACCIC010000185.1, on the reverse strand, counting down.
TGCAGCAGACTCCCGGGAGTGGAGATGGGGTGAAGTAGTGTCGTCGCTTGTCGCGACGAGGAGCTTCTGGTTTATTGGTGCAATCTTCATGGTCTTTAAATAGGCTGTGAAGTGCATTCTGAGGGGGGTGAATAGTGCGCTATACCCGTCTGGAGAGGATGGACGTAGTTACCGTGTTGCAGATCATACGGAGGGAGATTCCTACGATTGGGTGTTTTACCCGACGACGGGGAATCCCCGGAGTATGGTGCGACAGGGAGACTCGCGCTCGGTTTTCGGCGCGAGGCTTCTGTTATTAGAGGCAGATGCGGAAGAATTCCCGCAATTGCGACCATCGTTCTCTTTCGGTAGCGTGACGTCGTCGGCACATTAGGTAAGGGAGACGTAGGCGGAGCGGTCGTCAACTACAACTGTCTGTAACCAAAAGAAAAAGCAACATCAAATTAATGTATGCCAGCTGCAACGTAGACCACAGATCAGGCTACCGCGGGTACCCGAAGACAGTCAGTAAAGCAGAGACGAATGCACCCATAAACTACCAACAAACAATAGCAAAACTCTTTTTGCAAGTACCGTAGAATATAGCACCTGTCAACATCAGACAATAAGTGACTACGAAATACCGGCCTACCAGCCTGCCTAGCTACTAATCAATATCCTACAAAATCTAGAACATAGAACCACATTTGAATAGGATTTCTCCGTTTAATAATCTGGAATGCCAATGGCATTTCAGTTAATAATAAATCGATAGAATTGACAGAAACTCGCCACCGTCCCAACATCGATATTCTCTGTTTAATCGAGGCAGATCTCCAACCGCGTCAAAAATTCTTTATCCAGAGCTAAACAATCTAGAGACGCGACAGCTACTGGTAGTAGTTCGCGACAGACCAATGGTCGCAGCCCTCATCAAAAACTCAATAAGACACAACGCCATCAAAGTAAATCCACTTGAAGCATCCGGCATCCATCGGTTTAGCCTTTCATGCACACTCCAAATATTCGCAGTCTACTTCCCTCCTAAAGTGAATCTGAATCCCTCCAACATCGCTCCATTCTTTAGTGAAAACAGTTACATCATACTCGCAGGTGACCTAAAGCCAAACGCACAAGTTATGATTGTAACTCTAACAACCAAAACAGTGTATCTTTCCTATGCGCAGTTCTTCGACATTTACTCCTAATCGAAATTCCTTTACGCACGTTCCCAACAAAAACAATCACACCTCTAAGATCCTGGATATCCTTATCACCCAAAACTTGTCATCATCCTCCGATCTTCGTGCCATCCATACAGTTTGCTTAGGTCACCTATATGTTGTCCTAGACATATTCTTCTCTCCCTCTGGCCAACCTGCTCACTATTGTCGACCCGACTGGTTAGCTCTGAAGTTTCACTTTGAATACTCAAAGCTGCACCCTTTCGGATTCAGAATACACTCCCATTTAAACTTAGTCATCGACGCCGTCTTCTCGGTAATAAGCACTGCAGACCTCTTCTTTGCCTTTCACAATATCTCGGCGAGATAGCGGAGAGACCCTGATGACTGCTCGAAATTGTACGACCTCCAACATAAGCTTCATGAAAGAATGTAAGAGATCCGCAATCAGAATTTCACAAAGTTCATTGTAGACACCACAAAGCTCTCAAAGTGCGTATGGAAAACCATAAATCACTGCGGAATAAAACAGCAGCACTTCCTCTCTTGCAAGTAGACAATTACTTCCTCGTTCTTTCCGTTTAAGAGATCAACGTGGCCAATATTCGCCAATCTCTCCCCAATTGATCTCACTGTCTGACACAACAATGTGCCTCGCCACATGTCTTCCGTATCCTATAAGGACATGGAGTTCTCTCCTGCCTCCTTCTCGGAAATAAAAGGCACCATTTTCTACTCCATTTTCTACTTCTCAGAATATATATTATTTTTTGTTTTTATATATGTATAAAAGGAACACACCAATATCGTGTGGACAGCATGTTGCGAAGTCCAATGAATCACGAACCTTAATTTGAGTCGATGCTGAAAGATTTCAACCCAACGACGAGAGTATAAGTTCTTCCTTCTTCTCACTAGTAGAGCTGATGCGATTTTTTTAGTCTCCAATTCTCGAACACGCCGATGCGCCAGAAATCAAGTTTAATATTATAATCCACTTTTGGTGGGTATAATATTAAATTTAAGTAGATCCGCCGAGGAAGACTGAGAATTCGGGGAACAAGCTCCTCGAATCGTCTCGTCCAGGGCCATGTTCGTAGAGCGGGTCGACTAGGCCCCTATTGGTTGGCCCGCTTCCCATTTCTCCAACACTTCGGGCAGTTATAAGTGTAGTAGCCTAGTTCACCACACTTATAACATTTTATCGGGCCGTCCAGAATATTCTTTCTGTCCGGGGGACGGCCCTCCGGAGATTTCTTGAGATGCTCCGGACTGGTAGTTCTAGTCCAATTTTTCTTAGGGGGCGTCCGATTCTGTATCCGTAGTTGGTGGTTCGGTTTCGGAGGCCCTCTTGGTTCTTCTACCGATTTCGGCCCTGGATCACGCTGAGACTAGACAATTGTATAGACGTTCCAACCTGCCCGATCTTCGACTCTATGCGAGCTAATGCTTTGAGTATTTCTGCCCATCTAGGATCGAGCCTCTTCTCCTGGCCCGAATCTTCCTCAGGAACGATGACGACTACATTGGTTTTAGCTCGCTTAGAATTCAGTGATTTATACGCAGCTTCGCGTAAAGTCGCCTTATCCGGCGAAGGAGGAGTGTACTGGCATTTTTCTAACAGCAACCTCTCTGGCCGAAATCAGGAATTTTTCAATTGTGTTGATCGATTTCCTTGGCATCCTTCGCTGGATTTCGGAGCGCGCATTGCGCAGCAGTCTATCCAGCTGCTCTGTCTCGGGAAGAGGTGGATCTAGCCGATCGAATATCGAGAGAAGGTCAGTGATATATTCACTTGAAGGTTCACTCACTCCTTGGGTGCGAGTTTCTGCCTTTCTAATCCATTTATCCTCTTCATTGTTTTCTAATGATCCGAACGGATATCTCTCGTCTCCATTAGCTGTCGAGTCCAGCCAGGAAACATCACCTTCGGCTATTATCCTTTCGATGAAAGACTTCCTAGCTGATTCGCGCTTAAGAAAAATGCGATCCGGGTTTCCCTCTGCTTCAGCGATGAAATCCTCTGGGTCGTATTCCCCTTTCAAACACTGACTTATCCTGCGAAGTCTCTCGAAAAGACCACCGTCACTTTGCAGAGACAACTGCTGGAGATATTCATCAACTTTTCCTCTCGCAATAAATAAACACCACTTGTTGATTGGAGTCAACAGTGTTTTAGATGAGGCTGAGATCTGTCTATTTGTAGCCATTGTTCCCTCACTAATAACAAATATGACAACGTGGAATTTACCTCGAAATGTGCTTTTTAATTTATGAAAGGGGTCGATTAATATAGGTGCTCTCTATAATCTGTGTAAAAAATATATAAGTACAATTTTTCTTAATCTAGCACACCTCGAGTCAACTAGTACACACGAGGTTATCTTCTCTCTGGGTTAGAGATGTTAAAAAAAAAATTTGTCCTATATGACGACCGTGAAGTGATGTACTGGACTTTATTTTATTGTATTCATTTATTTCGTGTACAAATTGGTACCTCTATTCCTCTAGACTTATCAATTTCTACCCTAATTTATTAAAAACTTAAAATATATATAAAAAATAAATTTCAATCAAAGAATAAAAAGAAATATTAATACAATAAATATAGAATTAATATCAAGTCCAAGAGTGACTGAAAAGGTCAATCACTGCTGCCTATTCCACTCGTTTGACTTGTAATAGGCTCAGGAGCTTCCTGAGAAAAAATCTAAAAATTCCGGAAAAACAAATGAAAATGATCGAATGAATCACTTTAATCCCAGAATATATTAAGATTATAATCTCGCGGGTACTTTACACACGTCGTCCTATGCGGTGGACTTTATAGAAAAGAACTAACCAAAACAATATATACAAGTTTTTTTCTAAAAACTCCAGGTGCTTTGCCTAGTAGATCCGTCACTATCCTAGCTAGACAGGAAGGGTTCAAATCTCGTTATATGAACTGTGACACACTCTTCACTATGTCTCGATCACGTCGATCAAGGTAGTTTATGGAACGAGGGGAAAAAAAAATTTTATTATCGCCTAGTCCAACAATAAGTGAAAAATTTTCCCCTCGTGAGTTTTGCTTTGGCGTGAAATGGAAATGAAATTTACGCCAGATACTATAGAGCGCAAAAAAAAATTATTTTCAGAAAGTTATTAAAATAACAAAAGTATTATTATATTATATAATATTATTTTCTTTATGATTGATAATAGTAAAACGTCTATAGCATGGTGGGCGCTATTTCTGTAACGGAGTACTTGGGCACCTAAGGAATGTGCCTCTGAGATTAATTAATCAATTTATAAATAACCTTTTTGGACCATAGAATCCTCCGAGATATTCCACAAATTTACCTTTTCTTCCCTATATTCCTTTTTTCCATAGAATAACCTAAATAAGGAAAATTCTAAAAGGAGGGAACCGACAATTCATTATAGCGAGAAGGAAAGAAATATATTTATATATTTTGTTATAATAAATAATCAAATTAAAATAATTTTATTATATATAAAATTAGTTTATTAATTATAACTATAATAAATATTACTATAATTAATATAACTATAATAAATATTAATTACTACCCCTACCAAGTAGCACCCGCGATTGGCAAACGCTCGCCATCCACACACGCAGGGGTGCGACGGATTCGTTTACGCGTACAGTGATTTTGAGGTCAAAATATAGATGCTGAAAAATTTCAACCCAACGACGAGAGTATAAGTCCTTCCTTCTTCTCACTAGTAGAGCTGATGGAATTTTTTTTTTAGTCTTCGATTCGCGAACAAGCCGATGCGCCAGAAATCAAGTTTAATATTATAACCCGCTTTGAAATGAGAGTCACAACAGAAGGAGAATACTCGGAATAGTTAATTGAACAATAATTTTTTAATTTAGATATATGAAAACAGACCGGTACACCGTGAGTTGTGACACACTTTCTATTAATAAAATCTTATATCAAAATATTATATTATCCTATACCTCATCTCCTATCACTCTCACTCTCTCTCTTTTCTATTTTCCCTCCTTTTTCCAATTTCCGAAATTAGTATTTACTAATACTAATTTCGGAATAACACGCACAGGTAATCTTACATTGTAAGGTACATGATAAAATAATTTGAGAGTAGATTATTAAAAAAGAAATTATGAGAAAGTTCTATGAGAACATAAAAAAATGTAACAAAAATGTATAATCTGATAAATAATTTAATTATATTAAATAAGAAAAATATTAATAATTAATATTAAATAATCTTATTATATTAAATTATAATAAAATTTATAAAGGAGCTCAAAATTCATATAGTTTATATAGAAGAATTTCACAATACTTTAAAAATCATCTTAAAAATAACTATACTAAAATAATAACAATAAGAACATTTATTCCGAAAAAATCTCAGACTGTGCATTTCTCATAAAATCTCGTAAATTTTACATATTATATATAATATATATACTTTATAGAATTTATGGAATCTTATGCTGCTTTATGCAAGTTATTATTCTATAATATACTGAGTGTATATATATATATGTATATATATATATATATATATATATATATATATATATATATATAAAATTAATGGAAAGATTCTTTGTTAAAAAATAATAAAATAAACAAACCAGCGATATCATATTCTAAAAAAGTTTTATAATGTATTTAGTATTAATTAAACAATAACAAAATAATGAAAAATCCATGAAGGAAGATAGATTTGAATTAAATTGAGAGTAGTTAACAATTATTTTATTGTTTTACAATTTGTTTATTGGTGAATAGAAACAAATAATATAATTAAATGTGTTGTAAATGTTTCTTTAACTAACGAGACAATTACGTGTAAAAATCTATAAAAATGTTTTTAAAAAATCTTTTTTTTTTTATTTTAAATTCTATATAAGTATATACATTCTCTATAGATAAGCACGTTAACTTAGATATATTTTTATAGGCATTTTGCACCAGAAATTTCGTGTAAAATCTAGTTTAATGCTGGATATAATATTACAAACAAATTGATCGTTGATAAGTTCTTGTATAATTTAATTATTTATACATACGATTTAACAGATCATAACTATAAGATTTTCTTATATATCTCAAATAATTTAATTGTCTATTTAACAAAAAAAAATTTCACAAAACTCTTAAAATCATTAAAGAAATTGTAAACTAATAAATTTCTTTTAAACACTTTTTTTACTTATACAAATCTGTTTTTATGAGATTTTATCAGATCTTATGATATAGTTTCAACAGGGAGCCTTCGATTAATATCTATAGATATATCTATCGATTACAATTAGTATTCTATTAATCTATACTGTTTATTGACGTTCTACTCAACCCTAGACGATACACTTTAGTTCACGTATATCTTTTGCAGTATACTAAGCAGCGCTTAGTATTTACATATAATTATATATAATTACTTTTTTGGTCTAGTCATGTAGATTACGTCATCATTAAAGTTTAATTTATTGTATTTTAATTTATACGACAATTGCCCTTAAATTTTTAATAAATAAATACATAAATAATTTGATGTAAATTATCAATTCAGTACCTATGTAATTAAATTTTTTTTACGGCATTATTTTTCCGGGAAATTGTAGTCTACTAACTATGCATAAAGTTATAAGAACCGTAATAAATTATCGATAAAAATATATGCATAAAAATAAAATTTTACCGTTTTCAATAAATATGCTTTCGAAATTACAAAAAACTGTTTCCAAAAAATGACTATTTTTTAAAATTTCAAATTTTCGAAAACATTCGATATCAAGTTAATAAAAATCCCCTTTAATTGAACAATAAAGATTGATGCTCTAAAGCTTAAATTTTGCAATTTTTTCGTTGATGATCTATATTGTTGGAATCGCAAAGAAAATTTGTATATCAAATAAGACCATTTTCTATATGAATTATTTGTTTGGTACATAGCAAGAGAAATTCTAATATTCGTAACACTCACCGATATATTAAAGTATAAGTTGAAATTGAAGAGTGTAAAATTTTATTAAAAAATTGTTAGACTTTTATCTGATAGAAAATAACTCTTAGAAAAGTTAAAGTTCTTGAAACATTGCATGTGCGCATCGAATACGCTTAGAGCATTAGAAAATTGTTTAGTACCAAGTTTAGTGCTATTTATTTCGCGTCAACATTTATCAATGAATTTTAATGCCAAAGTTAAAAACCAATTTACACACTAAAATTGAAAAATGAACATCCCTTAAAAATTATTATTTGAATCAATCTATATGCGTCGGTTGTATCCACTTATATTAACTATTACTATAACTTAAAATGTAAAGTCATGAATCTGAATCTGAAGTGACAAAATATTATCCGATAATGGGATAATAATTACTTTATGGTTTATTTTGCTTTTTGCTCAAATGGTTTGGCCACCACCATACATTCTAGATATTATAATTAGTAATATGAAAAGAACATTTTATATATTAGTACCTAAAGCTATAGTAGCTATAAGTGGATTAACACATAATAAAGGATTAATTCCTTTATTATGTATTTCCTGTCGATATCAAATACATCAATAGTAAAATAGAATTCATCTGTCGAAAACTCGGAGCGAATTTACCGTGCATTTAAGTTTTTTGAATTAAATTTTTCTAAGGGTTATCCTTTAAATACAGTCGTGATTCTGTTTATAAGCTAATTTATTTACCTCAAGAATCGTACAAAATATTTCAGATTTGTACCTGATAACGATTTTTTTTTTAAATATTACATTTTTGATCCTTCACCCAGGCCTTATATCTCAGTTAAAGCTCTGACAATGAGGATTCAGATCACGTATTGAGTATCAATCAAATAAATTGTTATAAAAATTGCTTTTTATTTAGTTATGTGCATTTTATCAAATTTTTTATTTTTCTTGCTATCGACTTATATAAAATGGTTTAGAACATAAAAGCGGAAAATGTTGAGCCCTGGTATGTCCATTTTAATTGATAATTTCAAGAAATGTTTGAGAATTTGGTATTAAAGTTAGGAGGTCCTAGCGACTTATTGAAAACATTTTTTGTCATTCTAGAAGCATGGTTCGTTTACAATAAAAAAGAGGAAAATTTTGAGCCCTCATAAGTACATTTTGGTCCTTAATTTCAAAGAAAGTCTGCCAACTTGATATCAATTTAGTACTCTCTATAATTTTCTTCGAAAAATAATATCCTCAAAAAATATTAAATTCTACAAGTAATTTATGTCAAATTATACAATATTGACTTTAGTGCCAACTTAAGATAAGTGTTATGAACAATATATTTTCTAGTTCGAAATTGGTCGACTTAAAACATTTCGTCAAAATTTTCACAAATTTTCAGTTCAAAAAATTTCAATTTAACAAGTGTATTAAAGTAGTATAAAACCTTAAAAGTGCTTTTCTGAAATTTTTTCTGAAATCTTTTCTGAATATCTGTACAAAACTTTTGACATTTCTTTTGTAATATTTTTTTATGTCCAAAATTTTGTGTTAGAAAATATATTCTTAAGCCTTGCAGAAAATTTTCAAAGATATATTTTTATAAACGTTTTAATAACTTTGATGTAAATGTTACGACAAAATTGTATGAAGCTTTTTATTATTTTAGAATTCAAAACATTTATGAAAAGTTTACTAAAACACTTTCACAGAAATACATGTTCTGAAACATTTTCATAACTTTATTACAAATGTTACTGCCAAATTTTATAAAGAATTTATATATTAGAAAATGAGGCTTACAATGGCTCGATCGCTAGAGCGAAGGACTTAGTAACTCGGTGATTCGAGTTCAAATCCGGGTCCCGGCCGATGGACACAAGCACCGCTGTAATAATTTACATGTGCTTTGTTTACAAACACATCGTAGACCTCCGTCGCTGATTAGCACCAATATTTGGAAGCATAAATAGAGCGACGTTAAATAACAAATGAAAAAAAATAATATTAGAAAATATTTTAGTTATAATATATATCTTGAAATATTAGCTATATATTGTTTGGAAGGTTACTACGATCTCTTTTGTAAGATTTATTGAATTCGAAAACTATCTAATTGAAAATATATCTGTAAAGTTTCCAGAAACTATTCAAAGAAAGCTTTTTAAAAACGCGATATCAAGATTTTGTAAAGTTTTATGGAATATAATAGAATCATATATCTTGTAATCTTTCGTAAAACGTTTTTGCAAGATTTTCGCGGCTTTTTTTGTAATTTGAAATGTCAAATAGTGCGATTGATACATTTTTGAGAATCTTACAGAAGTTGCTTACAGCAATATTTCAGCAAAATTTTATTTTAGAACAAAATTTTGAAATATCATGGAAATCTTTGCAACAATTTTTTTGAAAAGTAATTTTCAAATATTTCTAATAAAGGTTTCTGCAAGCTTTTCTGTTATGTGGGCGTTTTCAAGTAAAACCGAAGTTATTTGATATATTATATATTTCAATTATTAGTTAATGCACTACAGTTGTTGAAACTATAATGAGATAAAAACGAAGAATTAATGAATTTTTAAAGTTTAAAACATCAACAATATTATAGCGTGTCTTTTTACTTTTACCATTTTTTTAACTGTATTCTTTAGCTTATTTGTATATTTAATGCTTTATTATAGTAGAAACGAACCTTATTAAGTAAAAATTAATTAAATTTATCTTAATATATTGCAGTATAGTTATAGACATAAAAAACTATACATTTTGTAAATAAATAAAATATATTTTATGAAGTTATTTACGCATTTACGTTATACTATATATAGAAGAAAATTTATGTGAAATAAGCATACAAATTTATGAGTAAAGATCCCTATTCACAATTTGTTATCTCAAATATACAAATAACAAAATTGTTATAGAAAAACTTATTTTTCTTATTAAATAAATGGAAAATAAATCAGTAAAACTTTTTATTAAAAAAATAATTTAAAATTACTTTAAAATGTAACAATATATTCTATACTTATTCAACAGGAGAAAGATATTTAAAGAATTTAAGATTGTTTTTTTTTAATTCAATAGGAACAGTTTTTTCATTAATACATAAACGTTTAGTTTTGTTTTGGTTTTGACATACATTTCTACCATATTATAATAATCTTGGAAATATTTGAGTAATGTTTCCTGATATCATAACGACGATGCCACTGGTATTTTCAAGGACTTTTGTATCATAATTTAAATTTTAAATTTTTATTTGAAGTTTTTAACAAGGAAAAACTTAATTTTTCAATACGAGAAATCCAGTAGAGTACTTCAATATACAACTTACATTTTAAACTTACACCATATTTTACAAACAGTGGCGCATCTAAAAATTCAATGGTATTCCTTCAGATATTTTGAAAACTAACGTAGGAAATGCTGAAATTTTGAGAAATGCCAAGACTGTTTTAGATATTTTAAAAATTATTAATTTTTATCATTTTTTGTGAAAATTAGTTTCTTGTAATTTCTTAATAATAGCATACACTTTCATATTGAAGACGCTTTTAAAACTTCTGTATTTTATTTTATAAAGGTTTATAATATCGAGAATTTTATAGATTTTTTTCATACAGGAAAAAAAAATTTACTATTTTTTTAAATGGATGAAAAATTATATACTTTTTCAAATATAGGTATAATAAATATATTTTAATCAGAAAATAAATGTAATAGCGTCTTTTATCCTACTGCGATATTGCAATAATATTACAGTAAGGTCATATATGTTTAGAATCGTTAAATTAACATAGTTATATATGATAATAATAAGAAATATTCTTATTTATCGAACATTATAGTCTAATTTGAGTAGAAAAAATGAAATTGGACATATTAAATAAAAGTAAAGTTATTATTTAAAAAACATTTTTAAAAAGAAAAAGAGAAAAAAGTGTGCAAGTAATGAGGGGTAGCGAATTAAACACAAGTATATAACATTACATGTCGCGGGAGAGGGAGAGAATCAGCTTCTTATACAGCAGACGAGGATAAGTTATAATCTGGTTCTTATAATATGCAAGTGAATGTGAACTAAAGCGAAGAAGAACGGAGAGGGAAGTAAAGGGAAGGGAAGAGGAGGCGCGCCGACTGCCGCGTATATCATACTTATAATTTGCCGTCCGCGTTTTTTGACGTTTGCTCTACTCAGCACAGAGTCCACCGTACTTGCGGTGGTCAGACCACTGCCCAAGGATTATCTTCCAGAAGGGGAGACACGAAAACAATTTCGTGTCCCCTTGTCGACAAATTTGAAATACAGATCAGGTTTCAGCCTTTTGTAATGGCAGTGTGTAGCAGCTATATTAGAAGTCTGTTTCCAACTATCGACGATGAAGTCTACCAATATGTGGAAGGTAGATTTTAACCTCAATTATTCACTTTGCTCCCTTGCTTCAATATCTACATTAACACAAAATTCTGTGTAAAATTAATATTTGATTTGTTTTATCACAGTAAATATAACAATAATTTTCGCCAATTAACTGTAACAAAATATTGGAATTATTGAATAACTTTAATTAACATTATTTTATTATTTTATTATACAAGTATATTTAATCTACAAGTGTAAAAAGATTTACTGTAAAAAATTCAAGTATCTAAAAATGATCTAAAAGCTCAGCAATAAATTTTGCTTTGAAACCAATTTCTTCAAATGTATATTATAGTAGTAAGTTGAATTAATAAAATAAGTCATATTATTCACAACTCTGGTTAAGGTAAATCTTAAATATTATCTTAGGTATACTTGATAGTTCCAAGGATGACTTTGAAGATGCAGATGAAGTTTATGAAGCAATTGGTGAGGTACTGCATGAGGTAGAGGAAAAGTCAGAAAACGAGGTTAGGTCAGTATATTATCATATAAATTATTAATTTTATAGCATTAAGAGGATACAATTATTACTAATTAATAATAAAATAACTTTTGTATTTGTATAATATTCAATAATTCATATTATATTAAACTGTGTAGACAAATATGCAAGCGATTACTGGAAATGCTGAAGGGAGGTAAAAATGGAAAATTCGAAAGGCGAAAAAATGGAGTAAATAAAGTATTAAATGTACCTATTCACATGGGATCAATGACTTCAAATTTAGAGGAGCATGTTGATCAAATAAAAAGTATATGGGTCACAACAAGAGACGATGTTATGGTAAATTATGCAATAAATTTAATTACCAAGTTTATAAATTGAAATAAAATAAATATGTGTTAAATCAATAAGATTTTCACAATTCTTCTTAAAATTTCCTATTGCTATTCTTAGACTAATCATGTATTAATTAATAAAGTGATGGTTCTAGAAAAATGTAAGATTTTATGTAAAAAGCAAATTTTAGGATTAGAATTAAAGTTGAAATATTTAAGCAGTTTATAAACTAACAAAAAACAATCAGTTTGTTATGTTGAATATTAAAAAAGAAGTTTTAAACATAAAATTTTGTTAAATTTTAATATTTTAGAAAGTAGATGCTAAAAAGTTAGAAAAAGCAGAGGCTAAATTAAAACAAAAGCAAGAAAATCGTAGTGGAGAAGTAAGTTCTGGTAAGAACAATGTTCTTCCAGCTTTGGAAACAGCAACAGTTAGTCAAGTAATAAGTAAAAAGGACAATAGATTGGAAGCAAAGGGTGGTACAAATAGGACAAATGATATTAGGATAGAAAATTTTGATGTAGCATATGGAGATAGAGTATTATTACAAGGTGCTGATCTAACTTTAGCCTTTGGAAGGCGTTATGGATTAGTAGGTCGCAATGGACTTGGTAAAACCACACTACTTCGTATGATATCAAGGTAAAAAAATTTGGAAATAAATTTATTAATATTATATCATTAGTAGTTAGTTTACTATCGTAAACGCCGCATTTAGCTCACCGAATCGGGTTAATGGCCCAAGTTTGATTCCCGTCATATCAAATATTTTGAAGACTTTTTACAAAACAATGTTTGTCGAATTTTTTGGCGGTTGAGCTCTTTGTGTGTATGTTTTAATAAAGGACTAGCTGGCGCATTAAAAGCAAAATTAATCTAAAGAAATAATTATGAACACATTCATCAGGCACACAAAAATGTAGAAATATAAAATATTTTGTTAATTTATACGTATTGATGTTATAATGCATGTAACATTACGAAATACGTTTTTAAACACTTATTTCTTTAGCAATCATATTGATAAATTTAACTGCTGAGGTAACAAACATTTTCATTTTGTTATCATTACACAGTAAGCAGTTACAAATACCTTCGCACGTGAGAGTATTACACGTGGAGCAGGAAGTAGCCGGAGACGATACTTCCGCTTTGGACTCGGTTCTGCAGTCAGATCAGGAACGTAGCGAATTACTTAGCCGGGAAGCTGAACTTCAAGCTGCAATCGAAAGGGAAGGAGGCAAAGCCAATGATTCTCTCGGCGAGGAATTGGGTATGTATTTTTGATTTTTATTTATTATTTAGTATAAATAATTCAATTTCGTAAAAAGTAGTATCTCATCGTTTTGAGTTTTATAACTTTTATTAATTAATAACATTTTCTTTTTAACAAATACTTTTAACAAATCGTAATTTCTTAAATTACATTGTTATAAATAATTTTGATGTATAAAAAAGCAATTATATTAAAATATTAATATAGTACAGCATTTCGATTCATTCATAAGTTATGCGCGATACAGATCATTAACCAGTTGAAATTAATTTGATATGTTTCATAAGTTATCTTTTAAATCACACTGCTTAAACTGTTCGTAATTTTTCAGTTAAGGTAGCTCGAGCGAGATTTTCATATAAGTTATATAAATGTTTTGCCAATACAATACAAAATATCAAAATTATTTTACTTAAAAATAAATAGTTCTATACATGCGTTCAAATGGGCGCGACCGCCTTAAATATTTCTCTTATTTTGGTACTATGAGTTCAATTTTATCGATATTGAAGGGGACGAAGTATGTAGTATTTGATATAGATATATTAATTATATGAATAATCCAAATAAACAAATAAACAATTTTCCTTTATTTAGGGTAAATCTTTCAAGTTTTGTTAAATAATATAAAATGAGTTAATATATGAAATTTTATTTATATCTTTATAATCAAGGTGCACAAATAAAAATAATAATTAAACTCGATCACCCCATCGGACTCCCTAACTTACGACACTATACGCTCGAGCTATACTTTAACCCGTTAAAAACTCTGAAAAAATCGCCTCGTAATATTTATCAAATATTTCATTTCGATTTGCCTCACTTTAAAAAAGTTTACAAATTGTTGAAACCTTAATAAATGGCAATGTTATAAAAAAAAAAGAAACTCTTGATGACTACTTTTTTCATTGTGTGAAAATGAAAAAGATAATTTTAGCGAAGTCAAGAAGAATAAAATTAAAATTTGTTATTAAACCTTCATCTCTTCACTTATAAAAATAATTTTAGACTATGATGAAAAAGAAAGTTACTTTTATTTTTTCGTTATACTTCCAGTGATCTAAATTTCAATCCACTTATCGAGTATATTGACGAGTGTCTTGCATTCTTTCATCTGACAACAAGTATACAGACAAAAAAATTTTTACTGCAACACACTGCGACCCGTTAACCTTCTGTCGTGGTTTATATAGAAAGTACGTTGACGTTATATTTAATGCAAATCGTTAATTTTATATATAATTTTCCTTGGCGCACTGATTATGCAATTCTCCTCAATTTTTCTACAAGTACAAATTATATGTTGGTTTATTAATGACAAAGTTGATTATTTCATCTGAGTTACTTTTTACGTTAGTGTAGTCGTATTAAAAATCTTGTTTATGTGCAGTAAATTGTAATCCGCTCTTTAGGGCTTAAGACAATATATATATATATATATATATATATATATACAATGGTATTAATTTTTTTTTATTTCTTAATTATGTATTATTATTATTTTTATAATAGTATAGAAGTAAACGTATAATCGTAAATAAATTTGTGCCGAGCATGCGAATAGAGTATCCCCTATTAATGAAAATTCTTATGGGACTTTCGTAGCAAAAGTATTCGAGGCGATGCAGATGGCCGAGGTAGAGAAGGCGCCGGCGAGAGCCAGTACGATTCTCTCCGGTCTCGGCTTCTCCGTGGAACGACAGTCCTGGCCAACAAAAGCCTTCTCCGGCGGTTGGCGAATGAGGCTCGCCCTGGCGCGGGCGCTTTTCTCGAAGCCTGACCTGCTGCTGCTTGACGAGCCAACGAATATGTTGGACATTAAAGCCATTCTGTGGCTGGAGAAGTACCTGCAGACCTGGCCCACCACACTCCTCGTCGTTTCTCACGATCGCAACTTCCTCGATAGCGTAAATAACATTTATTTATTTCATATGAATTTATTTTGCTGAATGCAAATGTAATTATGAGTGATAAAAAAATTAGTAGATCTAATAGTTGAAATAAGAATAATTATAAAAAAAGTAAACAATTGCCTTTTTACTTTTTAAAGCTTAATTCAATTTCACACAATTTTTATTTGCTCTATTTTTCTCATTTAAAATTGTCATTACTAATTTTCAAATTTAGAAAATATATAAAAAATTCTCGAAATAGAATAACTTTACTGTAAGATCAAGATAAAATTTTCAACCGTATTTTCTATGCTGTGTCCAAATTTTCATTATTTATTCCATTATAATACATTTAATTAATATATGTTAACATTTGTATTTTCTAGGTACCCACTGATATACTTTATCTAAAAGGACAAAAGATCGAATCATACCACGGTAATTACGAACAATTTTCGAAGACAAAAGGCGAGCGTGAAAGAAACCAACAACGAGAATACGAAGCACAGCAAGCTAAGCGAGCTCACGTTCAAGAGTTCATTGACCGGTTTCGTTACAATGCTAACAGGGCGTCGAGTGTTCAGAGCAAGATAAAAATGCTCGAGAAATTGTAATCATTGCTAAATATAATATTATAAATTTCATGAAATGACAATCCTTGGAAGAATATTATCAAATAATACCTTTAAAAATATCCAATGGATAACGGTAATAAATTTTTTATTTGCAGGCCAGAACTTAAACCGATGGAAAAGGAAAATGAAGTAACATTACGTTTCCCAGAAGTTGAGCCGCTTAATCCTCCTATTCTCCAGATCAACGAGGTTGCCTTCCGGTACCCGAATTCGAAGACGAATGACTACCTCTTCACCAAAGTCTGTCTAAGCGCTAATTTGCAGTCACGTATCTGCATTGTCGGTGAAAATGGTGCAGGAAAAACAACACTTCTTAAAATAATTACGGGCTCGCTTAGCCCAAGTCACGGCACCGTACACTTACATCGTAATCTTAAATTCGGTTACTTCAGCCAGCATCACGTGGATCAGCTCGACCTAACTGTCTGTCCTGCAGAACTGCTTCAGAATCATTTTCCAGGTAATGCAACGATAGTTTTATTAATTTACTTAAATAATTAATCATGTAAATTAATTTCTCTACTTTTGGAATCAATTTATTTGCGGCCGATAAATATATCAGCAAAAAATGAAAAACATTTTAACTCAAAAAAATATTAAATAAATATAATTTGTAAAACATCTATAATTTTCAAGGAAATTCTAGTTTTTTAACCTGCTGTTAAAATATTAAAAACGTAGTTTCAATATTTTATTTTAATCTGACGTGATTTAGATTACTATTTTATTTTGGTACATTATCTACAAATTTCCTTTAAAATAAATTTTAATACGTATCTGTAGGGAAACCTATTGAGGAATACCGAAGAATGTTAGGTAGTTTTGGTATTACTGGAGATTTAGCGTTACAAACAATTTATTCACTCTCTGGAGGACAAAAATCAAGAGTTGCCTTTGCACTGATGTGTGCAGCTATGCCTAATTTCTTAGTCTTGGATGAGCCTACGAATCATCTTGACATTGAATCAATTGAGGCACTTGGCAAAGCTATCAATAATTGTCAGGTAAGTTCGAATGGATTTCTTTTTAGATTTTTCTTTTTATTCTTTTCAATACTTTTTTATTTACAAATATTTATCTTAGGTTAAATTAAAATTAATGTAATAATCTTATAAAATAATCCAAGCCATGAGTCAAGTACATATTAAGTACTTTTTTTATTTTAAAATAATTTTAAATATAAAATAACAGTTTTTAAAAATGAAGATATGCTTTTATTCTGCAATTTAAATAATCCTATTATTTAAATATCAAGTTCATTGAATCTGCTTTTCTAGGCTGGTGTCATTTTGGTCTCTCATGACGAAAGGCTTATACGAATGGTTTGTCAAGAACTTTGGGTATGTGGTGGAGGCTCTGTAACTTGTATCGAAGGAGGCTTTGATGAATATCGACAAATTATTGAAAAAGAACTGGAAGCGTGAACGTCTCTCATGCTTCTATCGTGATGCATTCGTTTCTGTACGTTTATTTAATAAAAATCGATTATTACTATATATTGTATTACATTTTGTTAATTTTCCATTCTATATTTTTTTTAAAGATGTAATAATTATATTTTTAACAAAATTCTAAAAAAAAGTATATGTATACATTGTTTAATATATATATATATATATATATATATATATATATATATATATATATATATATATATATATATATATCGTCATGCATTAGTATTCATTTTGTTTGACTTTCTTGTATGTGCTTACAGGAACTAAAAATTAATAAGTCATATCATTAGTTAATTGCATATATACATTGCTCTTTGCAGCATCAGAAAAAAGATTCAGACTACATACAGAATTTAAATGTAACTAGAATAGTTGTCAATAAGATTTATATTAATAATTTTATTAGAAAACAAGATACTATTATTTATTTAATTAACTTATTTTCATTAATTTTTATTTTCTACAAACTTCTATATACAATATTTAGTAGTAGCAATAACATTTTGGCAATTATTTTTCATTTCAATATTTCATGCCACAGACTAACTTTTAGCTAAACTTTCCATAGGAAAAATCTTTTTTCTAGCACTGCTAATATACTTATATAATTATTATCAGTGGTACCAAAAAAATATTTCAAGCAATAATTTGCATTTACGTTTTAGTTAATACAATTTGATCCAAAAAGTATTTTTTTTTTTGGTGTCAATGATGTTTTATGTTCAATATGGAAGGGGGGAAGAAGATTGAAGCCATTCATGGCCCAAAGATAGCAAAAGCAAATCTATCTTCTATCACAATTCACTGATATCGCAACGGTTTTACAAAATCCATTGGCTATTTTATCATTTTATATTGATAAATGCACTAAAATGTTTATCTGGCATAGTAATTCAGATAAATAAAATATACTCCTCAAAATATATCAATTTTGCTAACATTTTATTTTGAGAATTTTCAAACTATTGACAAAATTGTGATTTTCTTTTAAACTATTCTCTTAAACTAGTTCTAGATTATAAATACTCTAACATTTAGGAGAAATAATAATTAAAACAATATTTGAATATTTGACTATTTTTATTTTGTGATATGTAATATTTATAATATATTACAAACACATAAAATGAATAATTCCAAATTAAGTAATATTAATAAATTAAAGATTATCACAATTTTTTAAAGATAAACATTTATTAATATATTAGCTCATGTTTTGGAAAGTGAATGCTTGAAAACATGTTACCAAAACATTTTACGTTATGTTTCGAAATTATTATTTTAACTCCAATATTCAAAAGTTATTACTTACATTTATACAAAATAAAATATTTTGGCAATTAGATTCGCATTCTAAAAATCTTTTCTAAATATTTTATTCGATTCTTTCGATAGAGTTCACCTATTTTTCGATAACTCACGATTGCACTGCAATCTAATATTTTTATTTCTAATATACTAATAATATCTATGTGAAAGTAAAATTTTATATTTGGAATAAATTGAAAAATTTCACATATATGCTTTAACTATTAAAAACTGATATATTTTAGATGTTTTAGATTATTTTATATAACAGTCAAATTAATATATGTTGATATAATTTATAACAAAACATATGAAAAATTAGGTGACTCAACAATTTGTTAAATTTGATTTAAATACTTCAGAATTCTTTTACTTGGTGCAATTTTTTGACTATTCATTTTGGCTTATGTAAAAACCAGATACAGATTTTTCGCCTTGTTACGTTGTGTAGCACACGTTTTTTAAATTTTTATTATACACTAACTGCACTTCGTTCTTGTAGCTATAAACTACTAAAAAAATTATTTAGTAGATACTATAAAGTTTGTCTTATTTAATCTTATGTTTTTATTTGTGAAGATTAAAGTTACCTAGTCATAGATTTCTATATTATAATACATTTAATTATTAAAAAATAATTTTAAAACAATGCTGAGATATAACTTCAGATAATACATTAAGTTTGTTTATAAACTTAATAACCTATCTGTGATATGATTTTTCAGTTTATTTTTTCTCCTAATATCTCTTAAATCTTTTAAATTGCAAAATCACTATATAAAGATAAATTTATTACAATCTTAATTTTTTAAATGTTAAAATGTTAATAGGAATTTCTATTTTAGTATGGTTATTTGTTTGTACTCTCACCAGAGTATTCCATACCATTAATTAATAAAAGTAGTTTTTATCTTTTAACAATTCTTAGAATACTTTTAATAATTAACTGATAATTTTTTTTGCTATATATGGAACTATAAAGGTTATTAAAATAAATTTAAATTGCAGTAAATATTATTTTAGTCCTAAAATCTGTTTTTGCTTCTACATAACTTTTAAAAATGTTATATTTTTTGTTATGTAGCTTAAAAATTAGTTTTAAAATATTTATAAAATCAGAGCTAAATCTTATATTATTCTAAATATTCAGCTTTCTATAAATTATATACTAAAGTATCTCTGTTTACTACATGAACAATAATCTTCACAAATAAAACATTGATAGTAACTGATTATTTCGCTCGATTCAAAACCTCCATGCAATATTTTAATAAAGTTTGTGCAAAGGGGCACTGTGGAGCTTATAAGCGGGCGCAAACACTCATGAATGATATTTTCGCTCATATTTGCTTGCACATAATTCATACACACAGCCCAGGATTCTTTCAGTTCGTGCATATACATATACATATATATGTACATATACATATACATATACATATAAGCGCGAGTTACATCTCCTATCAGTTCCTATCATCTTTTGTGTGCTTTTTGAACAAACTTTTTTATAAAGAAGGCGACGAAAGATCGTCCAAATGGCGAGACTCTCCTTGGCAAAATAGAAGAATGCACAAGCAAGAGCGGAACCATTCTTAGCACGCCGAAGATGCAGCATTCTGCTGTTGCTGCCATTGTTGCATCTGCTGCTGCGGCTGTTGTTGCTGCTGCCTTGGGATCGTTGAGTGTAGTGTATTGCCTGTGTTGGAAACGGAGCGTAGTGGCGGTGCAGGCGCCTGCTGCTTCGCTGCTGCAACTTGTTAAGAATGGATTTTCCAAGTTTATTTGTTTGTCAAGATATCAAATAGGAACAGAAACGCTCCTTTGCAATGTAATTTTTACGATGATTCTACTCATGCTGGATGTTTAAAATATGGAAACATACTCTTGTATACTAAAGGAAAGTAAATGAAAAAAGAGAATAGAGATAGGCACAGACAAAGTTTGTAAATCAGCGATAAAGAATTTTATTTCTAATAATTACAAATATGGGAGAAAGAAAGAAAAAAATATTTCTTTCAAAAAGAAAAAGAAAAAGAAAACAAATAAAACCAAAATTTTAAGCTTCAATGGTTTATATGAAATATGTTAATACCACCAATTATCAGTAGATTTTATGAATAATTATATCTAAAATAAAGTTTCCAATCCAGAGAACCAAAGGTATATAATTAAAGTTACAGAATTATGTAACTAATAATTATTAATACATAATAGTATCGCATATATTATATTTTAGAGTAGTGTAATATATTTAAAATTTGTTTCTCTGTTTTGAGTAATGTTAATGAGTTTATGCATTATTAATGTTTCTGTAAAATAATTGTAGAAGAAAAGCAAAGGCATTGATCATTAGTTGATAGAAAAGCTTAGATAAAAAAACGAATTTATTTTTATTTTTATTAATAATTTATCTTTATTAAATCAGTAAAGTAATTAAAACTTAGTAAATTTCCAATGAAATAGCCAGTAGCAGTTTTAATGTAAATTTCATTTCATAGCTATGTTTAGTAGGCTATATGAACAACTTAGAATGTGTTAAAATGTATCAAAATTTGCAAAGCCTTTAAGATACTTGAAATAAGAATTATATTTAGTAAATGTTGCAAATAAAATGATTTGTCATAATAGAAAATATTTTTTATATAATTATCAGAGAAGAAATAAATATATTTTTAACTCAGATAGATATCATTCTATAAAATAAGACAATATTTTGAAAAATTAAATACGTTATATTTAATTGTCTATATGAGTCGTACTAGGTATATGAATGATATTGCTATCTAATTTCCTTATGCACACGTGTGCAATTTTTTATCTTTCTACATTGTCAATTAACTTATATAATGAATTTCGACCTGTATGTATATATTAAATAGTAATATAATGATAATGCAAATTACATATATGTTATCAATGTTTAGATTAATACGTTATTTAGTATTTTATCCTTTCAAATATGTGGACAAAAATACTATATATTTTCTATATAATACTTTTGCTATCTCTGCTATTAATAAATAATTATTAATAATAAAAAAATCGTATAACCGATGCTTTATAAAACAATAGTTTCCCTTATTTTTAATAAACTATTAAATAAATTAAATAAAGTATTTAAAAAATAAGTAAATTGAATAAATAAATACAATTTTGTATTTGAAATTTCTAATATGTAAAGTATGTCAATTTAAAATGTTAATGCTTGATAGTTAAGAATAAATTAGTATTATAACTAATCTAAAAGAATATAAGTAATTATGGATGTAAAAAACCCAATGAAATTAACGAATTAAGTCCATGTACATCATATTACAACACTGCTTAACTCCAGCTAGAAACATTATAGCTTTAATTTATAGTACGTCTTGGTTTAATATTTTTTTTTTTTTACATTCTTTTATTTTTAATATAAAATACTTGTGCATTATCATTACACGTATTAAACGCAGATATAAATTACCATATTTTTTGTCAATATTAGCATTCATTTCATAATGGTGTTTCAAAATCAATAAAAATTAAAATTAAAATAATTCTAATAGAATAAAAAAATAATAACAAATATAATTTTATAATTTGTACTGTTCAAAAGCTGTGAAAAAAAAAATAATTAAGCTAGAAAGTTATTAAATTGGATAAAAGACAAAAAAAGCAAAACCTTAATCCTTCATAAAAATATAACTATTCACTATCACAGCAAAAATGAAAAATATACATTCTCTTAAGCATGCTACATTCTTATAAAAAATGTTCCATGATCCTTAATATGTACAAAACACTTGATTCAACTAAGGAATAGAGTATCTCATTATACTATATTTCTAAACACTTTCCACCATCTAAAAAAGTTAAGCGAATGTATAATGTGAGCTTTAAATCAAAAATGTTTCAAAACTATTTCAAAACAGAAAAAATTTCTATTATAATGTAAATAAATGAGAAATATATTTTTGATCAATTTAATTAAAATTATACTTTTTTATTTAATTTCTTAAAATAATAATAAAATGCCACTGCTTGTTAAATTGAATATATACATAAAATTATTAACTTGTTCAGTGTCTAAATTTGTAAAACAAATTTGTTTTTAAAGGTCACATCACATTTTTTTGTGCATAAGAAACAATGGCTAAAAGATTAAAATTGCGTAATCAATCGTCGAAGTCGGAGAATTTTCTCCATAAAGCAAATGTAAACAATCCCTTGTAGGGCCCGAAAAAGTCGGCCGTCTCACCGGTTTTGCTGCTGTAGACCTTTGTAAAACCGCGAAAGGGTTCAGGTGCTGGGAACGTCGCTATCGAATGAAACAGTTCGGCGAAGCGGGCTTCAAATTCAGCTGGGCCAATTGACATTGCCATCGCTTGGCCGTTGCGTTGTTGAAGCGACTGACCTCGAGTTGGGGGTGTTGGAGGAGTTGGGGGTGGTGGCACCGGAGGCGCTAACCTCGATGCTGTAGAAGAAGCAGAACCTGCGCTGGTGGAGGATCGATGAAGTGACGGGGGCGGCGGAGGTGGAATTGTTGGGGCTCGACACGGTGGTGGTGGTGCAACCCTCGTGATCGGGGTTCCGTTACTGTTACGGGCAACTGGCGGCGACGGTGGTCGAACTACTGGTGGCCTCAAAACCCTGTTGGGCCTTTGTTGTGGCTCGTTTAAACAATCCTGCGACTGATGTAACGACGGTGGCGTTGATGCTAACACTGGCGGTGAACGCTGTACTCGCATGCTTTGCGCCCTGTAAAATTGTAATAACATTTAACAATACCATCAAATTCTAGTTCGTACAATTGTAAATTTCCTATGAATTTTAATGAAAAGAAAATATTTTTAATGTATCCAATCATTTGATACATTTATACAATCATTTGACCAGTATCAAAATATTCATTTTGATACCAGTCTTAAAATTAAAAGTTTATGTGTAGTTTCTATTATTTAATAAACATAAAACGCAATTTAATGTTTATTGCAAATTTTCAATTAGAATAGTTAATTTAATAAATATATTTATATAAATATTTAGATAAATAACTATATAAATAATAAATATTTAACTCACTACTGAATGCTAAAAATTTATATTTAATTTATTCAAATTTACTAGGTACTATGAATCAAAATGAAGAAGAACAAAAAACGTTTCCTTTACAGTGCATGGTTCAGTTGGGGATACAAAAATAAAAATAAAACACTAGGAGTGTATTTATTAAGTTACAGTTTCTATATAATTTTATAAATTAAAATATTACCTGGATACAGAATTGCCTGTAGTAAGATTAATCTTTTTAGGTGGCGGTGAAGGCTTTTGATGTAGGGCACTGGAAGACGGTGGTTTCGGAGCAAGTGTAGGTTTACCAAAAGAGCTTCTAGGAATTTCAACACTGTTATTTGAACTAGACTCTGAAGATGAAACATTTGGATATATTTGTGGTTTTTGTGTTGCAGGTGGTGGCATTGGTGGAGGTCCACGTTTAACACTTGATAAAGTAGCAGAGCCCAAATTTGATAGATTATTGCCATTGTCACGTTCGGTAAAATTATTTCTCATACCAGTAGGCTTTAATTTAGGCACTCCTCCAGAAAATAGGCCACCCAAGCCAATCGGATTTCCGTTGTTAATACTGTTACCAACATTTGAATTAGATGTTGATCCCTTTGTATTGATATTTGATAATGGTGAATTTGATGATTCACCACGTACTTTTCCTAGATAAGAAAGAAAATTATATGATAATATAACTAACACAACATCAAATTGCATTTGCAGGAAGAATATTTTTAAACTTACCAGAAATGACAGGAGCACTTTTATCAACTGTTACAGTCTTCTTCAATGTTTTACCAGCCCTGATGGATTGCAATAGTGCCCCTCTATCTTGGTCTGCTGAACCACCACCTAGATTCAACGTAGGTGCAGGAGGAGGAGGAGGTGGTGCTGGCATTTTGGCTTCTTATAAAACTTAAAAAAAATTAAACACGAATAAGTATTTCGAAGACAGATACACGATCACCGCGAGTCTTCAGTTTTTAAATCAAGGCAAAAACGTATATTGACATTCTCTTTGCATCCCGAATAAGACAGCTCAATGGTGACTCACGAACTCTTTCATAAACATTTATATGTATTACATGGGTACTCTATGAAACGTCGTTTCGTGCGCTACAAAAAAAATTCACAGAAAAAAACTTTGCAAAGAATTGAGAGCGAGAGCGAGAGAGAAAGAGAGAGAGTGAGAGAGAGCGAGAGAGAGAGACGGGGAGGGAAGGGGGGAGAGCGAGAGAGAGAGAGAGAGAGAGAGAGAGATGATCTCAGCAGCTCGGTAGCACAGCGCTGGCTAATTGTCACGGTTGCTATTACCTTTGCAATTCAATGCGTGCAAAATATCTTGGACAATTAAAAAATCGTCAGCGACTGTATATATATAAAAAGGAGGTCTCAACAGAGAGGATATTTCATAGGTCACTCCCCTCCACTAGTAAAATTAGGTTAAGGTGCATCGAACCCTTTAAAAGATTACCCAAAAACTTCTAAAGAAAAAATTTCTGACTAATTCACCTGCAGGATGTGCGGCAGCCTCCTTCTTTCTCGCCGTCGTGATTGAGAGAGATGGAGCGCGCGCTCGCGCGCTCGACCTCGATACGCAACTCCTAGTGCTGCAACGTACTTTTCACCAATTGCACACTACATGTGAATTAACTTTATTCTATGTGTATTTTTCTGCTTCAGAGATGTATAAAGACAATTTAGAAAGAACTACACATTGCTATACAAGTGCATTGTCGATTGCCCACACGGCGATATGTTATTCTTCCTTCTTCCTTCACACATCTTTATACACTGACAAGCTGTCTGTCTTTCTCTGTTCCTCTTACTATATAGTATCCTGTGCTCCCTCTCTCTCTCTCTCTCTCTCTCTCTCTCTCTCTCTCTCTCTCTCTCGTTCTCTCTCCTGTGTTCTCTATAGTCAAATCTCAGCTCTTTGGAAAACGAGAAAGCTCGATGAATGATATCACCTGCCTGGGCAATGTTTTCGCTTACCTTTCTCGCGTCTATATATATAGTTATTTGAGAAAAAACGACATCAAGTCACTCTCGTTTGCTATTTTTCGTATTCGCTATCTTTCACGAACAATTATTGTAAGCGAGAAAGAGAAATAGGCACGGACACGGATAAGATGAAAGTTCTGTTGCGACCACACGGTCGTGTTGCGTTACGTTGCGACTGATGGTCGTGTTGCGTTGCGCTGCAGAGTTGCGAGCGCAAGCACGCACGCACGGCTGACGGCTGCAGGCTGCAGCTGCAGTATACGGACTACAGAGTGTACACAGATTATAAGCCCTCGTATATGCCTCTGGTATATACCTGTGTATACAGCACTAAATAAAATGACTTTCTCACTAATGGACCGACGAATATACTTTACGCTTAACCGGGCTTAACTTTACTCTTTGCCAGACTGTACTGACGTAGTGACGTACAGTATATAAGCTGATATAAGCATTGTATGGACAAAGTAATGGATTTACGTGTATACGTATATATTATATGCAGAGACTCCAGTATATTCACAAGTATATTATATGCATACACTTCGTTTAAAAACCAGGTCTATTTTAGCCGTTCCAGGCCTCTCTTCAGCTTCGACCTGCTTCAAACCATTAGTTTTTCAATTCAACGCTGTTCCGTTCTTTCTCGATGTACGCATATGGATACATGTATAATTGTATATATAAGTATAGGCTATGGAAAAAATAAACTGTTCTAATAAAATTAGTTCCCAATGTACCTGTGTGTAATAATTTCATAACTTTAGATTGCACTATGTAGGATATAAACCAGTTATAAATAAGATAGAAAAGGTATAATTTTAGTATTTAGTATTTACAATATAAGCACAGCATCAAAAACTTTGATAACCAAAATGGGAATGAACTTGAATTAACATCTTTAATTAATATGGTACAGACGCAATATAGTGATTTTTATGTTTAATACTATTGGTATTTAATAAATAGTAATGCGCAAATGTATATCATGCGATCATATCTGATCGATGCGATTTGTCTCTATGTATGTGTCTATCAGAAGGCAGAATACACTAAAAAAACAAGATCACTGAAGAGTTAGACGGTATTCTGCACACATGCGGACATGCCACAGCACGAGCTACGCTACCGACTACGACAGCTGCCGAGTTCACTTTCCATATGCATGCAGATGCCTATATATATATATATATATATATATATATATATATATATATATATATATATATATATATATATATATATACTGTAAATGTTTATTTATAGTAGTACGCTACCCCACGATCGCATGAATCACATCTATTCTCTTTATCATTTTCAGCGTCAGATCTCCCACATAGCCATCCGAAATTAAACTTGATGCGTTCTTTTATAGAGGAACAAATTTTTAGAAACGATAGTTAAATTTTATATAACGAAAATCCGTAATGTATTAATTATTAATATGATAGATAAGCACGTGCGCGCGCGTGCACATACGCACCTATAAAGGAATATTATTATTATAGATAGTTTATTATTCCTATTGCATATATAGTTTACCAAATGAATAATACAATGTTATTCATACCTTCTTCAATCATGTTATTTTTTATCCTTATCCTTTGTAAATAAAATTATAAAACAATACAAAAAAGAGAAATATCTTTATCAAAAATTTAAAAATTCCCTAGATTTCCATGTAAGAAATTCCAATAAATATAATTGAAGTCCATAGCGTCCCGTTAAAATCAATTATATTCTAATATAGATTAGCATTAATTGCAATGTGATTTTTTATTTATAGAAATGCATGTATTGTAAATAGATTTATACTTCTATAGGAATGAATTCAAATAGGTCTTAAAAAAGTTTTTAGCCGATCTTCTAGTACTGTTTATGTTCTTGACTTAATCATATTTCAGATTTTATTCATGTTTTCAACACGAACTGTTTTTAGTTTAAAACAATGCTCTTATTTATTTTTGAAAAAAAAATTAAAAAAAAAACAAAAATTATTTGTTATAAGATTTTACTGATCAATAACTTTATCCAATATTCTTTTTTTAGAAAGTAATGATAAAATGTTCAATTATCACGTAAATGTGAAATATTCAATAAATTTTTAAATTGTAGATAGGATAATAAATAGCATTTATTAAGTATACGTATTAAAATATACTGTTAAAAATAATTATTTTGCTGCTTTTATAAATGAAAATTTACATTTTTCAATTTATTATTCTTAAATTTTAAATTCTAATATCTATATATACCACCAAAAAAAACCACAACAGTTTTAAAAATAATCTTTATATTATAGACTAACTTATACATATAAAAAAAAAACAATTATTCCGTAATAAATAGTAATTTCTCAAAATAAGAGTTTACACTTACAAGGATTGTAATAGTATTCTCTAAATAAAAAGTACTGTTTTACCTTACTTGTTTTTTTTTACAAGCATTTACATTTTTAATAAAAAATTAGTTTTTTATTACTTATTTAAAATAAAAATAATCCATTTTCCTATATTTTCACAATGGAACTATGCAAAAAAAACTTATAAAAACGTTTTTTTTCCATTTTAGAACAAAAAATCAATTATTTATAATTTGGCTGTCAACTGACAAATTCATTGAATTAAGAAATAATTAAATTTATATTAAAGATATTCTAAAATTTCTCATTAGAATACACTTTGTGGTAATTTTTATCGAAAAACTGAGAGCAACTGGTAGCAAAAGTTTGAATGAGACTTAAATATGACAATCCTTGGTATTATCTGGTATTATTCTTATCATATTTATTTAATTACGAAAAACAATATTTTATAACGTATGTACTGCCTACTTTAAAAAATATCATTACTTGTGTATATTATTATAAATACATAATCAATGTTTTTTAGTAACATCTTTGTGAATTGTATTAGAAAAGATAATATTTCTAACAATATTTCATTGAACTATCTAGATGTGTACCACCTATATAGGTTTTAGATTTAGATTATCACTTAGAAAATATTTTGAATTCTTGAAAGATAACGAGAACCTATTTTATAACGATAAGGCTATTTTATAAAACTCCAAAAATTAAATTATAATGATTTTCAGTTTTATATTGAAAAAAAATTTCAAAAATAATCTTATTAAAATTTAATATCAACATTTGTAATACAACTTTTATAATTTTAATAACGAATGATCGATCAGAACTTCCATTTTTTAAATTAAGCAGGTCTTTTTTATAAAAGCTGTTTTAGTATGCACAATTTTGTGTGCGTGTGCGTGTATGCGCGCGCGCGCGCGCGTGTGTGTGTGTGTGTGTGTGTGTGTGTAACATTGAATGTTTTAAAACAACTTTCATTTGAAATTTTATTTCATTTTTCAGTTTAATATCAATATTTCAAATAGTTCAAACATTGAACGATTAGGATTCAGTTTTGTATAATTTACAGTTAAGATAATATTAGTAAAATTAATATGAAATATTAATTCACCCTACCTTTAAAACATTTAATGAATTAGAAGAATTTATATAAAAACTGTACTCGTTTAAACCTTAAATTTTTTATTTTATAAATAATAACTTCGAAAAGCAGCTATAGTTTAAATTTAAATTAAATATTTGAACATATTTTGTAAAAAAATTAATGATAATAATAATTCAACCAATCTTAAATATAATAAAATAGTAATGTTCGTAAGTGTTTGAGAATTGAGAAAAACAAGGCATATCGTTTTACTCGATTATTTATTTAAACTGATTATCAAATTTTAAAAAGCGAAAATATATTTTTAAAAACAAAAATTTTTCTATAATTTTTTTTGGGCGTTTTGTTTTGTAAATTTCGATAAATGTGAGAATTTGTTATCCAACGATTAAGTACAGAATCTGGTAAACCGTTGAAAAATATAAAATAAATTGCAAACTTCGCTGATATAAAACAAAAGAAGTATGCAATTTATCGACGGTGGATTTAATAATGAGCTATTATTCGTTAATAGTATTAAAGTAATTATAATAGTTAGTTAATTGTACAAATTGCAGTTAAATAAGGCTAAGTAAGCTTCTTTGCTTTCTGATAGAGTGTGTCCACAACCTTTCCCATACTGTGTACTGTTTCCAATGCTATTTCATATGTTTTATCCCTTGGTGCATCTTCAAAGATAATTAAAACACCTTCTCCTTGATCAAGAACTCCTCGTAATTTCTTATCCAAAATCATTTGAGAAAGTTTCTTTTCTACTTGTGTTATGGCTAGAGATATACAAGATGCTATGTGGCTAACCTGTACAAATAACGTTTTCATTTGTAAAGTTAGAATATGAAAACTATAACACTTAACATTTAAATAACTATGTGGAATAAAATATACTCTAAAGAGGTTAAATTAAAATTAAAAATACCTCAACACGAGAGTAAGGTTCTACAATTCGACAAAGATTTTGTTCTAGCATTGTGTCATACAATGAATCGAGATGAGCACGAACAATCACGTCTTCTTTTAGTTCTTGACGATATTGTTTAACAGCAGCTTCAAAATCAGCAAGAGAACGCCGATGACTTGCTTCAGCTACAGCTTTCATTGCATCTAAATCTCGTCCTGCATATTTCACTGCAAGTTTTCCAGACATAATTGTTTGTACATCTTCTGGAGAACGTAGCATAATTTTTGAAAGTAACATATATTTTAATGCTGTTAATGCCTTTGGATTTTCAACACTATCATAGCTACAACATAAAATATTTCATTATTCAAAATTCATAAAATATAATCTAGATATTTTGTATTGCTTTAATATTACAATCGTTAATAATACACCATTTCAAACTTAAAATCATGATTTAACATAGCTTTTTGATTTCATGGTGTAAAATAAAGTTCAACACTTGTGTGAAAGTTGGTTTTTATTTTGTGAGATTTTGATATCTTTCTTTGCTTCAGTAAAAGAATCTTAGAAAATAAAAAATCAACTAATACATCAAATGTATAATAATTATTACTTTGTAAAATTTATTCTATTAACAAATACTGTAATGTATTAAAGAATAAATTAATATAATATAAGCTTATTAATTTTTTTATACCCTTCAAAAGCTTCATAAAAGTAGGAGTAAGCAGTCTTGAAATCTCGTTCATCAGCAGCATGCAAAATACCAGACATAAGATCTAATGCTGCTTGCATTTTAGGTGGACAGTAAATAGCATTTGCTGTTGTTCTAGCACTTGTTAATGCAGCTCTTGCCTTGGCAAGATTAGCCAAAGCATGATAAGTCTTGCTTTCAAGTAGTTGGACTTCAACTAATAATTGTTTGTCATCTAATTTTTTTAACTCTTTTAATAGTGCAGAACCAAGTTGAATTGCTTCTGTAAACATTCCTGTATCGACATAGAGCGCTATCAATCGTGCCTCTAAACTTTGCCGCAAGAATGTACGACGTTCTTCTTTTGCCCATTCTATACATTCTTTGCATAATTGTACCTATACCAAAAAGTAATTAAATAAAATATTTATTTTGAATTTAATGTAAACAAAGTTGGTAATTGAAACATATTATTTATATGTACTTTTAGGCCTAAGAAAAGTAAATATTTTAATAAATAATAAATTTATTACTCATTTTAAAAAATTTGGAATATCTTCTTAATTGAACTATTTAAAATAAATCATTATCATATCATAATTTTAGAAATCTATACATGAATTTCAAAAAACATAATATAAAATTATATTTAAATTATTAATAAATTTAACATTTCTTTGAAAATAGGTTAAAACTAATATTTTAAAAACTTCAAATACAAATTCAATATAAATTAAAATTATTTAGTATAAATCTATACATTTTCAATACAATATTTTTTACAAAAACAAATCTTATAAAATCCTTTGAATAAATTTAAAATTGCTTAACAGGAAGAAAAACTTGCTTAGAGAAAAGTTTATTTTTAAAATGTATATTATAATGTTTACCTCGATACCAATACCAGCTTCAAGGTCAAGGAAGAAATCTACAAGAGACCTGACAAGTTTGGCAGCTTTGGCTTTGCTAATGAGACTCAGAAAGGGTCTTGTGGCTTTTATAAGATCTGCTAATTCCTTAGCCTTGCCTTCCTTTTTGTAAAGCTCACCCAGCTGAAGAATACCTTGTTCCTTTACCCGGATGCTGTCTTCGTCATCTTCGGCAATTCCGATGTTTGGATCAGAGACAATCTCGCTAAGTAGGTTTATACCCTCGCTACGATTGGTCATAGATACCGCCTGCGCCCGCTCGAACAACATCGCGCCGGCCATTCCACCCCGAAATTCGCCAGTCACTCTTCTCTTTCCCCCTCTTCTCTTCTCTTTAACACAACTCTGTCAAAAACGTATTTTAAAAACTTTGTTCATAATAACAAAAGGCATAAAGAACTAAGCTAATTTGTTTTTCCAATTTTTATTCAAACTTAAAGGTTTTGTGAATTTACTCAATCGAGTAATCACAGTTTTCTAACCTTAAAATAATAACGGTTACTCTTAACTATATATAAAATTAAAATACACGGTTTAAGATTAATACAGCTTTAATACAAATTAATGTAAAATATTTTGATCAAATCAATTGTTCTTTAAATAAACTGCTGTTGAACAGAAATGGTATCTATCAGTATATAGAATAAGGGCAAAAAACCCACTACATGTTTTTTACCGTCATTATAATAGTGCGTCTATCCTTTTTCAACATATGTAAAGTCAATATGATACAAACCTTTATTAATCACAATTATGCGTCTTGTTCTCTCTTCTAAAAAATGTAATTTTTAGCTTTTGTCTTTCTAAATACAATGATGCTTGTTAGTTTAGTAAAATAACCTGTAAGCAAGCACAAAAACCAGTAGATAAAGGGCGGAGGCAAAACGAGGTTAGGTTCAATCAATTCCAAACCAGAAAACTGTATTTACCGGGAAACGATGAAATTATTGTTGTATATAAATCAGTCTCCAATCTCCTCTTCTTTCACTCGAAAAATGTATAAAACTCACGACACGCACCGCGTGTTTGCGAATATATTATCGCTCCAGATCCGTTTACGTACAAGTATTAATACTCAATGACGAGTTTGAGAGAAATTGCGAAAGTCACACATCCCAGAATAAGGACCGATGATATTGCAGCTCGGCCACGGACGACGCACCTCGGCTCGGCACAAGAGCGCGCGAGCGTGTACGTGGTAATCTAGTGGCAGCTAGTGGTAAATGGTAATGCTCCGATAAAAGTCCGAAATTTCAAGCGAATCACAGGCTAGCCAACATTATTCCGCGTTTTTCAAATTTTGCAACATGTTATCATGTTATCTGATTTTATTTGTTATTTATTGTCTCTATCTGTCTTTTAATGGAAAACTGCTAATTTATATTTATTCTAAATTGTATACTTTTAATTTGCTTATTTCATACCTTTACCTGCCTGTGAATTTTCTTAATTAAAATCTACATTTTTTAAAATAAAGTTTTCAGTTCATGTATGCTATAGTGATCACTACTAAATCGATATATATCGAATAGCTTATTTGTAATTTTAAAAAAGCATGGCGTGGCGCGGTTTATTGTAAATGAACCAGGTTAATTAGTATGTTCCATTCAGGGCCCTATTTTGAAGCGTGAAAGGTGTGCAAAAGCTTTTAATGGGCGTGACGAACGCTAAACAACTGGAAGTTGAATAAAGAGAATGGTTTGATGCTTTATTTAATAATAATATCGTAAGCAAAACCTATGCATAATTAAAAGGTCGAAATTCATCTATGAATGAAATTAGTAAAGGAATGTCTTAAATTGTTTAAGAATTTCAGAGAATATGCATTGAATCAAGCTACTAGCCTATTACAGATGAAAAAATTTTATCTGAATTGAATGTTAAACCAGTTATCAAAAGTAAAAACAGAATAAGGGTTATCAAGTGTCAATTTGAATATGACAGAGTAAAACTAATATTTCAATCTCGTCACAAAAACAATTTGAAATAGAATTTTTCAATTCACTACATTTTTTAATACTTCGCTAATTTTTCAAAAAATGTTCAATACACTTGTATCGATCGAATAGTGATTTGCATAGTTCTATGATCACGTTAGTTTTTTGTGTATTGTATAATATTAAACGCTTACCGCATAAAAATCAATTATTGCAAAAATGTAAAAATGTCGAAAAAAGTTTAACATATCAACCTCTAATATTAACGGAATAGATTTATGCAATAAATTAAGCAGTATTCAAAGTATCTTCCAAAACGTTGAAAATATTACATCAATAAGTATTTTCCATTGCCAAAGTGAAAATAATATAATGATTTCCTCCTGTTTGGATTACGTAACGAATTTTATTAATACACCCTGTTGCAGTATCTTCATGAAAAAGAAATGTCTCATAATAAAAATTAATTAAAACATATATATCCTTTGCAATTAGTGAAAAAATATTAAATTGTTTAGCTCTATTATCCACTGAAAATGACACTTCCAGAAAATAAAATTTCAAACAAATTATTAAAGCTTTTGCAAACATAAAAGCCAAAAAAATTAATTTTATTAAATAAATCATTTGGGAGAGATTAAATATCAATCTCTAACGTCACGATTTAAATATCTTGTATTTTTATAATAATAATGATAATGATGATAATAATAATAATAATAATAATAATAATAATAATAATAATAATAATAATAATAATAATAATTATAATAATAATAATAATAGCTGAAATAATTTTAAGCCAACCACTTTAAAATATTTATATACTATTAACATCTTTAAAAATCTACATAAAATCATTTCATTTAAATTTTTCTTTATAGAACATGAATAATTTTTTATCTGGTTTTTTCTTTTTGCCAGCCGTATAAGGCAGGGATGCAAGCGATTTCTTGCAGAGGGTGGTAATATGGCTCAGAGCGGCCCTGATTATCTTACATTAGATAATGAATGAAAGGATAAGTTTATATAGTTTAAGAAATGAATTAAACATATATACTATGCATACCGAAGCCCAGAATATCTTACTCATATTTTTATATACATAACTGAATAACAAGAAATGGTTTGGTAGTGAATATAGCAAATGTGAATATAACTGAATTAGAAATTGTTCGTTCATAAGCAGGGCAATAATTGAAATAGATGCATATGGATAATAGTTTTCAAAGAATTTATTTATCACAAGAATAGATACACTTCCTCCTATAAATATATAGTATACAACTTATGGCTAAAAATCATCATTAATATAACAATGAATATAAAAGAAATTCATTTGAATTCAGAAGGACTTGGCAATCTATATGTACAATAACGGTTTTCTTGATATAAACTTAACAAAATTGTTGCGAGTTCTTTTTTGTTTCAAAAATCCGAGTGCACAAAGTAATTCCAGCTAAAATGAGATGCCCAAAGGGCTGGCATAAATTATTGGGGATGTACTCGTAATACCTTAATCGTACGCGAATACACACTCTGCGCAAGCGTGTTTTTTATTTTTTTTTTTTATTTTTTTATTACTTGTTGTTTTAAAAATGTATTAAGCAGACATAAATGCACGACAAAAATGGTTAAGCAAAAAGTAGTTCGTACTTTCTTTGGACGAAGAGACAGACTCAGATGTGTGATAAAAATTATTAAAAATCCTGTCAGTTTTTCTGACAAAAGTAATAAAAATTCGCAGAATTCTTCTAAATCTTACAATACGGAAATTAATGTTTCTTGCACTTCTGTGTCTGTCTTTCTCGTAACTAGAAAATTTAGTAATTTTAGTTAAATTATTTGTTAAACGTTGACACTTTCAGCAAATGAACAGTCATTGCCTTGAAATTTCACCTATAACACAATTGTTTTTTGACCCGACTTTACAGTCGAAGCTCCGGTCTTAAACTGGAGCCTCTCTATTCTTGATGCTCGTTCGGCTCGCGGCTTCGCATTTGGACATTCTTATTTATTTCTCATCTAAATACAATAGTTCAAACACTGCGTAGTATAATTATTTTAAAATAAATTTTTAAATGTCTAACAATTCAATGACATTATTCTTGTTAATATTTATTTTTATATGAGATTTTCACCTGTAATTACGACAAAATATTCTAGCTACAAATAAAGGATTAAAAAACGATAAAAAATTATAATTCTCACATGTAAGTAAACCCAATGTATAAATTATTATAAAAAATTTAAAAAATTGTTGCATACAGACGGCCATTTTTTTCATTTTTGAGACCTGAATTGAGCGTTAAGCACTTTTGTAATAAATAAACGGGAACGTGTGTGAGAAACAATTATTTAAATATTACGTAACGATTTGTTAATTTTCCTTGCTTACATATCTTTCATCTCTATCGGTTTTAATCCTTTATTTATAGTAAGAATCTTTTGATACATATTAAAAATAGAAACTTGTGAAAAGTTTCTATTTTTAACTATAATAAATGGTTTTTTATTAAAAAAAATCTAATGAGATTTATAATGCCAGAAATACAGAGTAAAATCGTACGTAACAATCAATATTAACTAGACTAATACCATTGTATTGCATAATAAGTTTAATATATTTTACAATAATTTCAACTATGCATTGTACGTACTAAAAAAAAATACAACAATCTGATCGAACGCAAGTAACTTCGACCAGCATATTTCAAAACGAAGTCTCGAGCCGGCTAGCGCTCAAAGACACGATTATAAATATATCCCTTGATTTCTTATGCATTACCTTCCAATTAAAAATTTATAAAAGTTTAAAAGCACCTGAACTAACAAAACTAATAAAGGCGTTTGATAACTTATTTATTATTTGTATAGTTATTTATAAAATGATCTAAAAGTGAAAGTATAATTGTTAAAACTCGATCTAACAAATATAGTTGATCTAATAATAATTAGTTTGTACAACTTTCTAGGAGACTATTTTCCAGAATAGTATTTTGCGAGGTATTTTATGTGCAAGACTCACTTTATAGATATATTAAAAATCCAGGTGCAATTCCAATGCATATAAATAAATTTTTTTTTCAAGCATAATCATTGATACATTGAGATCGAATTAATTTGTTAACAAACGTCAGTAGCTTACGTATATGATAAAGAACTCGGATATACTGTACAACATTGTGATTTTGTCGTTTCAGTATATCATTACACATCGCGCTTTGCGTTTTTCGAAGAATAAACAACGAATTACAGCGATGTAAAATTTGTATATGCTACAGGTATTATGTATGGGTCTTAGGGTAATATCGTGGAAAATACTAGAATTTGTGCCATTTATCATCAT
Organism: Sycobia sp. Sy_11; assembly: GCA_018907035.1. Taxonomy (NCBI): domain Eukaryota; kingdom Metazoa; phylum Arthropoda; class Insecta; order Hymenoptera; family Epichrysomallidae; genus Sycobia; species Sycobia sp. Sy_11. The sequence goes on along the minus strand of JACCIC010000185.1, from coordinate 417,069 downwards.
TATGAAAATTAACTCCTCGCATCACTGCAATTTTAACAAATGATCGTTGTGATATTATTGTATATTTATTTCGGCCTGGCTTTTCTCGACCTTCGATTTGGACGACTGCACAAAATAGATGGCCCAGAGAGCAGGTTAATTCGAATGAACGACGGAACTATTCTCTCATAATTTTTTAAGTAAAAACATTTTCTTTCAATTTTTTTTTTCAAATATATCCCGATGTACGCATTACACATATTGCCTAAAGAACTTTACGATTTAACATTTATTAACATTTAACACTGTACAATTGATGTACACAATTATAACGGTTCATTCGTAAAGATAATATATAAATTAGATAGAGCTCAAAGCAGCGAGAGAGAAATATGTATGTATATATATGGCAAGTAGATAATAGGCAATATCTACCAAGACCTAAGAAAACCGTAAAAATTCGGCTCATATTAAAAATGTAGCTCTCTCTCTCTCTCTCTCTCTCTCTCTCTCTCTCTCTCTCTCCCTCTCTCGCTATCTCCTTTTTTTGAAAAATATCTTTCAACAAATTTTCCATCACATTACGAATTAACTTTAAAAACGTTTCCAATAAACTGCGAATCTACGTAACAATATCTACCGTGGGCCTGAGAAAATACGTATATCAAATACAGTTAAATTATCATTCACGCACATAAATCTCTAAAACAATATTATACGCCTTGAACAATCTCCGTCGTTCATAAGATTATACAGCAGTCCGATCCTTTCTCAATTGTACGATAATTGGCAGTGAGGTCTTAGTTTTTGCCGAAAATTGCGGCCCTCTGTCGGAACTGCTCGCGCCTGGCCGCACGTTCCTCCTCCTCGCGTTTCCTCTCCTCTTGCTCCATGCGAATCTCATCCTCGAACTTGCTCGATTTTCTCAACTGTTCTATCTGCAAAACGAGAGGTGAATTTTTAATCAGGGTTATCTTTTCATTCATCTAATACACGCGCGCGCGCACACACACACACACACACACACACACACACACACACACACACACACACACACACACACACACACACACACACACACACACAACGCATAACGCATATACGTGTAATATAATAACGATTCATCTAGATTCGAATTGAAATAAAATTATTCATTTAAGATTGACCTAAAAGTACGGATTCTTGTACTGAAGGTCGAGTTGACATATATCGTTTCATTTTATTCATAATTCAATTTAGTTTATGTATATATATATATATATATGGTATACATATTTGATAATCGACTAGGTTTTCTTTCACAAACTTAATAATTAGTATATTTCTTAAATTAACATTAACGCTAAACTTCTAAAAAGAGCATAAACTTAATTTTTAAAATCACAAATATTAATTTAATTTTAATGTTCTTGAATTTAGTTCTATCTTGTAGAAATGAAAAGCCGCTATCTACGCAGATTTTTTCAATTGCTAAATATGTCTCGGAATGTACTCTCATTAGTCTTAATAGGTGTAAAAGATGATGTGATTAGAACTATATTGTTTGTAAGCATAACGATGATGCAGTATATAGAATTAATATAGAGTATTGAGAGGAAAAGAACGAATAAAACGTCCTGAAATTATAATTAATGTAATAGCCATAGAAGTGTTTCAATCAATTTCGAATAGGCACGGGGATTCATCAAGACTTTTTCAATGTAGTTCAACGTCCAAAACACAAAAATCGACAATGAATTAAAAAACAAAAAAAAACAAAACAAAAAAAATTGTATAGATAATTCCATAAGAGCACGTTAAATTGTTGAAAATCTCGTGGAAATAAGACCATCAAAATGACATTACGAAGTCTTATATTATTTACACATTTCTCTAGAAATCAGCCGTACATTTACTTTAAAAATTAAAAATGAAAAAATGTTGATTAGGAATGTAGTATATAAAATATCCCGTAAAATTACGTTTCGTATTTACTTATATCCACTGTTAGAAAAAACAACGGAAAAAATATTAAATTTCTTGCATATATTATCGAAAATTGTCAATGAAAATGTAATATTTTGTACAGAGCTCAAATTCATTCACAATTTACATTTAATTGAATAACAGTTGCACAAATTTCAATATTTTGTCTATTAAAAAAAATTAAGTACAAATTAATAAAATTTCATGTACAGTGCATTAAATTTAATGCTCATTTCCTAAACTCTACGAAAGGTTTCATTGCCCAGCGATAGAAGAATAGCTGTTTTTCTCAGAAAATGCTTAATCTTTTATATGATTATATTTGCGTTATACTATATATCTATAATAAAACTTATACTAATGCAGCAAATTTTCATAGTTTCGAGCTGAAAAATTATTTTTAATTTATGAAATGAAGTATCTACTGTTTACATTAAAGTTTTAGTATACATGTATTGGAAGCTACTTTCATAAATGTAATAAGGAAGTGAGATTCGTGAAAGATTGAGAATTCATGCGATGTGAATGAAAAATCTTTCCATACATTTTGCATTAAATTTAAGATAAAGTATATAAAATTTATTTAATGTACTTTTTTCAACAGTGTTGGCCGTGTAACTTTCACATTTTATTTAAGCATAAAAGGACTCACATGAATGTTTGAAAATTTCTTTGTTGAAATATATATTTTAAAATTTAGTTGAAATATTGTTTTAAGAACATCGTTTCCTTAAAATTCATTTAAAAAATACAGAAAAAATCTACTGATATACTTGTTTAAAAGACGATTTGATTTATTTTACTTCTTTTCAGTTCATAGTTAGTTACGCATTATTATTCGTTGTTTCATAACAATCAATTGCACGTCTAATAAAAGTCAATTATTATTACTGGTTTGAGAACAATATCAATATTGTGAAATGAAAACTGTACTTTGCTTATAGACCAGACTAAGTTTCGCTGTCCACTTAATTCAGACATTTGTGCACCAAGATTTTTGAAACGTATTTTGTTCGCTAATTATGGCGAGGATGGAATGCTGAAAAAGGATAACAATAACTTAAAATAAAGAATTAAATTTTAAAAAATGTACATTACATTTTTTCGTAAACCACTTTCAAAAAGTATAATCAGAAGACCAAAATGCGTTAAAAAACATTCGTCGATGTTGGTCCGCATTCTTTGATAAGACGGCGAAACTCTCACTGGCTTATTCACGCGGATGTTGGACGAGCTTTGGATGTATGGCATATTATTACGAGCGTTTAGGCTTTCAGTTGACATTTTTCTCAAACCAATAGTAATTACCAATAGTAATACCTGACTTTCATTATACTTAAACGATTCTACGTAGTGTCTTACAAGTTAAACAGAAGAAGAAACGATCTACACGGACTGTGAAACAAACAAAAAATTGATCAGAATTTAGTGTATAACCTTTTTTAAAAAACTATACTTTACGAAAATATTATAACTGATTTCGATAGAGAAATTATCGGCTTCAAAATGAGCTATTTAAAGCTTAATAATCCAAATGAAATAAAACTGGTAACGTAGACTTAGACAAGGAGCACGTAGCGTAATTTTTCAACTTATATTGATTATTTATTTATAATATTTCGAGTTTTCATCAACAGTTGTAAATTTTACGAAATCTAGCTGATTTGTAAAAAACAATTCAAATAAGCTAATAAGACTTTGTATTTGTTTTTGAGACTTCGTTTTCTAAGCATTTCACCTTTGTTCAAGAGATGAAATATATTTAAAAAACCTTTAGGGATCCATGCTTTTTCAAAAGTCAATGACACTCTTCTGATTTAATGCGCGCGCGCGCGCGTGTGTGTGTAAAAAGCTCCTATATAAATTAAATCGTTCGAATAATGAAAGAAGTCTTCGGGTTAACGAAATAGAAAAAAACATTAGAAAAATTTATAATTATATCCTATTTACCCGTACAGTTTATAATATATATTTTCTAAACGAATCGAGTAAATTTAGTATAATTCCTCTCTGCATTGTTAATTTTTATCAAGTTATTCATAAAAATCGGAGAACAGGCATTTAACTTTTACAGATTTGAACGATAGAAAGAAGCATAAAAACCACAAGATTGATTTCGTAGAAAATTTAATCTGTTGCAGAAAATATACATTATATCGAGCGTTGTATCATATAAAATAATTAGTAGAACAATACCAAATACATGACCAAATATGAATATTGCAATTTTCATAAAAATTAATACGCAAAGAATTAAATTTCTGATAGTTTACATAAACTAAATAAACGAATAAGTTCGAATATGATTTAGTTAGATAATTAAATAAAAATGTCTATAAGTATCCGAAAGAAATCTAATTTATAAAAATAAATCGAGAGATGCGAGGTATACTAATTTCGCTTATAATATACATACGAACTTTGTGTCATTTAATTTTTAAAAATCGCGTCCGTTCATAAAATAAGTCGTCCAGGATAATCTATATTCAATTGCAATCACGTGTGAATTCGACACACGCACGCACGCACGCACACAATCACACACACAAACTTTGATATATGAGGTATATGGTTTAGGCTACTAAGTGTATGGTAATCGCCGAGGACATACAGATATTATCGCTGCGATAAATTATATAGTCGCCGAAGGCTTATTTCTGTATCTGTGTTTATATATATATATATATATATATATATATATATATATATATATATATATATATATATACACACATAAATGTATAAATGGATTAAATATTTTTGACCTAAACTTCGACAGATATCTGCATTATTATTTATATACACGATATATGGAGTTTTTACATATACTGCTGTGTTAACTTCAAGAACACGTTCCGATCGATTCTGAAATATTCGTTTTTTATATGTATATTTGATTCTTTCTTGCCCTTTCTCTATATATAATATATTTTAAAGAAATCTTTAACTTTATATACTTAATTTATATACATATTATACATATATATATATATATATATATATATATATATATATATATATTTCTTTATTATTGATCGATTTTAATAAGAGAACACATTCTTACCTTGGCCTCGAAAAAGTTTTTGGCTCCGGTCACGCCGACCTCGTCCACGTCCACCTCGGTGAGACGAGCCAATTGACCCAAGCCCGAATCCTGCTCGAGTTCGCCAGCTCGTGCCTTGCGGTAGATCAGAAGGAACTGCGCGGGATAAAAAAATGCAAATAATAAATTTGAGATTGTGAAATTCATATAGGACGTATTAACGGATATTTAATCTTTTGCAATAATAAAGGTAAATTCAGCATTGATTCTTTAACTATTGCTGATGATAAATGAGATGTAACTGCTTCCGCCATTAATTAGTATTTTATCAAACCCTTTTTATAATAAAATAAATATAATTTATTTTATTTTTTATACTTTTTATTTTCAAACATAGTAGCTAATTGCTTTTCTTATTTCTATAATGTATATATAACAAGTAACTATATAAAGAAATCATACGAATGAATTTTTTGTCTTCAATTTTGGTACAAAATCAGCCACGAAGAATATACTGGCTTTCGTACAATACCGGTGACAGTATATAATACATTTTCGGCATTTTGAAAAGAAGTCGGATTAATCAGTCAAACCGATTAAGGATCTTTACTGCCCCACATAATATAGATTCTTTATTATGATTTTGCATTAATAAATATACATGTTTCAAGAAAGTATCGTCTATAAAAAAAAAGTCGAGAATTTTTTAACACGTGAAATTGAGTCAAAATTAAAATATTCATGTATACATAAGCTTTCGTATTCGTTGATATTGTCAGGTGAGATTTTATTCCAGTCTCCGTAAAATAATGTATAAAGATGAGGAATTAAGTTATTCGGAAATAATAATTTATCAGCTGAAAACGGCTGTAGATCTCAGCGACTTTAACGATCAGCTGAGACACTAATCTGTATAATAGTCAACGAATCAGAAAATTGTGAAGACAGATTCTAGTGATAAATTTCCCATCACAGGTGTAATTATAGTATCAGGTAACTATCTTTACTTTTTATTATATGCAAGATTCATCGTTCATGCTCCAAAAGTCTAATAATAAACGGAGAAATAAATCGAAATAAATCACTAGCGATGAAATTGTTCGTCAAAATGACTTAACAGCGTCTACTTCTTATTTTTTATATTATATTATACTAAAACGCGTAGTTACTGTTGTATACGTGTATACACATTGAAACGGCCTATGTGTAGTTATCTGACTCGTTTTCTCTTCTTTCCTGTGCCCGCCTGACGCGATCCGTTCATCGTGATTCTGATAAAGCAAGAATTTCCTCCTCCGTCGACATACGCCATACGAGCTGACTCCACTGCAAATGAAAACCGATCCTTTTTCTTTCTTTCTTTCTTTCTTTCTTTTTTTTTTTTTTTGCTGCTTTATTATTGTTACCTTTTGTGCGTCAGATATATATGCAACAGCTATTAAAAAGACAAATGTCCGCACGCGCATAAACGAAGTTTTTCTTTTTTTATATGCTTTCAGACAAAGTGATTTCTTTCTGCTTTCGCGCGCCGTTTGACCCGAGTTTACCCTGGCTCAGGCGTACATTATAATATACGCGATTAGCGGCTTATTAAACAAAGCGACAACATAACGTTAAGTTTATATCGAATTATTAATCATTTGTCTTGTACATGTAAGGAATATGATTTGAACTACTAAAATTTACCTTATTTGTATTAGGAAAATATTGAAGAGAAAAGACTTTTCTACAGCATTTATTCGACCATCATCATTTTCTACCTTTTACGAATTCTTGGCAAACATTTAGAAGCACTGCGGCAATTATATAAAATCGTTTTGGCGTCAGAAAATCAAACTGACCGAGATGTCCTTTTCTTATAATTGACTCTTAGATATTGAGTCACGTAAATTGTAAAACACTAAATGACATTCGTCATATCACAAATTGCTCTAAGCTGAATTGTAATATACATATATATATATCAATTCGCTTCCGTCAGCAAATCCGATCATATCTCGTTTACGAAGGGGATCTCCACCCCACCTTCCTTTTATATGTATAAAATCTAGAATAATAAATATATCATTGGATGATTCACCGCGGAGCTTCATTGACCTTATCCACACCGTCCGTTTCTCCGATTAAAGTGTGTAACGTACGTTTTGGCCGTATTATATCGGTGACAGTGACAAGCTGGAAACATCCGGTGAACATTATGTATTGTGCCAGGAGAGAGAGAGAGAGAGAGAGAGAGAGAGAGAGAGAGAGAGAGAGAGAGAGAGAGAGAGAGAGAGGGAGATACTCGACAAAATAATCTCCCTCTATGTGGACGAGGTGACGCATTCTACCATACTGTACTATATGGAATATCGCCGCGATTCAAGTTCATCACTCGCGGGCGCGCACAACCGGCAGGAATGGGGGAAAAACGCGGAAAGACCGCGCGACCGCGACGGAGGCATGCGCGCGCGAACGCGTTCTGCGGAGGCGCATTTCCAAATTAGGCAAAGTCAAGGTTATACACACATATATATATATATAGTATCATATCGGCGAGGAGGTTGTTGCCGATCTGCAAATGGAACAAAAGTCGGCGGTTCGATTTTATCTTATATGAAACTTGACTATTTTAGCGCAGCGCTCGTGCGAGCGTTATTGGTCTTGTGGCGTTTCAATATCCACCACATATCAAGTGTTTCACAAAATCTTTTTGGGATTATTTACTGTTCCCTGTAAGCTTATAAAGAATAGCGCGAGTTTCAATCAGTTTTTATTGAATTTCCTACAGCACTGTTCTTCTTTTTTTTTCACTTTTGGCCTTTACCATTCTTTTAATACGAAACATTAAATCCGAGTATATTTTCATTAAAACGAGATCGTAATTAAATCTAAAAAATGAAAATATCCGTTACAATTCTTGAAATCCAGCGACAATTGCTCTTTTGTATATAATCATTCGGTGAGCTTGAATGACTCGTGTACCTAGTCATGCAGCGTATACGTGTGTAACACATCAAAGAATATTATAAAGTGAGTAAGTTGCGCGTAAAACACTTTAGACGCATCGGAGTACGTATAGTAGAGGATAAAAGTGACGCGCGCGCCGAGCTGCTCGCGTGGCGATGAATGAAAATTGAATGCGTACATTATATGCATAGGTACATGCACGCGACACGTCGAAGCCGCGATGACAATGACGACGACGACGAGGGAGAAGGAACGAGGTGAATAGTAGAGAAAAAGCAAATTACGTACACGTGCTTATTATATACGCAAACACGGCGTACTTATCATCAGAACGATGAAACGAAAATCGCGAAAAGATACTATTCGCTGGATACGTCTCGTCGGAAGGGATACGAAAAAGGTGAATTTACTGAAGAAGTGCGATTTACCGAACCCTACTTACATTACTATATATATATCTATAAAATTATTTTGAAAAACTCTCGAAGCTCTTGCGCTGAAAAACGTGTGCGGCGTAATTGAGCCGAAATTAGCTCCAGGACAAAACAGCTTCAGAATTGTACGTTCCGCCGAGGACGTTGTCGTTCGGTCGCGTAGGGCCGACAGTGATCAAAATCGTAGATACCCACGAAATAAGTTTCGGTAATCTTTCTGTTAATAAAAGATGGTTTCGAGGGGTTACAATTCACGATCGGTAAGGGCTGTTCAACCCTCAACTGGTATTCCTATACTGGGAATCTGGTGTCGCCTCGATAAAACCAGGCTGGCTGCTCACTAGTGTGCGGCGTGAATCGTGAAAGGACTCCACTAGCAAAGAAGTCCGCGAAACTTGTGGAGGGAGAGACCGCTTGAAACAGAATTATGTACAACAGAAGAGCCTGGTTATGAGTAAGGAGTAAATAACGGAAATTTTATGTATTTAATACAGAGAAATCTATTGATTTGTTACAGGCGGAAATATATTTCGACTTTGTTTATATTTTTTTTTTCTAGAACCAGTAATTTACACTGGTCGTAAGAAATTATTAAGTCGTCATGTTAAAAATATAGTGAGACAATAAGTGATTCGGAAGCCACTACACATTTTAAGTGCACGAAAAGATCGGAAACATTGCAAGATCTTAAACACAAAAACAAGGAAGGCGGGCAATTTTTGACACTCGTATTCATTCGCATTTAAAAACATTCTATAGATAATTTTTGGAACAAATAATGACATAGATTCCAAGTAACTGAGTAACTAAAGATTTGTTGTATGAACTTTTAATTTTTTTAGTAACAATTATGTTTTTTTTTTTTTAAACAATAGAAAATATGAAATGAAAAAAGAGAGGCATGTTCAGGCATGGTAGTGCACAGCTGGTTCACTAGCGCGGCATGATGGGCAAAGAGATTTCTGAGAAAAATTAACGAAACCATTTCAACCGACCTATATTTACTTTCGTAATTTTTACTCTTAAATATTTATTGTCCTGATAATAAAAATAAACCAAATTATTCAAACGTTTGAATTATATAGACGCCCATTAATAGGACATATTTTAATTTTACAGGTTAAAAGTAATTTCTAAATGTCGACATTAACAAGTTTAAACAATAATAAAATTTATCAAAATAACGAATGAAATACGCGCAATATATGATTTCGCGCCAGAATTTTGCGCGTGCGTTCGACTTGAGCGCCTTTACAGCGTGTGCCCAACGTACCTCGCTCAACAATTTTTTCTAATTTGTTAATAATTTCATATTTTTCGACTATATTAAAAAATCAAGAAGATGTTAATGCATCGAGAAAAAAATCCCACACCTTTTCAATGGCATATGTTACAAAAGCTGATTTCTTTTTCAATTTGATATTTTTAAGCATAGCAGCGAACGAGATTTTCAGCACGCAGATATTTCATTCCTCAATTACCGAATTACAATAATATATTTCTTAATATACAAAAAAATTTATATCATTCTTAACAATTTCATATAGTTCTTAGTAATGAAAACTAATGCTAAATAATAGAATATTGAATGCCAAATTGGCCCGCCTGCCCACGCACGCCCCGTCTTCCCCTAAACTAGGCACGGCCGAGTATTAATATGCATGTATTCAAAATGTAGCCTAGCGATTTTGTTGAATATTCTAAGCCTTATCGAAATAATGCGTCAAAAATCGCTTGAGTGACAAACAGCCATAAATCACTTGGTTTGTGAACTGAGTGGGTTAATTACAGTTTGCGTTGTCACGCTTTAGAAAATTTTCTTTGCGGACGTTTGCTTTGCCGGCTTTTCTTCTCTTTTTCATAGGTCTGCCCGGCGAAAGCATGTATTTATGGTTTACATGCCCGAAAGGTTCATAACTCGTTTGAACCAGATTAGTTTTCGCCGTCGTGGTCAGACATTCCCGCCTCGTACTAAATACATTCATTTTGTAAAGTATATTTCTGGAGTTGTTTCACTACCTAATATTTCACACTACGATACGTAAAATTTTCGCGGATTCAGAGATTTTTTTCGTTTTATAGAAAGAAAGGAACATTTTTTACGTACCTTAGAAGTAAACTCTTCTGCATAAAGTTCTGAAAATCGTTCCAATTATATACGTAAGGGAATTTCACGTTCATTTTGAATTTTTTACTTTCCCTAGGCAAACCAATGTAATCTTCCGCGGATGATTGTATTTTGCAAACCAGCAGATATAATTACCGAACGTGGACGAAAACAATAAAGACCGATATTACAGAGAACAAAAAACAAATTAAAATCGTTTCAGGGGCGCACGCACACGCGCCTTTTCACGCACACACAAAATATACACATTAAATAAAACAAATTTTTCTCCTTTTGCCCGAAAACATGTCTTTCAGAAAACTGTGTATTTGTATACTAATATCAGCAAATTCCTGATGTCTAGATTTTACGGCTAATACAAAAAATATCGATAAAGCATGCTCGGGGAATAAAAATAATATATATATATATATATATATATATATATATATATATATATATATATATATACATAAAAGCGAATCGCGAAAATCGGAGGAAAGAAAAATATTTACATTTTATGTGTGCTGCGTCCTACAATTAAGCTCGAGGCGTCGATAATATACGTGCTATATGATTAAAACAATACTGCATTATTAATAATTAAAAGCATTTTCCGCACATTATGGGTGCTATAATAATATATGAAAGCAATATTCTCTCGCATTAATATATTTTTATAGTTATTTCATTCTCAGCCGGTGCAATTGGACGTGCATATATTCATGTGCGTCGATAGCAGCATTAGAAACGTATAATATGAAATGCTTGAATCCAATTACGAAGTAATGTAACGAACGAAAAAAATATATTGTTAAAGAGATAAAGTAATCTTGTTTATAAACATATACACGCCAATATATAGCTTTATGAGCTATATACTCGTGAGGTAATATATTTTGAAAGCCTATGAAGTAAAATATTTGGAATACCTATTACACCTATCAATATAACTTGTACATATACATACATATTATATATATATATATATATATATATATATATATATATATATATACATATATATATATATATAATTTCACGCGGGACAAACCGGTCTTTTCCATTAATAGCCGCGCTCGCACTATTTCTCTCGCACACATCTTACGCGCACTCGTCGCAAAAATTGAAATTTCAGGATACTGAATACTAACGTTATTCTGTATTCGAGGTCCTCCCTCATTCACTACAAAAGCGCGTGCGCTCACAATCATACAGGCTGGTCAACGGTGGAGCCCTAGTCCGAAGTAAGCAGGAGGAAGTATGGCGTCTCCAAATTTAAATTTATAATTTCGTTTTATTTACTTTAATTTTTTAATTTATATAGTGGAGAAATAGCAGCTTTGGCCTTAAAAATTCATTTTAACTCGCAGAAAAATAAGTTGTTTTTCAGCAAGTTTTTAAAGAAAAAATATAAATAAATAAACTTCTCATCCCGAAATAGGAATAATTGAACTGGAAGCTTTTTAAATGGTTGCTCGAGTACATTGGGCCACTGAAAAAAACTTTCTTTACGGACTTTTTCTCCGTAACTAAGCAATCGATCAAAATAAGGCGTCTTAGACTTCAAGGTGTAGACACAGTATGTTCCTTACCGGGTACGAATAGGCTTCTTTACGAACCTGATTACAATCCTCGATTTTGCATCGAGCCATAAACATCTGCTTTCGTAAATAAAGCCTTTCAGCACACGATGAGAGATGTACTATTTTCACTACAATCAAACTACAACGTGACGACGTGCACAAAGAATCGTGGCATTCAAAGGATAAACATATTTTTTCATGAATATGCGTCAGTTTTTCTTTAGAAATATTCAAGATTTCACGAGTTTTAATTTTTGCTTTGAAAATTCACGACACGGCTGTCATTTTGTTTTTGTTATTATTGGAAAAAATGTACTTCCAATTGTTTCCAACAAATGTAATGACTTAACCATCTATTTTGAAGGCGGACTTTCAAAAGCATTATATATGATTTTAAATTTCAACAAAACATTATAGTTTACAGTTTTAAAAGACGTTTCTTTGTAAAATATTCAAAATGTAAATTTGGCAATCTTTTTTCAATTTTGACATTAATAAATGCTGAATACAGACATAAAGTTAAAAAAAAATGCAATTATTTATTTAGAATATAAATACAGTTTGCATGGATTCACATGTACTCAATGGAATGTATTTGTCCATGAAATAATATATGCTTTATCTTTCAAAAAAGAGATAGAAATATGAATTAAAAAATATTTTATATATACATAATGACATTTTTGCTTTATAAAATTTTTTATTATACTAATGCAAAAAAAAAATTTATTTCGGTCGATTCACCGAATAATGTTTTCCTCGTGCCGAATGGTATAGAATTTGCGCCACGCGGAAGTTGTATAAATAATGTATGTATATGGTATATATATATATGACATATGTGAAAAGCTGGTAAAAGTTCACACCAGGAGGTGAGGGTGACCCGCGGCGATGTAATAGAGCGAAAACTATAGTGTAAGAGGGTGGCGAAGGGGGGGGGGGCAGGGGTTGGGAGGTCAAAGTGAGAAATCGGGCAGGCGGAACGGCCAAGCGACGGATGAGTCACGCGGTGGCGAACCCTCGCGGGCATCGCGCATTACATATGCGTGCGCGCTGCGCGGGTGCAATTCACCTCGCGCACATAACGTATATAATACATAAATGCGTGTATAGCATGCACTCGCACTTTGCAGAATGCACACACACACACACACACACACACACGTAGTTTCTCGTTTACGCTGCTGCAGGTTATCGCATGTCTATCTATCCGAATGCGTGTACATGAATGCATGTGTGCGTACGTATATTGTATATATACCGGTAATCACGAGTATCGCGACATACACAACATATATATATATATATATATATATATATATATATATATATATATATATGCGACAGTTAAGAAACGGCACTTTCGACACGAGGACGTACGTGACGGGCGGTGGCGCGGTTGCACAAAGAATAATAGAATGCGGCGCTGCACCGAGGAATAAAGCAATAAGTACCGGCCGCCGTGGCGCGCGTACCTAGGCGGGTCGGTCAATTTTCGTCGAATGTTTCGAATTCTTGTACGTTGCATCACTGCCGATGTCCCCACGCGTTAGTGAACACGAGCTGATACGTTTGACGGGAGAAATCCAACGATTCCGTCTGATGCGCGCGATTAGGACATGTATCTATGTATAATGTATATGTAATAACAGGCCCGCGCGCGATCACTTTTTATAGTTTCATTTCATCGGCAAAACGGCCATTTCGTTTCTTCTTCCTCTTGTTTATAGCAGTCGTTAATTTCTTTTTTATTCCGTTGTATAAGGGTAACCGAGTATTTTTATAGTAAACTAGTAATTTTTTTTCTAAATCTACCTATTAATTAAATAATTCCCTAATCACGATTGATAAAACGTAGTTTTTTAAACTTTTTACTGCTTTAGCTACCGTTCGGAACAGCGTTCTTTTTCACAATTTAAAATATATAAAACAGATTAATAGTTTTCACGGGTTACATGTAACATTTATTGAAGATTAATTTAGTTCACTCGCTTGCTCGAATCAACATCTTGAAAGTGACAAATGTACTTGGAGCTTTGAATGTTAATATCCAAAACGTGTCCTAAGACCAGGCCCACTCTTTGATGAACGAAGACGCAAATTTACTTCAGAATTTAGACGCTAAAATTCTTTTTAACCTATTAGTCGACATTACCGGGGAACTTGTCATAGAGTTCGCTAACTTTTCGATTTATACGCTAAATTATTATTTTCTCGCTTATATCTGTATGATAGCCGTGTAAAAGCGATTAAAAAACAGTTGTTAGATATAAAATCAAGAAAAGACGCAGTTCACTATACTTCAAATGCCTACTACATTTAGACAGAAATGTACGCGAATATAAGCTTCAATGCGTCTTATACAACGAAATTGAATATAAAAAATTTTAATGCCGTGTACTCCCATATATATGTGTGAAAACGAGTGTGAAACTTTCCGCATGTAGATCAATAACGGTTTCGTCCACAATTGTTTTGTTCTCCAAAAGCCATCGTTTCGTGAAGTCATATTATTGTAATCGAATTAATCCAGTATATCGTTTCGGCGATCTTCTGTCTTCTTTTTCTGCGCGCGTACAATACACAAGCTGTACAGTCTGCCAAAGGACTTTCGGTAAATCTATCGCTTCCAATGAGAAAGAAAAAGGAAACATAACGGATGAACCGTCGCCGCATCGGCATGACGCTCCGCCTCGCGCTCCGCGCATAAATATGTAAGCGTTAGACATTCTCCTGCGAGAGTCTTTCGGAATTGAAAATTAGACGATTCGTCTTGCATATTAGGCGACGGTATAATTTGCTATTAAAAAAAAAAAAGAAGAAAGCAAAAGAAAAGGGGACTCACGGATTTTGAAAACGGTATACGAATTGTCCCATTCAGTCGGCTACGCCCGGTTCAAACTTACGCACTCGCGCAAAGATGGAGATCGACGTGTTCTCTGATATTTTTGCGATTGTTCTATGTCTAAACGGATATAGAATACGTTGAAAATTATAATTTTCAACATTTAATTTGATTTTAAATAAATATTATTTTTTCTATTCTTTGTCTATGTTAATTTGAAATTTGAATGTTCAAATTTCAATTTAATAAATAGATAAAATCAGGGATGCAAAAATGTCTTTCTGATAACTTGAGAAATTTTTTAAAGAAATGTGAGTTAATTCCCGAAAATTTATTTTCATAAAAATAACAGCCTCTATTATGAAAATATCTATGGAATTTAAGTAATAAAATAGTTATTGTATTTAATATTCATAGAGACATGATTAACAAAAATCTAAAAAAAATTGCACACGTTTATATTACATATTCTTTAAAATAGAACGGTGTTTGTTTTTTAATTAAGTAATATTTTTATAAATATTAACTTTTTTTTAAATTAATATTAAATTTTTATTCAATAAATAATTATTCATATAGTAAATGATTAATATTAAATTTGATAGAATTAATACCGACATGTAATTTAATACGAACATCTTATTTTTCAATTTTTCACAATTCGAATCCTAGGGGAATAAAATTTTCTTTCTGTTTTAAAAAATTTTAATTCCAATTTTACATTCGAATGAAAAATAACACGCGCGAAGTCAAGATAGATGATATACATTATTGTATAATACATATATCATTTAGTTATGAATTTCGTGCACTGTTATAAAAGTGCAAGGGGAAGCCGGGACAAGGGATCCTAGTTACATAATATAAAATCGATTAAAGCAACTAAAATTATACTTAAGTACATAGCTTAGGTTTCTTATCTATTCTTGCTAGAAATTTTACTGACTTGATATTTACAACTTGTTAATGACATTATGTACAATATATAGACACACTGGTACACATATAAGTATGAGTAATAATGAAAGGAAATTTCTTTGAAATATGAAACTTAAGATCGATACTATCAAAATTTGCACTACTTTTAATGAATAAAATGATTCATAGAAATGGGTAAAAGTTCAGCGGAATGAAGACAGAGAGATTAGATTATAATTTAATCAAATCTATATATCCATATATTTTAATTTAGGTTAAAAGATTTAATCAACTTTAAAGATTTAATCAACATTGTAAAAACCCAATTATCGATTTTATTAACTTGATGAAAAACCGTGCTTTTTAATTATTTTATTCCATCTACCAATATAATGGAAATCCATCTAAAGATTTTCCATTAGAAACATGCTATACCTTTCCAATACTAAACCTATTATAAGCTAAAAGTACAACCGCGCAACGATAACAGCGTTATCTCTATAGTAAACCGATACTCGAGCATTTCCATCAAGTGAATATCGCAAGATGCATCAAAAATTGATTAGAAAAAGGGGATATCATATATATATATATATATATATATATATATATATATATATATATATATATCAATTCAATTAATATCGATTGTCACAAAATCGAGGTAAAAGAGACACTGCCTGCAGTGTCGCCGAAGTTTTTTCTCGCTCGGTATAAAAAGTCGATTTCCAACGGGGTCGCGGGGTATTGACTTGTTGTATGATGTTATGTGAACGTCGAACCATATAAGAAAGGTGTGCGCATATATAGGAGCGCGTATTCGCTCCTCGATATTTGCGCCGGTGTATCGCGGAACGCTTCGATTTAATATAGATTATATCCCGAAAAATTGCAGCTAAATATACGAAAGGAAAATGAAGGTTTTCATAAAGTATTTGTTATAAAGACGCCGAGATTGGCTCAATTGGCAAAATCTAATCCTGACGATGACGCAGTCGCAGCACCAAAGTTCACTCTATTTCAATATAAAAAATAATTATGGCAAAACAGATACCGTTCTGCAAAACACGTGATATAAAAGCAATGAATATATTATACCCCTCGGTTTAGTGCGCCCAACGCTGAACCGGTAGTATACGGAAAATTATATATATATAATATATATATATATATATATATATATATATATATATATATATATATATTGCAGTGCAAAGAACGTTGTTTTATTCACAAAATGATCATTAATCATTATTTGCGCTTATATCGAAATTGACCGACTATTTTGCCGTGCATTCTTGCATCATCGTGGCCAGTAAAAAAAGTATTCAACGCAGATTTACAATATGTTACACTTCACAAAAAAAAAAATTAATTACAACACAAATATACGAATAATAAAAACAAGCTATCGTGCGAATGTTCCTGTTCCGCTATATATAAGCTATGATTGAAATATGAAATTAAAAAAGCTGTTTCGACAGTGTCCCTTCGACGCTGATTGCTTTAGGTACGATTTGTACTAAGAAGGCTAGCTTTACGTATATTTTAACTCACTGAATGCGAATTCGCCGGTCTTTTCAGTGATAATTTTCATTATTTCCACAACGAATCAGTAAATTATGATTGTTTATCGTCGCATTATGCTCGCTGAACAATCCTAATGTAGAAATTGTTATATTAGACGTAAAATCAACTCAAAAACTTGTCTCTAATGTTACGCGGCGTTAGATGCCGGTCAGCTTTTACTTCGGTCGCCTTATTACACAAGTGCCGTAAGCACAGCAATACTCCGCATGAAGATTAATATTTAAAACGTCTGTAAAAAAAAGTGCGTAATATCTAAAAGTAAATGCTCGCTTTGCAGATACTCGTACACCGTGCGAGGTATGCCTCAATGCTTTCGACATTAAAAAAAGACAAAAAAACGTTGTCCGCATCATACAGTACTCTTTCGGACTACCCGCTGCTCCGATATTACTTATGCCTTTTTATTCCGGAACGAGCAGGTCGTCGATGTTGCTCAAGAACAATGGCAAAATTTGAATTTGAAAAAATCATAAAATTTTAAATATACATTTGTGGAGACTGAAACTGAGCACCTTGTTTTGGCTTAACGATCTACATTTTTCATTATAAAATATTAGTTTCTCGTACTCTGCAAGTATCAAATTGTGCAATCAAAATCTTTATTTTTATTCCGGGACATATGTGGTATCGTAGAAAGAGTATATTAAACCCATGAACGCCAGGACCGTGGCCAGGACTATGTGCAATTTTGTATATACAGCTATATTAGCGCACGCGCATACTTTAGCTTACGGGGGTTCATATAAATAAATAAATAAATAAATAAATAAATAAATAAATAAATAAATAAATAAATAAATAAATAAATAAATAAATAAATAAATAAATAAATAAATAAATAAATAAATAAATAAATAAATAAATAAATAAATAAATAAATAAATATAGGTACTGACCTCCCGGAACGAGATGCGCCCGTCGCCGTCCTCGTCCACTTCCTGGATCATGGCTTTGAGACCGAGGTGGGTCTGGGGCGCGCCCAGCACCTCCATCATGCGTTTCAGCTCAGCGAGATCGAGGAACCCGTCGCGGCCGTCATCGAATCTGGAAAAAAATTTTACATTTACATAGAGATTGCCGTACAGTAATTTCTCTAATTTAAATAAGAAATTTTAAATTAAGTTTATTAAACAAAAAAAAAAAAAAAAAAAAAAAACCGATCTGCCTCCGATCTTGAAATTTCGAATTCGAGCGTCTCGTTTTTGGATTATTGAACTAATCAACTTTCCGAGGACCGAGAGCACGATTTACTTACTTTACTAGAGGATCGACTGATTAGCTATATATAAGGAATTTATAATTTATAATATACAGTATATAGAATGAAAAATAATACTAGTTTATTATTATTGTGTGTGTAAATAAAACGAATTAATCACTGGTCATATAAAAAGATTTATAAAAAAAGTCTATACTTTACTTTACGAAAAAATTTCATCTTTATCTTCGCATACGAAATGCAATGCAATTATACGAAATTATTCATCTCAAATTCAACCTGACAATCCTATAGAATTTCACTGACATTTATATTACGCTGCCCAAAATAGAATTATGATCATTAAAATTTCATTGGTTGCGAATGCAGTAAATGTGAAATGTCGATTCGGGTTCAATGAACGGATTCGCGCGAATATAGCCCAACCTATATATGTGTTTATTTTAGGTCTAATAGTATTTTTGAATATTAGGCAGGACTTCTCATATGAATATGTGCAACAAAAAAATTGTTGATATAATTCATTCACAACTTATGAGTCTTATGTTTTGACTTTTACTACATCAATGGTGTCTAATAATAATTCGAAATATGTTATATACAACACTATATAGTTTTATATAGATAATTTATTAAGGGAGTTAAAATGACACTTGAGCGGTGCAATCAGGCGTAATATTGTCTCTAATACCGAAGTCACGTTATCTTACTCGACGGC
This sequence comes from Sycobia sp. Sy_11, assembly GCA_018907035.1. Taxonomy (NCBI): domain Eukaryota; kingdom Metazoa; phylum Arthropoda; class Insecta; order Hymenoptera; family Epichrysomallidae; genus Sycobia; species Sycobia sp. Sy_11. The sequence continues at coordinate 397,716 of JACCIC010000185.1, read as the reverse complement.
TCAAACAATATATGCATTGGACATTGGAGTGTTCTTATATAATCTATAGTATCGTAGACGTTTTCTATGCGCCTCCCTCTGCGTTGGTACACCTTACATTATAGATGTGCACGGACGCGCAGAAAACATTCATAACACAATTTTGGATGTTTATTATTAAATACTTCTTATTAGAAATTTAAGGAACCCTATGAATGTGCTTTCTTTGATTATAAATTATTGCTCGGAAGTTATTACCGTCCGGGCGCGCTGCGCGCGCGAACACACACACACACACACACACACACGCACAAAGGCAAATCAATTGTGTTATAAATTTCACACGAGAAAAAAGGATTTTTTTTAAGAATGCGAAATTTTCTTGTATATGTGTATGTATACGTATATCAATAATGATGTTATCTTTTATACACTTAATGCTTTCATGCTCAATTAATTGCTGTAATTAAAATTTTAATTGTATCAATTACTTAATTACGCCTATATATACAGTTGTATATATCATGATACGTAAGAAAAAAAAAATCTAACGCACAATTAAAAAGAATGGCTTCGCTTTTTCTATAAGCTCTCGCTTTTAATTAAATTGTCGCGAATTCGAGGACGGCGTTGGGGGGGGGGGTGGAGATAAATTTCAGAAATTAATCTAGACTCTTGAATCGCGCTTCGAATTGCAATATTGTGCAGCAACTGTTATATTATTTCGACTGTCGTGTAACAACTGTGTATATCTAAATGCATGCATTCTCAATAGAATTTCATATCGACACCAAGAGAGAGAGAGAGAGAGAGAGAGAGAGAGGAGAGAGAGAGAGAGAGAGAGAGAGAGAGAGAGAGAGAGAGAGAGAGAGAGAGAGAGAGGAGCAGCCAAAACTTAAAGGAGTTGAGGCTTTTGACATTCTTCGGAAAAGGCGGTTATGACACTGTACACGAGCGAGACGCAACATTATTCTAATGTCCGGATCTAAATTATATATATATATATATATATATATATATATATATATATATATATATATATATATATATGAGAGCCGAAAAGAACGATTTTCGAAAAATCCCACGCATAGCCTCCCCCCCCCGCCCACGATTCCTATCGTATATTTGAGACAATCGGCAAGGACGCTCGTTCGAGCCCGGTGTGTTCTCTTTCACATTATAATATTACAATATAAACGCGGGATACGCGTCGTCCCCGCTAATAATGTGCAGCCGTACGCCGTGAGTTCCGAGTTCCCGCGCGTTCGACACAATATAAATATATATATATATATATATATATATATATATATATATATATATATATATATATATATAAACGACAGAGAGAGGAGGGTCGCACGCGCGTCGCTCCCGTGAATTCGATGTTACGCAAAAGAAAAAGAGGAAAAAAAGTACGAGCGAGCGAAAGAGAGAGAGAGAGAGAGAGAGAGAGCGAGAGAAGAATGAAAGCGAAAGCATCGACGATGGTGAAACCGAGCGAATCGGTGGCACGCGAGGAAAACGCCGCACTGCTCGTTATGCGACGTAAAAACGCGACGCGAACTGTCACGCTGATTTTTTTAGTACGTATGCAGTATATACATATATATTTTATAGAAATCGAAAATCGCTTGCATCGTCCTTCCAGGTAATTTTGTACACGCGACACGCGCGCGCCTGCGTGCGAAAGAGTTTGGAAACGTCTTGAGGACTTCGCATGTGTAGCTTCGGCATATATAGACGCGCTGCTCAAATTTTGTTGACTGCGCTGAAGCATATTTGTGGATTTGGGTCGAAATGTCGCTGATTACATATATATATCTATAGCGTGTTGGGATTGCGAAAGAGCGATCAATTATAAGAAACGTTATGTACTTTTATATTCTTATAATTGTTATTAAAGGGGTTATCATAAGCGACGCAATTTTCCGATTCAGTAATTGAAAAGAAAACTCCGCGCAACGATTCAGATTAAAGTAATATATAAGAAGTCTCGTAATTTTCAATAAGTACAGTAGAAAGTTAAGAATAGACAATGGAAAGTCTCGTTTTCAAAAATTTTAAAAGCTACAATTTTAAACGCGCGCAAAATCATTTATGTGTGTGTGCACGCGTGCGCATACGTGTTTCTATTACGTTTTCTATAAACTCCTTTTCTATAAACTTCCATGTCATTTTTCTAAAAAGCAGATTTCAAAAATCCGCGCCGTAATAAGCATATAATACATGATAATTTTAAATATATTTATGTTAAAGATGCCAAGTTATTTAAAGCAAAATATAAGACACCCCTTTGAGGATCCCAGTCGAGAACGCGCACGCACCAAACAGCGTAAGCGCGAGGGAGGCCGATAATACGCACGGAACACGCACGAGAGTGCCGCATAGCACATTTGGCCGAGAGCCGGCTAAACGCGAGAGGAAGCGCGGAATCAGCGCCGTCGCGCGCGATGTTATTTTTGCAAGTTGGACGCGTGCGCGCGGGGGTAGTGAGACGGAATGATAGATATAGAATAGAAAGAAAGATGGAGACAGAGAGAGGGAGAGAGAGAGGGAGAGAGAGAGGGCGGAGGTCGTTGCACCGCAGTATACCGACTTTGTCGTCCCGCCGTAGAGAAGCGCGCGTTCTATATAACTTCCTGTGCCGTGCGCGCGCACGCGACCGATGAATCGGCAGGTGCGTCGCATGAGCGCGGATACCCACATCCCTCCTCGTCCTCCTCTACCACCGCGCCGAAAATCACGAGCGCGCACGCACACCATAAAGGCTTCGAGGGCCAGGTGATTTTCGAAACACCATTTCTCTGTTTCTGTATAATAATAATTACGTAATGCGGACTGCTCGTCATGGCTAGTTTTTTCAAAGCACGTTCGACAGCTGAACTTTGAACCGATATACAACATATTTGCTTGGTATTTGTTTTACGAGGAAACGATTTGGAGGTGCAGGGGGGGGGGGCGAGAACGTAGAAATTTATCGAGTTTGAAAAAGAAAATTTGTAGACGAAACCCTTTCAATTAATATTTGTCGACTGAAAATGTATATTTATGAAAAAACAGAGATGTTAAAATATAATTAGTTATAAATAGCACGAAGGAACTTTATTTTTTTACTTCTGGAAGCGTCTCAAATATATCTTCGTCTGTTCTATTTTATCTGAAAAGTTTCAAAAGAAATCAAGTTGTATACTTATATCTTATAACAGTTGATTAACTCATCGATATAATGATCATATGAAGGAAATTTTAGTCCAACAGCAATAAATGACGTACGTCTATTTTATTTATTTGGCGAATACGCGTTTGTTTTCGGCGAATAATTAGTTTATATAACAATTTTTAATCGATTAAACATCTGAATAAGAAATTAAATAATATGAAACGTTCGCGACAATGTACCTATATGAATCAGTAAACTTGTAGATATATGACGTGTAGAAAGACGTTTGTCAAGAAGAATTATTTATTACACTTATATATTATATTAAAAACAGAAGCTGCCGATGTATAAGCCTTGCGACACATATTTATGACACGGTAAAATCATATAGCCATTGTTATAGAGGCGGATCGCACCGATAATATAGTAAGCTGCTGTGTGCGTGCAGATTTATATACTTAAATGTTGCTTTATGTATGCTTTGGCATATAACTATATCTGCATTCCCAGTATATCTTTTTTATTCTAACCAAATTTAGTAAAAATATTTTAAGAATTTATTTTTTAAAGTTGCGTTCCAAAATATAGCCAAATCTTTTTTTTGCATGCTCTTCCGACATACTATTTCGAAAATGCAAAAAAAAAAATTAACCCTTTCGTTATTATCGGATTTCATATTTTTAGGGTATCGTTATAAAAATAAATAAACTATAACTATAAAATGCATACATTACGAAATGACGCCTTAATTATAATAAGAGAAAGATAGTACGGCGCAGTTGACATCTATTTTCAATAATTATAACTATTAGTGTAACAATATTAAGAACGAGTCATAAATGCACGATAAATAATCTTGCACGATAACAGCGCGAAAATCAGCTCCGTATTCCGTATGTTGGACTCGATATCAATATTTTTAAACTAATAATAATAAGATTACTAAAAACAGATTTTTAAGCGCGCCATTTTGATCATAACTGTATTATGCTTATGAATAAAAATATTAAAATAAAAATGACATACCGAGTGCAAATTAATAAAATTATATTTTCCTCGCCAATATTGGAATTCGATAAATTGAACTTTTGCGTTTTAGCAGTTTATTTACTGCTATTAATATTAAGAATATCAAATTCCGTAATAATTCTAAGTCTATCTCTTTTTTTGTCAGTTTTCCAACTGATATAGGTGGAAAGCATTAAAACACAAAAAAAAAAAAACGTTATTTGAGACACTTTCTTCCGCTACTTGAATAGAAAATATGTAATTCTTAAAACGTTTGTGACGAAATTCTAAACCTGTCTATGAGATAACCTGTAACAAAGTGCATTAAAATAAAAAAGCTATTTCACGAATAACTTCCTATTTAAAATTTTTTCCTTCATTATATTATCCAATCTTCGAAATGTCTCACAGAAATTGAGAGAAAGATTAATTGCAAATATTTCTTTATATTATAATAAAAAAATCTGACGTTCTAAAGCCTTACTAGATATTACGCACGCGAGATTCGAGTTTGTCTTTCACCTCGGGGCGCAATGAACGGGAGCAAGAAACTCCGATGAATAAGTGAAAAAGCCAATAGAGCCAAGCCTTTCTATTATACTGTAAGTGCTTAAAACATCACAAAACACGTGAGGGAGAAAGACAGACAAAGAGAGCGAGAGGAAGGGGGTACTATCGTATACGCAAATTGGGACACGTCGATAGATAGTTATACATATAGACGAAAAGAAGGTGTTATATCTGGTTATATGCGCTCGAGACGAGATGTAAAAGAGCATTGAGCCCTCGACTCGATTTATAGCCTGATACAGCACCAAGCGGTCTGTTTATACTCATTTTCTTTATTTATTCTTTAAAATAACGCAGCAGCACGATGCACTTATGTGAGGTATTCGCCATTTTAGCAGCCGATTTATAATCGAGACCATACGACGTCTTTTTCTTCACTAAAAATCAGAAACAAATCAATTAATATGATCCACGATACCGAAACAATAGATTTGTTATACATATATATGTAAAGTTCTACTTCTGTTGACTAATACGAGTCAAGTGTAACGAAACCGAACGAAACAGTAGATATAGATAATATAGATAACTATATATATACACGAGAATAACGTTTTAACAATAATATTATACTTGCTATAATTTTCTATGTATAATATGTAGAGATACGTATAATCAGTAGAATATTTTTCAATATTATTAATTATATGTTAGGTTACGCATTTGATCTATAACCAAATAAGTTAAAACTATATTATAAAGCATTATTCGTTTAAAAATACCCATTAGATACAAAGGATATATTCTAATAAAGAACTCGATACAATTTTTTCCGATATTGCAATATGTATTTTTTAATATTAGTATAATATTATTTCAGTTAAAATAATTTGTTTGAATTATTATTTTATGACACATCATTGTTACCCCATTCTTTTACAGATACTTTGATAAAAAGAATTTAGAAAAGTGAGGATGTAAGCCAAGTACAAGAAGAAAGTGTTTAGAGGAGCAATCAATTTCAGAATTACGAAAGCTCACTTTACCTCTACAAATAGTAGGCGTTTAAAAGCTTTCTTTTTAAAAAAAAAGAAACTACGCGTTTGAAGGAATTTTCACATATAGTCATCAGAAAAAGAAGATCCAGATGCGTTATTTTATAATGATCTGTATGCGTTTAAACAGATATGATTATTGTTGAAAAAATGTTTTCTTTTACTCTTTAAGAGAAAAAGAGGTCGGAAGATAAAAGGTTAGATATACATTAAAAGTACGCGTACAGAATAAAATTATAAATCGTCCGTTAGAACTTTTTTCGTCAATAAAATACACATAGCCAAAAAGAAGTTACTGCGTAAGAGGATACGACGAAGATCAAGGAAACTCGATTCGATTATTTGCAGGGCGAGTTGCAAGGTCGTGGCTATACGCTTGATTTAGTTTTATAAGTGACCCTTGCGAAGCTCGACATGAATCGTTGTTTATTTTATGTCATAGATTTCCGAACAATTTTATATCGATTGGAGTGCTTACGTTAAACAATGATATTTTCGACACTGTTCTACTGTTTCAGATATTGAATCGCGGGCACTACCGAAAAGAAGCTTTTCATTACATGGACACGACACCGAGGCGCTCGCTGCGGCGTCACTTCAATTGCAAGCTACGACTGAAATTATTTCATTTATGCGGTATTTTCGTTTTATTCGTGTATAATGTAAATTGAATTAAACATTAAGGTTTTGCTACTTCAGAATTATAGACGTGATAAAAACCGCTTTATTCGTTATCCAATGTATCTGTTACTGGAATTAGCTTCCGAATTCTCCTTCGAACACTCGCGGCAGTCTGTATAGATAAATTCCCTATTTATTAATTCAGATAAATAATTCAACAAAGTTATACTTTATCTAACGACAGTGGCTTATTGAATAACCTGAAAATAACTGCAGGATTTAATTCAATATTCATGAATTTTTCTCTTCACTTCCAATATACGCGAGTACGCGAGTATATAAAAAAAAGTACTATATATTTTTACCGAATGGAAATCTCACAATAAAATCTAATGGTCGCAATAAATTATGTGCTAAGTGCACCGTAAAACCAAGAAAAATATATTTCTTAATTGCGTTTTAAAATTTCCATTTAACGTGCGTGTTTGCGCGTCTATATACATATGAAAATCCCTGTCGCTGTGAATGAGTGTCAACTTGCCGTTTCAATTTCAATCTGACGCGCGTTTTCTTTATATATATATATGCATACAATATTATAGTATACCTTAGCGCATTCATTGCGACATAAGTTTAAACGCGAGACGAATTTCAGCTTTCGCGGCATATTATGTAGTATATACTAAAAACAAGACTTAACTCTCATTTTCATTTTCTCTCTCTATCTCTCTCCCTCTCTCTCCCTCTCTCTCTCTCTTGTTCTCACTTGCTCTCGCAACGTGAATAAAATTCGTTTACAAGAAAATTTTCTAACTTTATTATATACTGGTACAATAAAAAACAGGTTTTCGTGTGTCATCGTGCCCGACATATAATATATAGTATATATTATATATCGATATACTGTTAAATTTCAAACACGCGGCTCCGGTTATTCTTTTTTTTGCTAGTATTATATTCACACATACATATATAGATCGAGGCGCGCCATGCAGCTGAAAAACTATCAGCATAATATACATAGTTAAGTAATAAAGACATTCGTCAAAAGTGGTGGTACTACTTAAAAGTTTGCGCTGGCGCTCGGCAGGTGATAAAAGTCAAGCGTTATTGTGCAATTAACTGCTTGCGCAATATAGCATCGCCGCATAAACAATGAGGCGGCATTAACGGTCGGGCGTTTGTGAAAAAGAAAAAAAAATTGCACGACATTATTTATACGAATTGACCGCTATATTTACATAAATATACCGGTCTGTTATCGTATAAAACGCAGTCAACGTGGGAGCATTTTTTTTTACGCAATTCGCAATGTTTACGACGGGCAATTATTAAGTAATTTTCGCTAAATGCTTATAGCGTAATCTAAACGTAATGTATATTTACGTGACGTTTGGAAACAAATGCTTCCGTGAAAAAAATTGACCAAATTTTAAATACGAATTATCCATTCTTTATCGTCTTTTAATAACAATAAAAAAACGTAACGATAATGTTAATGAACAACTTTATAGTTGAATTTTATAATTAGAATTATAATTAGAAATATTATAATTAGAACATAGCCGTATATACATGTGCACACCAAAGATCCGGTCGAAAATAGATGTACATTATATATAAAAGTGTCATATATATGAAAAACATTATTTAAAGTTTCATTCACTAATGTTCCACGTATAGCTTCCTTCTCTTAGATTCGTGATTGTTTAAGTTACAATATTACAACATAGATTTGACAACACACAAATATAAGATTTTTTATTTTGGAATCACTTCGGTTAATTTGATATAGATCGTTGATTCTTCTGAATTACAGCCGTTTCTCATCGTCCTGAAACTTAGTTTTTTTTTTTTATTTTATATTGCATCATAATGTAAAACTGCTTTGCATTCTCGCGTATGCATCTCTATACTTACACCCCCCTCGCCCAACGAAATTCAGCGGAATTCATTTGACGACGAGGACAAGCGATATCATTTACGAATTGTAACGAGAGTTATATACTCGATTTTGTGAACATCGTGAAAAAATAACACGCTTATCATTGATCATAGTTTAAAGAAAATCCTATATCCGAGTTGCACATTTATAACAAGGCAACACGGTGGCTTTACAATATGTAAAACAATTTAAATACGCTATATTATACACATGGAGAAATATCAGAGTAATTAAATAATTTAGAACATCTTTGCAGAAAAGCAATGCATAAAATCGAATTGTCTAGGGCGATTCGACCATAATTTTTAGATAACTCGAGACATTCTTAAGTAGCGCATGAATTTTGAAAAATAAACCAACCATTTGAAATTATTTAATTGTTTTACAAAATTTATAGATTTTCGAATCTAATAGTTTTCGGGGCTGCTTGAAATTTGCTACATTTCTAAATGCGTCCACATTATATTTACTTCGCAAAACTAAAACTCCTCCGCGGCAAATTTTGATAAAAACTTATTTCTGTACGCTTGTACACTCCAAAAAATATACGATGCATCGATTTAAATTGCCGCGACGTCACGTCGCTAACTTTCTCGATATATACTATATAAATAAAGTGCACGTCCCTGATTAATTCGAAGCCGTGGCTACCAATCAGTGCAGGCATATAGATGGGGAGAGGGGAGGGGGTAAATACGGCTTTTCCTTTCTCGGAGGAGCCAATAAATTTAACGTCCACCGTTAATCGTGTTTACAGTACACTGCATATATTAAAAAGAAAGGATACTCTCCCCCATCTCCCCGTCTAAATCTCTATCTCTTTATATATATATATACATACATATGGGATCATATTGATTGATTGTGAGTATCTACAAACAATAATTAAAGCTGGCCCAATTTTTTTTAAGCAATAATGAAATTTATAGCTTTCACAGTCCCTCGTACTTTTTTCCTATTCTTCCAGTTTAGCCCTTTTTGTAATGTAAATGCATAGCAAATGTAACGGCTACAGTCTATTGTTCTAATTGTTCGAATTCTAATTAATTCTTTGTAAAATTCTGTTTTTAACAGTGCACGTAATGGAAGAAAATGAGCGATTTATTAGAATCAACATATACGTAAGCGATAAAAATTTGTTATTATATAAATTTTTATGTTAGAAGAATATTTTCGTTTTCTATATCGATTTTTAATATACATAAGCTGCATTCGAATTCTTTTGATTTTAATGTTCCTACAACTTTCGCACTGTCTGTTTCTTCCAGAAAAATCTCTATATTTTCCAATGCCTTATATAGTACGCAGAATGTGACAGAGACCAATCATGAAGGTAAATGCCTTATACATATACATATATATATATATATATATATATATATATATTCATACATGTGTATGTGTGTGTGCACGCGCTACAACAGTAGTAGGGCGGCATGCAAAAAAGAGATAGATTACAATCGCACAGGAGACATTCGCGCAAAAGTGCCTGCCTGAATCGCGCGACTTTCTCATGCCAGGGTTGTGTCACATATCTCCAAGTAAATACAACATATATATATATATATATATATATATATATATATATATATATATATAAAACATAGTCTTCCGATTCGCTGAGCGAGCGCGGTGAAAGCGAGATGCGCGGGCTTTCCTTTTTTTATACATATACATATAAATTTTAATTAATCGTCTAATTCGTCGCTCGAGTGAACGTTACATTATGCGTAAATGTATATATATATATATATATATATATATATATATGAGAAGACAATGTGGATTGGACGATTATTTTTACAAGTACAGCGAACGCGTATGCATGGGATAATATTTCTTGTCATTTAATATATGGCGAAAAGTGAAACGTCTGAAACATCGCACATTGTGTATATATATATATATATATATATATATATATATATATAGAGTTAGATGTACGTTTTAGTTTTATTTCAAATATGTCCTGTGAGAAATTTAATCGTCTCGACAGAACATATTATATATATATATATATATATATATATATATATATATATATAAATCTGTATAAGAGGAAGGATTGTGTAAATATATTCTGTTAAAAATGACGCTCTATACGATTTGGTGACTCTTCCATTATGTTTATCAATCGTAAAACAAACTTTTAATGTATTTCAATTAAAATTTGTCAAAAAAACGTCAGTGTTTTCTTTATGTTGTGAACTTTTTATAATTAAAGCCCTTTGATCGCCTGCACATATGCTGGTCTTCTATCTATTATTAGTATGTATACTTATACTACATTAAAAACAAAATTTTCCATCGAAAAGATCTGTATTTTTCATTAATATCTATTCTACAGTTGCTATAAAATAACGCAGATAAAAAAGAGAAAAAACAGTTAGGTTGAAAGTATTTTATTAGTAATGAACGAAACAAATTTTAGACAATAATTTCATTATTCGACGAAGATCACACGTGTATTATCAAAGATTTAAAAAAAATTACGATATAACTTTTCAGCTATTTTCGCAAAGACAACTTACAAATAATACTATTATATATATATATATAACTATTCCCAGTATTTACAAAATTTTTGAGGCACGAAAAAGTCCCACAGGGACATGGGGAACTTCGACGTCTTCGAAAAATAAGCATCTAATATAATAGCCTATATTATAAGAGCCAACTCGACGAAGTCTTCGCCCCCAAGCTGCGGCGCGGGGCCATCGTAAATAAGTGCGTCGTTTTCTCGGACAGATATTATATAGTTCTAAGCCGGTCGTATAATAAAAAAAAAGTTCTCGAAATCTCCGCTCGTAAAAAAAAAATTGAAAATCATGCATCTATATACATTAGTACCAATAGCTCGTATGGACAACTCCCAACAACCGGTCCCAAGCCACAGACTGCATTTCTAATTTTAATACAACGCGTTCTTCCAAAAAATATGTTTAATTTCATCCGTTGGCGCCTTCGCGATGCGCCGGGCTTGCGAGTTAAATATCCCGTAAACTCGCCATCAGGTCGTGCACGCACACACTCATATATATATATACGCAAGGCACACCAGGCACCGCGTGGTTCGTAGGCTAAAAATATCCGGAAACGACGATTTTGGAATTTTGTGTGTATGTGTATAAGCTTATTGGGGCAGCTCCGCTCGCGTTCCCGCGCGTTTACGACTATTTGGAGATTCTGTCGATGTGTACACACGTGCGTGTGTGTACGTGTGTGTGCGCAGGCGTATGTGAAAAGACATAAATATGTACTGGGTACACGCGGTAAGAATATGCCGCGCATCAGGGCTGCGGGGGTCTCTCGTTCCGAGGCAAAATTTAATTTGGGGCGTCTGCAACGCAGTAAAACGATGCGTCCGAGAAAAGGACACAGGCGAAAAGAGAGAAAGACAGAGAGAGAGAGAGAGAGAGAGCCCTTTCTTTAGCGCTCACGCGGCTTATATTGCAACTGTAGCAAGAGGGTTATTATGCTTGCAGTTAACGTTAATACGGCGTCTTTTCAAGATGTGTGTATTATTATTATTTTTTAGAGCGGTATTTTTCGTCGAGTAAAACATTAATTTTATTGATTGCCCCCCGCCCCTCTCGCCCTATGTCTAGGCGATGGGTTTTTATTGAGCAATTATAAGTATCCCTTTAAATTGCTAACAATAAATCCATCGATTATTTTTTTACAACCGCCTCAAAATTTATTTCTTATGTTTTATTATTCTTTACAAAAAACGTCGCCTAAAAAACTATATGAATTCGTTCAGTAATTCCTGTAAAAAGTTTTTTTTATAATAGCACGGTCTGCATTTATATATGTGGATAATACGTGGAATAATATGGAATTCAGTTTCTCGACCATCGTAACTGTTCAATAATGATAATGTATATATAATTCCCGATCAACGCTGACGTGAGATAGAAAACTGTAAGTAACGTCGTAACGTTTTAAAATCTCTCCCGTCGCAGGGATCTCTGAAAAAGGCTCGAGCTTTTTCTTATAAACAATCGTATGAATCGTTATTTAAAAACTTATTCGAACCGTGACGACGCATACAGATATAGCTTCGGAAGAAGCTCATTCGTGCAGCTATAGTGCAATAAAAGATTCTCATAGAAAGATTGTAATTAATAATGAATCTAAAGACGATAAGCGACGAAGGAACCGTTTTGCGTGACTGAAACTTTTTGTTCAAATGCCAAAGTAAACGTTATTGCATAATAGATATAGCTTTTAAAAGCACAATTATGTAGGTATAATATAATCATTTTACTGTTAGAAAATATATCGGTTTCGTTTGTATTGTGGAGGCCACGTAACTGCGCGGAAGCATTATTCTTTGGATGTAAACATCTGTTTTTCTTGCGTTATTATACTTCAACTACAAGGGTTTGCCGTCTCTGACACACTTCTGTTGACGAGAGGAAAGAATAATAAGCATTAATGCGTGTATCCATGTATGCATAAACAGTGTGTACTTAAGACAGACAGTGGCACTCGCGACGGTAGGTCTGCAAGCCTAAAAATAGGTTGTATCAACAACTATATTTACACAGAGATTGTTCGAGTCAAATATCATAAATTTGAAGATTCTTACAAAATTTTAAATCGTCTTTTACTTGTCTTTATCGACGAAAACCAGTCTTTTCAATAATGCTGCACTTTTTAAATTGCCCCGACATTGCACATTCATAACCTCTACGCTCGCTCACGCTTATCGTAAAAACGAAAAAAAAGGTCAATTCCTAAAAGCCACTTCTTCATTCCAGGTTTCGTCATATAGTTGCGCGATATTTATACGATGTGCTTGTGCTCTCCCCCCTCCTCTCTCTCTCGCACAGCTTAGGTCGCGAGCGAACTTTGCAAAGTTCAACGCCGAAATAAATCCGGACGTGGGTCGTGCGGCGCAGTGTAGACCAGAGTCTGAATATGCATACCAGCAAAATCCGGCAATATCGCGACGAACGGGACTATTAATAATCAGCCATTGTGGATCGCGTCGGATAAGCCGTGTTCCATATTGATTCGTAGTATATATATATATAAATATATATATATCAATTATACACTTTTGCCAAGTTCAACCCTGTATTATCGTATGACAATAATTGTAGTAAGATGTGTGTATATATATATATACAATCAATTAAAACCCACGTGGTAAATCTGTACGACAATTGAAGAAAGGGACAGTACTTGTCAAAAATTCAAATTCCCAATTTCGATATTTAAGGTCTATTTATTAGGGATTATTTAAACCTTGCCTAAATAACGTAGTAAAAACAATACCTGCGATAGAAACATCGGAACCTATACGTGAAAGAGGCATTAGAACTTATTGCACCTATTACAATATGCGTGCGAACGGTTTTATTACGGTCAGCGTGCAGCTGTTTAGGATAATCCGTGCAGCATGCGTTTTGTGGATATACCTGTAGGAGACAATATTTTCAGATGCATTGGCAATCTGGATATATATGTTATAGATCTATGTAGTAGAATGTAATCTTCATAATAAGAGCGGTTCATAGTGTTTCCATATAAACTTATTCGGACAATACACTTTTTCATAAATCGCACTAACATAAAAGCCTCGCGGATGTGCCTCCGTCTTCGCCGGACCTTTTCTGCGACACGAAAATCTGCCTGCTCCTTTATCCCGCACAACGCTCTACTCTGCCCCCTTAAGCGCCTTCGCAAAACTGGTCCAAACTTGTACCGTAGCGGATATTCCCCTGCTTCATTTTGCAATATGTCTGTCTTCAGTTTCATTTCTCGACTCACGCATAGCATTGTCTCTTAATAATTAAGTTTTGTATGTTATATAAAGTAACTTTAATACATGTACAATATTAAATGAATGAAGTACCTTTAATTGAATAGTAATTACGAAATCACTATGAGTCGGACTACTAATTTTTTCATTTTATTTTTAGTATATCTAGTGTTAATTCAATTAATTTACCTTACATTCATAAAAACGTTGACCTCAATATTCTTTCTTATATACAGCATTTTAATGAAAGAAACGTTCACCTAAATACATTTTTTTAATACACATATACACGCTTATAAGTACCAACATAATAACTGCAATAATATACAGGATAGTAAGCAGTTAATGAAATAAATTCATATTTATTAAATATAGGGAAGGGCGCGATTATATTTAATATTACAAATACGTAAGAACTACGTGCTTTAGATTTTACCGGTTTTCACAAAGACTGGATTTTCAAAAGCACGAGCATGAGCGTCGATAAAAAAGAAAGTTTGATTATTGCTCAACGGCGAGGACAGCAGAATGATGGAATAGAATCGATTATTAGCAAAGTATTCGTTTAGGTAGAAAGCTGAAATTTATATCTATTAAGCAATGATGTCAATTAGCTTATCTATATCAGATGTATAAATAAGTAAGAAAATAGGTACATTTAATGAATATATATGTAATACTTTCTATTCGTACAATATGCTTTTTTAATAATTCACTCGTATCTGATCGTATACATTGAGTCTTCCTTAAAGCTTGTTAAATACATACATTCTACATGGCCCAACAATAAAACGAGGTTTTGTTTAAGAACTGTCTATTTTTTCTTTTTTGTTTGAAGATACTACATTTCATTCTAATGTCGCTATCTGGATTAAACTAATTATCCAAAAAATTTAAAGAATAACTAAATTTTTAATCTTATGTTTGTGGATTCTGAATTGGCAGAGATTCTAATTTGTATTTGCTTAAGGAAAGTGAAGTATTTTTATATAGACTAAAAGCAAAGAAATTTATAAACTGTCTTTATCTCATTGAGATTGTGATTATTATTGTGACGATGTTTTTTGAGAATCATATATTGACAAGTGTTGTCAGAGGTATTGTTCAAGAGCCTTTTGCAAGAACCGAATACTCCCGACGTACTGCAACAAAATGCCTGTAGTGACTTTGAATTGGACATTCAAAAAAGATAAGAGAAACGACGTGCAGTTATCCATTGCCATATTTATGGCAATGGCAAGGATCATATAAACGAGTTTTAAATAATGACTGTTTAAAAGTACATGTAACTACACGTACAGAAGTGATATATACTAAGGAAAACGTATGTGTTGCTCACACAAATACGCACAATACACACTTTATAAGAGAACACAGTTCCATTCCTGATTTATATTATGGAGGGTTAAAGCTTGTTGTGGTTATAGCGGTTTATAGAAAGACCAAGGTTCGTGAGAATGCGAGGTTTAGGACTTCGGCGAACAGTGTTAAAGGAAGGACAGGAAGCGAAGAGCGAGAGAGACAGAGAGAGAGAGAGAGAGAGAGAGAGAGAGAGAGTGGGAGGAGGGTCCTATTCTGGTATCAGAGATGCTGACCAGCATTAATAAATTGGTTTGAAAGGGAGGATAATAATTATTGACGGGGTGGGCTTGGATCTCGGCTTGGATATATATTATCTGTAATTCCTTGAACAACTTAACAAGCACGACTCTGTACGTGAGGGACGCATATATACGTACGCTTTCGTATACAATATAATTGCCTCTAAACAAGCCAAAAAATTACCAATATAACCTTTTAATGGCAAGAGAACCGTTATATACATATATACTATTTCACAATTCATCCAGAAGAGGTTCCACGCACTCGCGCATACGAAGAGGATAAAATAGCTATGGAGCGTTGTCCCGCAAACATTTTCTCAGTTTAAAACGTATAAGACCAAATCTGAATATTTATTTTAGAATTCGAATTTTCCAAACGCGCTCCTCCTCGCGCGCGGTAATGGCGACACTCCGAAAGTAATGGACGCGGTCGATGCATATTAAATATAATATGACAGATATTGTTCGGATTCTGTCGCGGACATCTAGGATAGCTGAAAATCGAGACTAGTGGGAACTGAAATGGGGGCGTGGCTTTGTAATGGTTCACTAACAGTTTGTATACTGTTTATATAGAGTGTCGCTCATTTCTGTCAAAAGTATGTTAGATTTCTTGAATATTTTGTGATCTAGCGGATTGCCTTATAGTAACTCTTTATAGTGACATTTTTTACAATGTACTCCAAAATCTCGAATATTCATAGAAATTATATTATAGCTGAAAAAACATAAATGTACTTGTTTATATACTTTTTAAAATCTACGTCAACCGTAAAAACCATGTATTGCCTTCTATTCCAGGCTGTTTGTTGACTAATCCGAATTCGCAATTTAATCACGAGCGGTCACTACAACAATTCGAGTTCCGAATATCAGTCCGTTGATTTCACTTATCTCTCTCTCTCTCTCTCTCTCTCTCTCTCTCTCTCTCTCTCTCTATATATATATATATATATATATATATATATATATATATATATATATATATGATAGCTCATCCATGGAGCTGATATACGGGCGTTGTTGAGCTTTCTATTATATGCAGGGATACCTTTGAGTGCGAGGCATTAAATCGCGTAATGTCAACATCATTACAGTAGTGTGCAAGATAATGCTTGATATATATATATATATATATATATATATATATATATATATATATATATATATAATTTTGAACGGAGCCCGAGCGTGCGAGACTGATGCGGCTTTCCCTAGCGACGATCAAAGACTGTTATTATATTTAAATGGGATTTTCTCCCGCGTTCTGACGTAGTCATACTGACGACAACGATGGGCGAAGGAGACGAGCGTGCGTTTTCGGCAGGGATTTGGACTTTCGAGCTTATATACGAGTGTTGCGAGATTGTGGAACGAGGATGAAAATAATATAAATATGTGCTGGCACGAGACGATTTCCATGCCTGATGCACGTACAGAAAGAAAATCGGGTAGACGACTGCCGGATTCTTTGTAATGCTGTATTTCTTTATGCTTGTAGAATTTAGTACACATGCAGTCCAATGCCCTTTCGTATTATATTTTTCTAAAAAGATGTGTATCATTACTATTGTTATTATTATTGTTGTTGTTGTTGTTGTTGTTGTTGTTGTTCTTTATATTGCTGTTATGTTGTTGTTAAACTATTCTTGGTAGATATACAAACGTTTTAAATAGTAAAGAAGTATTTACAGAGTACTTTTGATTGTTAACGCCATTAATTCACATTATTCGTTAAATGAATTATAATTCAGTCTTGTTATAAAAACAACATTCCACATTCTACAATGGATTGTATAATATGTGTAAAAATTATTTAACGACATGGTATAGATAGCATACAACAACGACAACAACGACGACAGCAACAAGAATAATAAGAAAAACAACAAAACTAATTCCGGTAATCTAACAATATCTATATGATAAAATGTTAAATACTTCTGACGTGGAGCCGCATAGGTAATAGAGCACAGCGTTTTTGTAATACGTTATATTGTTATTCAGGATGTTCCGGGCCACTCTCCCCTCCTCACTCACTGACCTAGTTTTCACGAAAAAGGGCCTCCAGCTGTACGAACCCGCCTTTTGTGCACTCTGTGAATTCTTCATTCTCTGATGGCGTTTCCGCCTAAGCGGAACTCTTGCGTACACGCGCATACACGCGCGCGCGCGCACATACACACGAAGTGACGGAAAAAATGCGAACGCGCCAGTTTCGCGCTTTGTATACGAAATCAATATACCCGGCAATACATACTATTTATCATCACATACATGGTATGCGCGCATTAGCGCACTTTTGTGTGTGCGCGCGCGCGCGCGTGTGTGTGTACACGGAGATCGCGTGCAATTTAATGTTCCGAGCTGCAGTGTCGCGCATATACGCTTCGTCTACGCTGCAAAAATGCGCGCACGTGGAGCAAATCCTGCGCAGAGCACCTGTCTTATATACTCGGTTTAATATGCTGAGATTATACATTGCAATTAAAAAAGTGTAACTTTCGTGAACCGTTGTTCATTCGGGTTTTAAGATGTATATGCATGACATGCCTATGCGCATCCTTATACATATATAAGATGCATATAGACCGACGCTTAACATACAGAATCTATTGTATATAATAATTAGGCCCGCCTACATGGAGGCCTTAGTGGGCTTGGTCTATAGGGAGGTCTTGGCGTATCTTGCTTCACAAGGCACCACTCCAAAGAATAAAAGGAATATATTTTTGTCTGTAAACTGTAAATGTGCACAGAAAATAAAAATACATTTAATATAAACACATATTAAAAATGTGTACAGAATCGGTACAGAAACTGAAAATATATTCATTACGTTATTCGTTTCACACAATTTTTAAAGTATTATTTTTTTATTATTCTTATTTTTGGAAAAAATATGTTGAATTAATTCTGAAAAGTAATTTTATCAGCTATGACTAGGATTATTTACATAAAATATACTATGAAAGTCACATTATACGATTGATTGATGTGACATTCATTAGATGATGATTTCTAAAAATTCCATAGTATTTTAGCCCTTCTCGTTTTATTGTCTATTCTAATAAAATCGAAATCGATCTAAATCTTATTCATCGGCATTTACACTCGTAAGTTGAAACATCTTTTTATATAACGACAACAAAAACATAAATAACATAAATAATATAAAACATAAATCAATATAATTCAATTGAAGTTCGGATCGACAGATTTTCTTGGTCCGAGGACCATGCGCAGATTTTAAAGATTAATATATACTACGTGAATATCAATAGTAAATCATACTGATGACTTTGTGATTGAGGAATTGACCCTTTTTTAGTATGATAAATATCGAAACGTGTCTTAAGCGACCGGCACACTATACATACATATAATAAGTATACACGTATGAAAAGGACTCCGGGAAAAAAATATAACACCAGATTGAAAAATGGTAATGGAGTTTATAATAGATAGAAACAATGCTCTTGATTTTGCGCATTCAGTTTGACATATATAATACGCACATATACGTACAATCTACGCACGCTGCTCATAATATATAATACAGTTCCCATTCGGTTCGCTTGGTTGCGTTGAACGCGTTATAATACATTAACGGCTCTTGCTCACGCGCGCGCACGCGTCCCCGAGGAAATTCCTTTCCCTTTTTCCTATTATACGCTCGCGCGACGCACTTATTATTATAATATATATATAGAGTGCAGTTTCGACGTATTATATATACAGGGTTCGTCGAGCGAACTACACAAGAGAGAAAAACACGCGGCCGAATGTCTTTTTCCCCGCAGATTTTTCTCACCGTTTGAATGAGAGAGAGAGAGAGAGAGAGAGAGAGAGAGAGAGAGAGAGAGAGAGAGAGAGAGAGAGATACACGGATCGACATGTATGTGTGTTTGAAATATTTTTCTTTCCACCGTTTTTAAATAAAATAATTATAACTTTTGACCAATAATATTCGGATCGGAGGCTTAAAATTCTTATGGCAATCTGTGCCGAGTCAAAATATATACATTATAATGTACAAACCATTGATTATTTTTCTGTTTCCAAGACTCATTGGAAAATATTTTGTACACACATATAATAATACCGTTTTATTCACTTATACCTTACAAGTTTCAGATTTTGTGTATAATTAAAAAACTGTATAGTATAACATTGAAAGTTCGATTGAAAGAAAAAAAATCTAAAAAAAAGTAGCAAGTAGTGTCATTTACAAGAAAATTTCAATCTTTCAGCTTGTTATTACTTATTGCCTTGCGCGTACAATGGCCGACTGATTCACCGCATTCAGGGACATTACTTCTCTCTGCCTCTCTCTCACACTCGTTGCAATATCGCGCCGTCCTTTACATTTTGCCACATACATCGTCGTGTCTTTTATTCGCGACGCAATCTCGCGATCGTCGCCACCCCCCTCCCGCCCGTGCCTACACCACCCCGCGAGATACAAAAATATAAACGGAGATATAAAAATATAAATATACACGGTGTGCGAACCTTTTCCTTAAAACGCGCGTATATTGACAATAATAATAATAATAATAATAATAATAATAATAATAATAATAATAATAATAATAATAATAATAATAATAATAATAATGTACGCCGAAGGTCGACGGAACACAAGAGGCACGTGAATATGTATGCGGGAGAAAATATGTCCGGGACTGTAATTGGAATTTAAACTGTCGGGGTGGCGTGGTCAATTCAATATGGTCGGAGCATTTTGAGCGAATCGGTCGGTTTGCATGTGTTGATGTGGTACAAAAATAAAAATTGTTTAATTTTCCTTAAAGAAAACAAGAAACTTATGTTGCTCGTGAGCGAAATTTGTCGATTCGTAAACTGTACACAATCCAGTTGCAATTACGTAGGTGAGCGATTGCTAAATTCGGAATACTTATTAATTTTGAGGAAAAGGGGTGGATGAAGATGTAGAATTATAAGACACTGTTTATGAGTACGTTGGAACAGAATTTTTTGAAAATTAATATGATGATTTACCTTATCACGACTCGAAGAAAGAACATACGAAATAAACTTAAGATATCTGGAATGATGTATGTTCGTAAAAAATATTTGAAGCATCCAAATAAAACTTTCACATTACAAAAATGTAAAAAGCAGCAAAGTGCAATGCACTTCGATATAAACGGATGTACTGCCCTTGCTGTTTTTGAGCGAGCCATTGACACTTCCTTCAAGTTGTTCCATTATATTCCTATTTTGGCAAACAGGTCGCTGACTTGTTTCTGTCTGATAATTTCTTGTTAATTTAGTACACTTAAGATTGTGAAATCGAACGGCTTATAACGTGCGAAGAAGAAAAAATGCATTATTATTATTATAGCAAGCAGAGGGCACGTTTTTCAGTGTTCGTAAATCAAAAGTGGAATTTTCGGCTGAAACAAGGCTTAGGCGGGGACTGACGAGAAATTTGAAAATCTACGTGGCGCGCGAAAGCCTATGGGGAACGTATAAAGGGATTAGAAAGCGACGAAAACAAAATGCATTTTCGAGCATCCAAACAATGGACACGGAGGGGACGAAGTGAAACTTCCTGTTCACGGGGGGGGGGGGCGTGGAGAGAGGACGTATGTCCTTAAACAAGCCGCTGCCTGCCAAGGTGAGTCTGAATTATATAGAACTAAATAGCATAGGTGAACGATGTAGCTTATTGAATTTTTCCTACATTGTGAAAATTTTTTAATTATTTGTGTATTGTAACTTGTACAAATTGCACCGTATTAATTTCTATTTGTATACTATACATCAATGTGTCTATATACTCATTCAATTTACAAAGCAACATTTATAAATACTTATTCATACATTCATTTTTATATCGAGTTAAAATGATCAGGTGACTGTTATTGGATCTTATCTTTTTTTTTATTACAATTTACTTTCCAAATAATCTGATGCATTTCAAATGTGAAGAGCAAAGCCTTGTTCGGAAAACCTGCCTCGTAAGAGCAGATACGACAATGATAGTGGATGAAAATGGCAGCATATTAAAACATGTTTCATCTTTCATTCGCCTGGTAATCCTGATTGTGTTACCTTTCATAAATATCTACTCAGAATAATGTAAACCTATATATGCTTTAACAAGCACGTTTACAAGTTACTTTTTGTATCCTTAATTCCAGTAAGGAGCTTCGCCTATATTTTTGACCTGTCGACAATATTCGCTTGGAAAATCATATACATTTTTAATAACAAATCTATAGATTTTGTATAATCCAGAACAGTCTTTTGAAACACGTGCACATCTATTATTGTGCAAACGGTTAAAGAATAAATTTCTGATATAAACAAGTGATATATATATATATATATATATATATATATATATATATATATATACATACAAACACGTTACATCACTGTGTAATGAGACGACATTAACACCCATCAATGACGCTGATATACACATATTCAATGTGTATTGAATCTTCGCGCGAGCAAAATAAGTTATTTATATACTGGACTCGCATATTGTTGTATGATGTTACAT
The DNA here is from genome assembly GCA_018907035.1 of Sycobia sp. Sy_11. Taxonomy (NCBI): domain Eukaryota; kingdom Metazoa; phylum Arthropoda; class Insecta; order Hymenoptera; family Epichrysomallidae; genus Sycobia; species Sycobia sp. Sy_11. Next base: position 375,517 of record JACCIC010000185.1, on the reverse strand, counting down.
GTTAACATTTCTATACCTTTGAATTTGTGTAATTAACATATTTAACATATCTAATTTTCAATTATAATCACGGTGCTGTTAAGACTTTACAATTATATAATAGATTTGGAATATGAATAAGTTTTTCCTCCCGTTTTTTATAGATATCTTACAACATACAAATGACAAAATATCAATTTGTCATAAATATTACTTGTACTTCTTATTTTATATATTTACTCTGCACGAGGTCTTTAATTATTTCTCGATGGTAGTCAAATACAATATTTAATAATATGTGAATTAATTTCAAATGTATATATAGCTCGCATGATTATTTAAAAGTAGACTGAACAACCTGAAACTGAAGGAAAATCGTGAGAATTTCAAAGTGCGACAGGCAAGAATGCACGCAGATCTAAGAGTGCAAATATTTATATAGAAACTACGTAACGAGGTTAAGTAAAATTATACTAGATATATATATATATATGCAAACAACACATCGCGCGCAAACTTGATTGCAAATCTTTAAATTAGCATAGCTATATATAAACAGGAGTAATAAAAGTTTGATTTCTTATAAATGCGAGCGTTGAGCAGGGGTAAAAGGGAGCTCTGCTGATATATTTATATATAAGCGAAATATGTATATTTGGTTCCAAGCAATTATATGTACAAAACCATTTCTTTTTTCCCTTCCTCAGTTGCAATACTTTCCAATGAAGTGTATATATGGACAATTATAAAAGTAATAATATCCAAACGTTAAAGAAAAATCAAATTATTTTCTTGGAATTATGATAAATAATATATTGCATTTACATGATTCAAGAAATTCATTCCCTGTGTGTGCGCGCGCGTCTGTATAATTTTATAATTATAGTGTGAAAATTTTACTTCCAGAAAAACTGTTTAAATTCATATAGAATTTCCTCTCTTACAGAGAGAATATTAATCAGAGCAAATTTAGTCTCTACCAATTATGCGAATACATCCATTTAAACAATAATCATAATAATCATATGAATAATAATGGTTACGAACGGACGTGTAGACACGTGATCGACCGTTGCTCTACTCTCAATTTTTATTCGACCCAGTACTTACAGAGACCCCCCAGGATCGATCGATCCCACAATACGGAGCCATTACAATTTTCCAAGAAAGTCCAAATACACCAACGTACGTATACCGATCGCTTATATATATATATATATATATATATATATATATATATATATATATATATATATACACACACACACACAAATAGTATATGTATATACTAATCCGATATTATACAAAAATAGACCTTTCAAATGAGCGCCGGCGCGCGCATAACTCAATATATATAAGCGCGCCCTAATGACATCCGCGTTCTTTCTTTTGCCTTCTTTTTTCGCACTTCTGTCTGCCTGTCTGCCTGTCTGCCTCTCTCTCTCTCTCTCTCTCTCTCTCTCTCTCTCTCTCTCTCTGTATATATTCATATATATTAAGGTCACGACTTCTAGCGCGCGCAAGCCTCGTAAACCGCAACGAACAATTGAGTTTTTGCGAGCACCGCTGCACTTTCTGTAAAATTGCTATACATGGTATCTAAATTTCAATACGTGGCTAAGACATTTTTTTGGTTAAGCATCGATCGTTATTATAGAAATCGGTCGCGAATTATATTGGAATCATTTTCGAAGATTCTTTTATCGCGCGACTGCCGAACCAGTCGGTTCATATATGTACAATACAGATTTAAAACAGTCGTGCGCTAAAATGTCATTTGGTTTCATAATATAGTAGCCGTGCTTCAAGCATCGATGCTTATACGTCTGGCATTTTATGAATGAAATTTATAGATATAAATATGTGTTTTTGAGTGGTATAGGTGTAACGGAGTTCTCTTACCGTTAACTAATCTTCTAATAATGATAAGACTATTTCGATTTTTATTTTTACGTACAGACACGGATATTTGTTACGGATATTCTTTAATATTAACTTGAAACCGTTTTAACGAAAGTATTGTAGACTATTTTCTTTCGATCATCACAGTATCTTTTTCAACTCATAGGCCAAATAAAGGCTGATAATAAAATTATAAATACATCTATACATACACGATCTCATATCACATGTTTGCAACAGAGTTTGGAGTATAAGATATATTGAAAATAAGCGATTGTAAATTCAAAATTCATTTATACTCAAGGCTTAATTATATCGTTGCAAGTATAAATTAGTTATTCTCTTTTTTACTATACCCGATATTTTACAGGTGAATTCGTAATACTGAATAGCTCGAGGAAAAAGTAATGCATATATATATATATATATATATAGTATCCGTTACTTCGTAGCTGATAATCACTTTAAAATTTTTTTTCTCTTGATTTACGGTAAGACCAGTTTTTTAGATTACACTAAGGTGCTGTATAAATTATTAAAAAAAAGATCTGGGTGTAATAGTGGAAATTAGTAATATGTTTTTTCTTGTAATTTAGAACGTTATCTATATCTTCTATATTATATCCTTGCTTTGCCACTTATCTTTCCAAACGCAATAAATTTTTTAAATATAGCGCAGTGCGCTTTGCCATTTGAAAGGTGCACACACACACACACACACACACACACACACACACACACACACACACACCTTATACTTACTTTGAAGCTTAGTTAAAAGAGATATTAAAAAACAATATTAAATGTAAATATATGAAATATTTTAAAGTTCTTAAATAATACGAAAAAATGTATTTTACGTATCTGTTTCTATTAACGTACTACTTTCATACCGAGGTATGTATAATTTCCAATTTCCCACGACTCAGAAATAGTAATAAAACAAGGAGATATTTAAATATATTAAGAAACATGCTGTAGTCCTAACTATACATACGCGCTCGAAATCGGCCCGAGAATCAAATTTTGCAAGGTGCATCGACCGTATAATACATATTTATATCGGTTAGCCGAGAGCAAAACGGTAATTGAGCATAATTCGATTTGATTATATATATATATATATATATATATATATATATATATATATATATATATATATATGCTTTTAACGAGTAGGCAAAATTTGCTGCCCGGCAAAAATCAAATCAAATTCGTCTTAATTATTATATACGCATGAATTATTGCGCAAAAAATGCGCATGAATACGCATGACTTATTTACACGAGCTCTGGGATCGAGTTTTCACCCGTTGTAATCTCTTATTTATATATGTATCAATAAACGGAAAAAACTTAATAGGAATGTAATTAAAAATTAATAGTTCCGAAAGCAGACTGGATTAATGTACACCCAAACCACTTCACAATGTTGAACATCGGAAAATAAGTAGATTTACGAGTAGATTTATGGTCATATTCTCTTTTTTCTCTCTCATTGAACTTCGATCAACAAAAAAAGTACAACGGCCTCTATATTTCGCTTGATATATAGCACCGTGCCGTTAACAATTTATCATTTAACGGATTTACGGCTCTTCGCAACAACAACAACCACAACAAGAAATAATATAAACATTATGATTGCCGCCAGGCCAGACGGGAGAGTTAAGCGCGCGCACACACACACACACACACACACACACGCGCGCGCGCGCTAAGAATTGCAATTGCGGTACGAAGTGCCTCTTTCTTTTTCGCGGTAACCTATCATGGATCAGGAGAAAAAGACGCACGCCTGAGCGCGATCGAAAGCTCTCCCCTCACCCGCACACAGGTAAGTCAGTCAGCTGATACGCCGCTGAACCGGAGCTCGCGGAAGAGCTCGGATGTCTGCTATGCCAAGGCTTACAAAGCATTGTATATATCCTCAAAGTTAAGGAGCAAGACAGCGGTGGGTCAAAAATAAAGACAGATAAATAGTGCGATATAGAAGGGGGGGACGAGGAACTCAGTACGAGAAACGTATATATATAAAGAATATAGTATATATCTTATTTCTATGCTAATACGTAAAGCGAATGTCCTATCGGTCTGATCATCCCAGACTCTCTCTGATGCGTGCCTTCGAAAGAATTATGTATAAAATGTCGAAACGAGACGGACATGCGCACGCTTCAAATCTCCATTTTTAAAGTTACAGAGGCGCAAACTTTACGCGGGCTGACACCGACGCGTGACGCGCGCTTATCAGCGTCCCCGATCGCGAATTCAAATCGACCGTTATAATTGTTATCAAGCGTCACATCATATATATATATATATATATATATATATATATATATATATATATATACACATACACACAATACACATATATACAGTATATACATATCATGTGCTCTTACTGTATGGCTTGGCGTCGCCATGGAGTCTCTCTCGATTACTTTCTATATAATTTAATATCTGATTTGACGCCTGGAATAATGTTTTGCGTATGTGTATGTACGTGCGCGCGCGTGTGTGTGCGCCTATATATAATATCGATAATATAGGACAAAATGTGACGAATCGACTGTTACAATATAAGTATACTTCTAATCGGTGAGAAAATAATAATTAAATTTTTTTTAAATATTATGTATAATTGAGAAATTGTTAAATATTTCTTTTTAATTCGAATCTGATTAATTTTTACAAGAATAATTTAATACGTAGTTGTAGATATTTATCGCATATACCCGGTATTTCCTGACGTGTATTATTCACAGTTTTATAGCAAAGATTTTAGACTGAATTTAGATGAAAGTTTGGCAATTTAAAACAATATATTTAATTTGAAATTAAAACGAATATCACATAAATGAATCACAACGGATAAACGCCTCTTTCCTTATGCCTATCGCGACTTATCAGTATCACTAATTATTATTAATTGATCATATTAATATTAATAATCTTGGGCTCATTGTAAAACAAATATTTATATCAGGTTCTATTTGCACACAATCGTATTGATATACGAAAACAAATGCCGCTCTTGACAATCATTACTTGATTCTATGTGTATTTCTCATACAGATGATGTCGCTATTTGTAAATTTATGAAATCGTATAATTAGAAACAATATCAGAGTACAAAGGTAATTTTTAAAATCTAGCTTAAGTACAGAAATACTTAAATTATTCATTACACACACACACACACACACACACACACACACACACACACACACACACCCACACACCCACATACTATTATATGACATATACATATTATTATATACTATGGAAATGATTGGATCCTTATTAATCAAAAGAAGATTTTTCAACATCCTCTCCATCCAGGCGATAGTACAGTAATATACAATGATATATCGCGAATTCCTAAAATAAAATTCGAGTCGCTTCTAGAATATTTCACATTTATATTTATAACTTTTTCTTTTATCGACCCTTCCCAACTTTCCGAGAAATTATTAGTTTATCCGGCTCGTGGGAACTGAAACCATTGCAATATACTGATTTATTGTTTTGCAATACATTTAGCAATAGTAATCGTAATTACAATGGAAGATTAGTGAAGGAACTGGGCATCGATCATATTCTATTAACACGAATGCAGCACGGATTTGAAATTCGGCCGTTATTCCGTTCATTACGTAGAAAAAAATACGAATAATTTTTTTCTAAGGTTTTCCAATGTCGCACAGACGATATTAATTTTTCTTCGTCGCTGATTTGATGATATATTGTTTGTCGAAGATATTTCTAAGGCGAGATATGATTAAAAAAAAAAAAAAAAAAAAGTAACTTTAAAAGCAAAGTTAGAGGCCTCTGACTAAGACTACATTCTGGCCAGCTCGCTTTCTCTCCCTACGATACCCGCATATTTCGCATCAGTGACAACAGTCAGACTTCTCGGCAGCTCTCTCCCAAAAGAGGAGGCATCCGCCTGGCGCACATTTTTAACGAGCCCGCCGCCCGCGGCGCAGCCGTGGCCGCGCGACAGGCAGGAAGAGCGTTATATACTTTATATATATAGTTATACACATCAGGGAGGAAGGAAGAAGAAGCGCAAGAGACAGAGAGACAGAGGGGGATCTACCCACGCGCGCTCGCGCGATCTCACCTGTTGAAGGTCTGCTCGTACTGCTTGATCTCGCGCCGGCTCAGCTCGTGGAACTCCGTGTATACGTTGACGAACTTGTACTGCTTCTTCACCTCCCTGCCCTCCTCGAGGTCCTCGTTGATCTTCTGCCTCCTGCTTAGCAGGGTGCTCAGCTCCGCGTCGGCCGGCATATTCTCGATCCCGCTGCAACCCCGCGCGCGCGCACTCGTAGCCCCCGCGTGAAATCCCAAGGTCGCGCGTGCGATCGAGCCTGCGTGCGTGTATGCTAAAGAGCGAGAGAGAGAGAGAGAGAGAGAGAGAGAGCCCTTCAGCAAAGCACGCGGGCGTAATCTGTATAAACGTACGTGTGTATATAAATGTCCGCTGCGGGGGCGACCTTCGCGTCCGGGGGGAGACGGGGGCTAAATCGATCGAACGCGCCGGAGCCGCGGACGTGCACGCAGCAGTTAAGCGTGTGTGGGTTACGTACCAGGAGGCGCGACTCGACGATGACAACGATAGCAGCGAGCGATCGAGCGCGAGGTGTTTATATACAATAAACAACGTGAGCCGGTCTCCGGTACCACACAGCACCCTTCTCGCGTACTGCTTTTGCGACTGCCGCGCGTCGACTGCTTCGTACTTCTTCTCTCGCTCCCTCGCTCACTCACTCTCTCTCTCTCTCTCTTTCTCTGCCTCTCCTCTGCGTCTCCGATCCCGCGCACGCCGCCGCCGCCACCGCCGCCGCCGCGTGCTATCCTGGCGCGTTCGACTACGCGCACGTGCGCGTCGAGCCGACGAGCGTGCGGGGGTGGGAGAGGCCGTATACGGCCGCAGCTTGCGCGCGCGCGGGCCGAGCGGAGGAAGCTTGCGCGCGGAAGTGTAATGGATAAGCGGGCATATAAGCTGGCGTATGAGCTATGTACTAGGATCTATAGATAGGGAATGTAGCATAGCAGGCGTAAGTGCAGGTGCGCGCGGATCCGCGCCGCACAAATGTGTTATAGATACCGGAAAGTAAAGAGTGCCCTGACAGTGAAGCATTTTTTTCTTCGCTAGCATGAAAAAAAGTTTTGCCACTTGGCTCCTGCATTGGTCTGTAATCTGCTGTAATTCGCAAAATCTTTTCTAATGCAGCAAAATAGAACATGGACCAAAGTAATTTACAATGAAAAGTTTTGAGGACGTGCATGCTCTAATAAATAGTTTAAATTTCCTCCAATATAAATATCATCTCGTACAGTACACTTTGCCAGTAAAACGATTCGATTTCCGAATTAAAGAAGATAAAAACAAAGTGTAGCCATACAGTATTTATTTAATTCCATACATTATTTGTAATTATTTACGTCAACAATTTTCACTCGATTTTTCATGTATTAACAATGCATGAAAATAATATATAAATTTAATGTCGTTCTAACTATTTTACTTTGTCTTGATGATTGTAAACAGGATTAGGCATTATATGATATTAAATAATAATAATAATGATATATATATATATATATATATATATATATATATATATATATATATATATATATATTAGATTGTATGCTTGTTGATGAAAAATGAATTTGATTGCTCGTATTCTTTTGTCTTCTTTCTCCAGTAAAGTATAGTTAAAATAACGATATAGAATTTCATTTATATTATATGTTCATGCATTATTTAATACATACGTTTAATGTATTGGTTAATGTTTATTAAATTTTTTATTCCAAAAGTTACAAATAATGAATGAAATGAATATTATGTATCTACTTGGTTTTTATATTCATTGATTATAAAATATAATTGTTTTAATCACACAAAGTTATATACGAGATGATATTTACATTAAAGAAAAGTTTAATTATTTATTTGAGCACGTATTTGCTCAAGACTTTAATTGTTTTTGTGTCGGAAAGAATCGCTGCACTGATGTTCTATTTTGGTATATTCGAGAAGACTCTGTGACTTTCAGCAAAATCCAGGATCCACACATGTGACTTTCTCCTTGTCAGTAAATAATTTCTCGTTTTTCTAACGCGCAAACCGATTGCTTATAATAAATTTAAAAAATATTCGCTAGATTTGTGATAAACTACTACTGATCGGTAACTTATAACCAATTACGTTAAAATAATCGCAACGACAACAGCATAACAATAATCATAATAATAAAAGAATTACAAAATCAATTGGCTGGATGGATTAATAAGTTGACTAGTGACCCAATCTTATCTATTCTCGCAATAAGTAAAATAACCCAGCATTTGTACATTTAAAATCACGTCATTTCTAATCTTACTTGATGAACCTCGCAAATGACTTTCGGCGAAATGTGTACTTTTTTCTTCATTCACTAATTATATTTCTCATTTAAAAAAAAAAAATTGATTTCACATATTATCTTTTAAATGAAGGTAGTTGATACTGAGTACGGCCCAATATAATCTTAATAACCATATACCTCATTTTAGTTAAATATTTGGGCCGACATAGGCATTATATTTCGAACTTATTCATTCTTAATTGAAGAAAAAAAATTTATTTGCTACAAAATAAGCAAATACGTACTCAATAATAAAAGTTTTTTCTGTTCTGAAATCCATTATGGTTTCGTAACAATAAAGCTAATAAGATAAAAAAAGATAATTGACTTCATATCATTAGTAGCAAGTGGTAAGTAGCCATATATAATATACATATATACGTATATAACTCCTTTGAATTGACAGATTCGCAGCCTTCAGGTTAATATCCTCGAAGAATTTATGTCAAGAATTATGTTAAGAATTATGGGACATTCGTCCCATCGTTCATATATTATATAAAAGTAATTTTTAAAAATTCTTATAAAATTATGGGTAATTATCGGCATGTTATTATGAATGAAATATATGTCGTATATATAAACTTTTAAAAATTTCTTTTTCAATACACGTTGATCTTCATCTTATATATATGAGCTTTTTTATTTTATCTCAACTTCTCTTAGAAAAGATAAGGAATCATTGCTCTTTATAAAACATCGATGATGTTCTCTTTATAGAAGACACCTGGCTAGATATATCTGACTTTTTTCTCTACTTATTATCATTTTATTTATCTACAGTTATCTAAATATTTATCTCTTACTTTAGCCATTCTACAAAATTATTACTGATTGTTCGTTTACATTTGTCGTATTATCAATTTTCTATATCTGACATTCACTTTAGGCCGACAAATGGGCAATAATATAAATGATCGATATATAAATCTTGATTTTGAACTTTTTTTCTAACAGTTTAAAAAACGCGAATTACTTCTATAAAACTTGCATACATCGCAGTATTTCATATGTTATTATGCGAAAATCACATAATAAATCTAAAAAACTACCATTATATATTTAAAGAAATTTGATATGGGAAAATTTGAACAATTCCTATTAAACATGTCAAATGTATTAGAAACAACGGTATATTGCTCATATCATTACAGTATCATTTCTTATATTATATATTTTTAGTTGAATAATGTTCATTGTAAATTATACCCGTAATTTAAAACAACTAATATAAAAATGCATTTAGTATTATCGGGGGAGGGTGTATATATTAAAAGAGTTATATATCATTATCAGAGGGGTAGCAGATAATTTATATTTTTTTGGTGGAATGGAATTTTTTGATGGAAAAGTAGTCAAAATGCTAGACAACAAACGTTGTCTTTTCCCATCTCTCAAGTCTACAATCTTGACGAGGAAAAATGTGACATCTGTACGGCATCTCTGGTAAGCCAGGACGCTCCTCTTCTTTGCCACCTCGTGTATTTAGTAACTGCCACATATATGTGTCCCTAATAGCTCAAAATATTACCCCCTCTTCCGATGAATTTTCATCTCTTCCTCTCAAAGAAATACAAGACATTGTTTAAGACCTCAAAAACATAAGATTTTTACGCTGTGATAGCATTCGAAATGATATTTTGAAAATAGTCTCCCAAAAAATATTATAACCATCTGTAATATCGTGAATGCCATATTGCATCTATATTTCTTTAGGCTTGGAGAATTGGTCCTGTGATCTGCAGTTCCAAAGCATGCATAGGAACAACTTTCACTGCATCTCGTAGCTATCGCCCAATCAGTCTGCTTAAGACATGAAGTAATGTCATTGAAAATTTTCTCCTAAATCGCCAAATTCATGGAAGCCGAAGGCTTTATCCTGAAGCATTAATTTGGTTTTCGTAAGAGATACAGTACCTACCACAAACTTCTCGAGGTTTCAGAATTTATTGCTCACCGTTTTAATAAAAAATACTACAAAGATATAATTTGTATAGATGTACAGCAAACTTTGGTCTAATTTGGCACGAAGGTCTTCTATATAAACTAATTAGCCTTAATTTTCCGGACTACTTGAAAGGCAAGGCCCAATCCTTTTGAAATGATAGATTTTTAATGGTAAAACTTAGTAAGGCCTTCTTTTTTTGCAGAGACCAAGCTCTGAAGGAGTCTCATGCAGCTCTAAACCTTTACTATTCTATTTAACCTATTCTGCGTACACATTCCCGTCATTTGGATCACCAAGACCACATTCTTAGTAAATGGCATATTTCTTATATACTCTACCAGCAACATAGCTTCTGCACTAGTAGACTGTATAAATTTTGCTCATTCTTCTTATATGGCATACAATGAGGAAACTTTATATCAACGAAACCAAATCCACAACATTCTTCTTCTTCAGAAAATAAATTGTAACATGCAAATTTCCGATGAGATTTTTCTACCAAGAATTTAGTGTCCACCTTTGATAGAAAACTTACGTGCAAAATACATATTGTGAACACAAGAGCGAAAACCCTTGGAGCTTTCGTCTACCTAAGATCTTTCTCTTATAATAAGTCAATAACCACGAAAATTAAAATTCACAGCTTTGAAGTCAGCTTTTAGTCGGTAGGCATGCGAGCCAACGGCTCCATGAATCCGACACTACCTCTCTTCGATAGGTGTCTTTAGAAGATTTCCCCTCCCCGCGTCACAAAAAAGATCAATGATCATATCCAACTTTGGGATTCGTAACATAAAGAAGATGTGGCGATAGTCGGTATTATTTTTTTTGTTCTTTAGGTTAATCTGACATTCTCTCACCTTATGGATATCTTTTGATTTTTGTAAATTTATTTCACTTACGTGAGAACATCTGTCTCTCTCTCTCTCTCTCTCTCTCTCTCTCTCTCTCTCTCTCTCTTTCTTTCTCTGTCTTTTCTTATAAATTGGTTTTGTATGCCAAATCATACTGAACATAATTTGTGACGACAAATTATATTTTTGTTATTATACGTTATATTAACTACAGAATAGTAAACGACATCTCAAAACATTTGGACATCTTTTTCTATCACTCGAAAGTACAATTTTCCCCATAAAAGCCGTATTTAATATGCATATATATGTATATTGAATACGCTTGTATATGCTGTATACACATACTGTATATACTGAAGTTACGATAAGTAAATTTTGATCAATTATTTATAGTAATATAGATTTTTATATATAGAGTACTTTTTACTGAGATATTATTGAATTGTATAAGAAAAAGGTAAATTATTAGGTGTACAAATAAGTTTCCGCCGTTTTGAAAATATGGCGCCACCATAAAATAACATCGAAATTGTCAGCTGTAAAAAGACGTATAGTATATGTTGACATCTGGAAACTGTATATCCTTTTAATACTTCTGACTTTTTGCTAGCATCACTTACTTTTCATCGTGCTAAGCTCTCAAGTTTTGAGCCAAATAAGTATCATTTGCGGGAATTGTTAATTTACTTTTTTCATTTAAAGCAATCTGCAGCTGAAGCACATCGGCTACTCATAGAAGCATATGGTGATGTTAATTTGAGCGAGAAAAGTTGTCGGGAGTGGTTCCAAAAATTTAAAAGTGGTAATTTTGACGTGGATGACAAAACACGCAATGGAAGGCCCAAAGTGTATGGTGACACACAATTGGAAGCTTTACTGGAGGAAGATCCGTGCCAAACGTAAGAAGAACTTGCACAAGAGTTAGGAGTAACTCAGCAAGCTATTTCACAATGTCTCAAAACCCTGGGTAAGGTCCAAAAGCAAGGAAATTGGGTTCCTTACGAACTAAAGCTAAGAGACATCGAGCGTTGCTTATTCGCTTGCGAACAATTGCTCAAAAGGCAAAATCACAAAGGATTTCTACATCGAATCGTGACAGGAGACGAAAAGTGGATTCACTACGACAACCCAAAGTGTACGAAGTCACGGGGTAAGCCCGGGCATGCCTCTACTTCGATGGCCAAGCCAAACATTCATGGCAAAAAGCTAATGCTGTGCATTTGGTGGGATCAGCTTGGAGTAATCTATTGCGAACTACTCCAACACAATCAAACCGTCACCGGAGAACGTTGCCAACAACAGCTGATGCAATTGAGTCGAGCATTGAAGATTAAACGTCCAGAATATGCCAAACGGCACGATAAAGTCATTTTTCAGCATGACAACGCTCGGCCTCATGTTGCAAAAATCGTAAAGGAAACGTTAGAAGCACTGACTTGGGACGTCCTACCCTACCCGCTGTATTCATCAGACATTGCTCCTTCAGACTACCACATATCCTGGTCGATGACTCATGGTCTGGCTGAGCAGTACTTCACTTCTTACGAGGAAATGAAGAAATGGCTCGATTCGTGAATCGCCTCAAAAGACGAGCAATTTTTTAGAAGGGGTATCCACTTACTGCCCGAAAGATGGTCGAAAGTAGTAGAAAGTGATGGGCAATATTTTCAATGACATTATTTATACCTTTTTTTTTACAATAAATTCTTATTTCTTTATAAAAAAAAACGGTGGAAACTTATTTGTACACCCAATATTATCTCGGGCGAAGCCGAGACGGGGGATGCTAGTGTGTGTATGTATATATATATACATATATATATATATATATATATATATATATATATATATATATATATATACATTTTAAATACAGTTCCTACTGAGAAATATTGTATTGGCGTGTACAGACGGTTAAATAAGATATCCCGTTGCCTCAGGACGATTTCTATTGTCAGTTTTGTGTTCGGGTGATAGAATGCGATGCCCAGTTGTCTCTGGGTAATTTCTACAGGAATATTGTATTTACTTAATAAAAAACGACGTCCGGGTATAAGAAAATCGACTTCTATGGAAAGATTAGTGTTGGGACGGTAGAATACGATATTCAGGTGTTTCCGAACCACTTCTATGTGGAGATTCGTGTTGAAACGTTAGAATACGATGTCCAGATATTTTGGAACGACTTCTATAGGGAGTATTCTTTTTAGTCCGTAGGAAACTATGTCTAGCTTCCGCGGGACATCTTAGCAGACTTTCATGATCTGACGGTAAAATACGATGTCCAGCTGTCTCTGGACAATTTCTACGGGGAATATCGTGTTTATTTGGTAGTAAACGATGTCCAGCTATGTCGAGATGACTTCTACGGGAGTTTCGTGTTCAGATGGTAAAATACGATTTCCAGGTATGACGAGACAACTTCTATGGGAAGATTTGTGTTGGGACGTTAGAATATGATGTCCAAATATTTTGGAACGACTTCTACGGGGAGTTGCGTATTAGGACGGTAGAAAACGATATCCAGGTATGGCCACACGACTATATATATATATATATATATATATTTATACACATAGTTTCGAGATTATTGTGAAAAAACCCTATTTTGCCATTATTTATTTTGTTCAAACTAAAAAAACATAGCCTATCGTCAATTCGGAAGTTAGTATAACGTATAAAAAGTTGGATATGAGCATTTTTTTTTTTGTCGACGCGGGGAGGGGAAATCTTTTAAAGACACCTCTCTAAGAGAGGTAGTGTCGGATTCATGGAGCCTTTGCTCGCATGCCTACCGACTAAAACCCCTCCCCGCATGTATTCCTACCCGGAGGTATCATTCCCTTTACCTGTTGAGATAAAAAAAAAAAATATATTAAACGGTGTAGGGGTGGGGGAGCAGGAGTGGGATGTGGATGGGGGGAGGAATTGGTGAATTTAGGGGCTCTGCCTTCTTGGGGGCAGAGGCTTACGTACGAAAACGAAGCACGGAGTGGCCGGTGGTGACTGATGGGGTTACGGATCGTTGATCAGGTGGCAAGGCCTCCTGTAGCGATCCATCGATTTAGGAAGAATACTACTCAGGAATTGGATTCCTGAGTTCAGGTGCTGTTTAATCGATTCTTTCAGATTTTTGGTGAATTTGTTCGCGTTATCGTTGAGAGTAAGAAGGTTAGTTTCCTTAAGTACTTGAGTGTTCCTTAAGTACCAAGGGGTGTTCAGGGAAGAGCGTAGCAGTCTCATATAGGTGCTTTGGAGTCGCTGAAGTCTATCTGGGGGGATGGACCTCAGATGGGGATGGCATATGTGGCAATGCTCCTGATGATGGCGGAGAAGGCTCTGGCCTTTGTTCTGGGTGACAGGGTTTTGCTATGGAAGAAAGGTTTGAGCTTTAAGAAGGCTTCTAGCATTTTGCTCCTGGTCAGGCGGAGATGTTTGTTCCAGGATATGTTCCTGTCGAACGTCACTCCGAGGTATTTGACCGATTGGCTTCACGGGATGGACGAGCCTTTGATCGTTATTTTTGGAGGGGTGCGGTTTTTACGGGAGATGAAGATTGCACTGGACCTGCTCTCGTTGATGGAGAGTCTCCACCGTTAGTACCAGTTGATGAGGTGTGGGAGAAATCTGTTTAGCCTTGAGGTGCTGTGGCAGATTGTTTTAGTGGTGTCTATGAGGGTAATATCGTCCGCGTAGAGTGCCGTGGAAATTGTATTGTGTATGGGAAGATCATGGTAGAAAAAAGTAAAAAGTAGGGGGGAGAGCTTAGACCCTTGAGGGACGCCGGCTGAGATGGCCTTTGGAGCGGAAAGGGAGTTGCCTACCCTAACTCGAATAAATCGGTCTGATAGGAACGACTTTATTAACCCGATCAAATAGTGGGGGATGTCGTTGGCAATGAGCTTGAAGACGAGCCCGTCTTGCCATACCTTGTCGAAGGCTTGCTGGACATCTAGTAGCAGCATCGTTGTATGCAGCCGTCTGTTCATGTTGTCAGCAATGAGTTCCGTAACTCTGAGAAGTTGGTGACAGGTGCTGTGCCCTATGCGGAACCCATGCTGACAGTCAGGTATGAGGTTTTTTCTGGTGACCGAGGTGAAGAGGCGTTTTAGGATAACGCTTTCGGCCACTTTGCTTAGGGATTTAAGAAGACTGATGGGACGATAGCTTGCGGGGTCGTTGAGGGACTTCCCGGCTTTTGGAAGACAGACCACTATGGCCGTTTTCCAGGCCTTGGGAAAGTATTGATGTCTCATCATTGCGTTTACGATATTACAGATGGACATGATGTATTTATGGGGGAGGATTTTTAGTGTGTTGTTATTGATTTTGTCAGCACCAAGGGCTTTCTTGATTTGAAGACTGCGAATGATGTCGCGTATCTCTTTGGGGGAGGTAGGGGTGCTGTCCCTGGGATATGAGCATTCAGCTGGCTTGGTATTAATAGTTTAAACGGACGAATTTGAGTTGATATTCGTGATTCAAGACGCCACCTATTGGCCGTTGGTGAAACTGACTGATAAGGCCATTAACTTAATTTATTGATGAACGTAAAAACGATTTTGAATAAAAAACATAGTCTATGTCCTTCCGAAGATAGTATAAAATCTATATGTCAAATTTGAGAACAATCAGTTCAGTAGTTTTTTTGTTTATCGTGTACAAACAAAAACACGCTTTGTCTTTATAAATTAGTATGATATGATATGATATGATATGATATGATATGATATCATATCATATCATATCATATGATTAAGAGACATTACAAGAATTTTCATTATTATTGAGAAAATAAATAGCTGCCGCGTGTACAGGTTTGTAAAAAAGCAAAAAATCTATACGGCCGACGTAAATACATAAGTAATATGGAGGTTAAACGGAGTAAAAGTTGTTTTTTAATTAAACAACAGTATCTATCAATTTATTACTTTTTTTATTTTTAAAAAGTTCAATATAATGCTTCTTTATAAGTAGACTAATTTTCATAGTTTCCATATTTTAATTTGATTGTATCTAATAAGTTTTTTCTTTATTTCCAAATAAAATTTGCGAACAGTTAAACATTTTACTAATATTAATAATACTTATTTTATGCTTTGTTATTTTATTGCAATGGTCAGTGCTGGATTAGATTGTTTTGGGGTCCTATTTTTAAAATCACGGCGGGACCCCCTTTGAATTTGTGATTTCTAGAACGTTTGATGGAAATAATTGTTTTGTAAATATGGATTTAAATCTATATAAATAAACTCACTAAAATAAATAATAAAAATTTATTTACATTTCAATAGTATAAAAAATATAGTATTGACTATACTTTTTTCTACTTTTTTTACTATAAAACTCGTTTATCAAAATAATTAAACTAAGCCATTTGAGTAACTTATTTTTAATAGTAAGAATAGCCAACGAAGATAACTTTTCATCGCGTATGGTGTATATATATATATATATATATATATATATATATATAATCTTTTATTTTGTAAAATACTGAAAAGGATCGCTCGCTTTCACAGTTTTGTTATAAGAATAGTCACAGGAAGTCTAAAGCTGTTGAAATATTTTAAAAAATGGGTATCATTTCATTATTAATCATCCAACTGAATTCTATATTATGTAGCATATTATTGTATTATTCTTTTATGTCATGTTCACGACTTGAAAAAAAACCTTACTATGCATTTTCCCTCATATCGTAAAAATTATTTTAATACTATTAGCAAATCTTGACTAAAGCCTTTTGAATAAACATCGAAAAGTCTGTTTATTTTATTATTTTAAATTCTGCACCATTAATGCTTATAAATTAGCAACACAACTATAAGATCTGCTTCGAATCTTTAATTTTATATTTAATTAATCAGTTATAATGTAAAATTTTTTTTTAATCTTTTACTCAAATCTAAACAATAGATTTGCTCAGAGCTTTTGCTTCAGTATCAAATTTTAAACGTTCGCTGCAGAAATTTACAATAAAGTCAGTATTAATGGGAATAGCAATGTGTTTGTTGCAACGAGATCGGCTTAAATTTTTTGGAATCATTGACTAGTATTTCATCTGTGTAATATATGGTTCCATAATATAGCTTATACGACCGCATTGTCCACTTTTGCAATTCGCTTCAATCCACTTGCAGCTTTTTGTCGTACTTCCGATTTTTATTCATTCTCTTCAGATAGTTTGGTCAAACTTATAAACATCTTCTCAACATTATTGATGTAATCTATAATAGCAGCTCTTCTGCTTTGCCATTCTGATAAATTTTGAATTTATCAGAAATTCAAGGTAGACCATTTTGACGTTGGAACAGCAAACATTTTTATAAACTTTGTAATATAGAAAATAATAAGACTACATCGATACAATCTTCGTCACTAAACTCGTTCAAATATGCTTACAACGTTTATGCTGCCTTACGTATACTTTTAGCATTATCATATATTTGAGCACGACAATTTGTTATATCTATTCTTTTACGACAATCTATTTGTGCAAAGGAGCAAAAGCACTTTTTCATATGCCGAACATTTATAGATAGTAACGAAAAGCATCCGATAATTGATTAAAATGTAAAATATCAGGTTTACAGTCGACAATAAGAGCCCAATATGCTGCTTGCTTTATTTGATTTTTTACATTTTCCACACATTGTTTAGCTATTAAATTTATGAATTCTTTGCAAATAGTTTTTCGTAAATTAAAAATTTTCTTTGTTTTTGTTTTTTGTTTTTGTTGTTTTAATATAAGGTTGAACTTCAAAACCAGCTATAGAATTTTAAGATGTTTATTACTGTAAGAAAAATCGGATACTTTTTTGACATGGAATAGTAATTCTGGTTTTTAAAGAAACGGATCTCTGCAATTATATACAGTTTAAAAATGTAGACCAGTAATTTGTTTCAGTTTCTATCGCATACAAATTGCTTCTGTGTCGATGCGAAAATTCACTAACATATAATCAAGATATAACATAAAACAATTGTGTTCTTCACTATCGTCGTAAGAGCAAATCAGTTCATTGATTTTATTCCATTTCGAGCATCCGTTTTTTATCAAAGCATTATTTTAATCGTCTGAAAATATTTTATATAACACTTTTTTTAATAGAAGTTTTTAATCGAAGTCTGACTATTTCTGTCGATCTTTTCTGGTAGTACAATTTTTAAGAGAATTTAAGAGGGGCTCTCCTTGAATGGTGCCCCTCTCATTCGACACTGGCTGTGGTATGTCAATTCGTGTAGGCCGTATTTTTGGATTTATGGCTTCCGATTAGCACATACGATCTTTAAATTACCAATTTATGCCATTGTCAGTCATTGTGTATATATTTATAATTTAAAAAAAATTTATAAATTTCAGACTAATTTATCAATTTTTTATTAACAAAAATTATTTGTTTAATACTTTAAAAATTAAATTGGTTTAGATTTAGATCTTTTTTCAAAGATTAAAATATAATTTTATAAAATACAATTTTATATAATATAATTTTATAAAATACTTTATTATTATATAAAGTTTTAATTTATAAATACCATAAAAATATATTTCAAATAAGAAAAAGTACATAGAAACCTGGATACAAACGTCAAACTGCTGCCATCTATAAGCAGGTCTGAAAATTCCAATTAATCGAGCTAGATATCTGTAGATCACGTGGCAGATATAGGTAGATATTGGAATACGGGAGAGGTTGTGATTGGTCGAATTCGAAAAGCAAGCAGATTGCAGATGCCGTTCCGTTGGGGCGAAAGAAACGACAGTGCGGCGTTGTTTTCTGTCAACGGATGATTTCCAGAGTAGTTAAATATTTGGAATATATTCGACGCGAAAATTCATTGAATTGAAAACGTATTTCGTCGAAAAAAACTCGCGGGAGTGATCGAGGACGAAGATGTCGACGTCCTTATCAGTTCTGGCGAGCCACGACGAGCTTATAAGGTGTACAAATGTGCTCGTTAATGGTTCATGTGAAGGAGGTTAGTACCCGGCTTTCCTATTTATGAATTTCATTTGAAAATTAAATTCCCTGAAAATAGAGTATGAAATTTCTACTTGAATTTACATTCAATGAATTTACTAGCTATTTAAATTTTATATGGAACTAATTTCTTAATTATCATGGCTCCTTGATGGCAAAAATTAAGTACCTTTCTTAGGTCATTTTTTAAAAAAAAAAACATTGGCTAGACCTCAGTTAATACATTATTATTGTTTAAGTTATTAATTTTTCTAATTACGAACAATAATATTTCATACTGAAAATTTATGTCTCCTGTATTAGAAGAGACATTACTAAAGCAAATATGTAATCCAAAAGCATGTATTTTTTTGTAAAAACTTTTATGAATTTGCCAATATTTTTTAATTAAAGAAATTGTCAATGAATCACAGATAAAATTTTATTTCATATTATCTATTAGATTTATAAATTTATAGTTCATATTATTTATTATATACTCTTTGTTTATATAATAAATTTATAAATTATATATTATAATACTATTTGTTTTTGCTTTTTTAATGTTTACAGAA
This sequence comes from Sycobia sp. Sy_11, assembly GCA_018907035.1. Classification (NCBI taxonomy): domain Eukaryota; kingdom Metazoa; phylum Arthropoda; class Insecta; order Hymenoptera; family Epichrysomallidae; genus Sycobia; species Sycobia sp. Sy_11. The sequence goes on along the minus strand of JACCIC010000185.1, from coordinate 355,859 downwards.
TTCCTTCAGTTTGCTATAAATCAAGAAGAAATGCGACAGAAATGGTTGGCTTCTGTACAAGAATGTCAGCGTTTGCATTCTGCTTTAGAAAAAGCTCATCACGAAGCAGCAGATTTAGATCGCAAATTGAGCCATGCTAGACGTTTGTTAGATGAAGAGAAAAGAAGAAGGAGGACTGCTGAAGAACAACGCAATTCATGTGTAAATAAAAATATTTATTTTTATTTATATAATTTTATATTTTAATTTATTTTATAAAAATAATGCTCCATTTACAATGTAATATAATTTATTCATTCATATATATATATATATATATATATATATATATATATATATATATATATATATATGTTACTTGAACTATAATTACACTTAATTATATTAATTCAATTTTTATTGTAATTTATAGGAACAGCAAATTGCAATGGTTAGAGATCTATTATTAAATGACGGAGGTAGAAATCTGAATGATGAAACTAGAGAAAAACTTCAATTTTTAAATAATACAACACTCAATGGCCGATATAGTAATACTCATTTAAAGGATCACCTTCATGAAAAGTAAAAAACTTTAACAAATTAATAAATGTTTCTTTTCAACTTTATTACAATACTAACTTTATTACAATATTAATATATTTTAAAGTAAAATACTAAGCATTAATTTAGAGATTATTACTTCAATATTGCTAGAATGAATTTATATATTTTTTGACTTTGTATAATTATTTATTATAAGAAATTAAAATATGTAATTAGCATAGTATATTTACAGGCCCATTATAAATCAAACAAAAATACAATATAAATTGATCTAATTTATAACAATATAAAATAATAGACAAATTTTCTTGTGACAAATAAGTTTTACTTATACAATGATAATATACTTTACAATTGTATATTTATTGATGTATATTTGATTTTATCTTTTGTTTTCTTACAAAGATTAAACACAATAACGGAGCTGGACTCCACAGGTTCGCTGCTAAGCGACTTAAGCTGTTTCTCCAAATCCGAGGATGATTTAGATACAAGCATTATACTTCAACAAAACCATAAGAAGCGCGAATGGAAAGAACATCGCCCTAGTGGTGAATACGTGCTAAACAAAAAGCGTCGCAGTGCCCTACAAAAGGCTGTTGATCTTAATACTTCAGACAGGATTGTTGCGACAACGACTCTCACGATGCCTAAGGAAGGAGCTATCACTGCTTCCTCAGTTATTGAGGCCATACCTGCTGATGAAAACAGAGACCCCCAGCAAAACGTTACGGCTCATAATAGTTCACGTAAAAGGCGTAAAAGTACTGAACGTAGTAATAAAATCAAGAACTGTCATTTCGAAAAGGATGTACCACCAACTGTAAGATATTTTGTATTTTTTTTATTAGCGTATATTTTTACTTCGTTTGTTTTATACTAATTTCCATGTTTTAGCCATCTGCGCCTAAACAAGACATTTTGTCATCTAATTCAGACTCGGAAAACATTTTTAAGCCTAGTCCAAATATTGGTGGCTACACTATCAGTTCTAAAACACCCAGAGGTCACAGTTTTATTGGAAAAACAGTTATAAAACCAGAAGTATGCACACCATGTGGTAAAAGGTAAAATTTTAAATATCAAAGCAATGAATTTATAATTTATGAAATTTAAATTATATATATTTTATAATGTTTTTTTTTAGAATACGTTTTGGTAAAGCTGCCATCAAATGTAGAGATTGCAGGGCAGTAAGTCATATAGAGTGTAAGGATCTTGTACCTCTTCCATGCATTCCAACAGGAAACACACCTACACTTCGTGGTATATCTGTAAGTCATTGCACATACTAATTAAGATAAGAATTTTGTTAGATATGAATAATCTTGTAATTACCTAAATTTTCATAAAGTTTTTGAAATTTTTTACTACGTAAAATTATAATTACTGGTAGGAGGCTATAAACTCTCTATAAACTGTGTAGCCTGCTTTTGGTTATTTGTTACCATTATTTCTTCACTTACATCTATTTTAGTTTTTTACCATATTTATATTTGTCTTGTATTTTTTTTTAACTTATATAGACAGTTTCTTTCTAAAACTTTTTAAAGTAAATTTTTTCTAAAATACAAAGTACATTGAAGGCTACATATTATGCAAAAATAAATAACCATTGTGAAGGTGAAGTTATTACATGCTTATTCTTCTGTGTTGTGTTTCAAAGTACATTTTATAGACAGCGCGTTAAAATATGTAACAAAAAAGGAGACAAATAGTACGTTGTGCAACTAGGGAGCAAAATAGGCATTATACAAGAGTATGTTTGCCAGTCGAATGTAGCATGGGTGTGAATTTGTACGAGTCAAAAAAGGCCTTTCCTTTCATATGGTACAAACTATTTTCTCATAGGAAGGGAGTCGCATTTATTGTATGTGCGAAAAAGTGTGTGAAAAAAATTTTCAATTTGCGAACTGTACATAAATTTAACTACTTTTTCTGTATAATGTCTGGAAAAAAGATATATTGGGAGGTCTTGAGTATTGAGAATAGGTATATGGGCTGGTGCTAGTTCCGATACATATATCTTGCCCCATATCAAATGATTAGCGATCCATTAGAGGGAGGACAAGTGGCATTTTGCTACCGCCAAGCAAGTGGAAAAAATTAGAAATTATAAATTTTATAATCAAAAAATAATTATTTATACTTTAGATACTTTTAAAGAATTTTATTTAAAAACGTAATGGAAAGGTTGTCATTACTCATGATAAAAAAATTGTACATGATTCTATGTGCTCTATTTTTATTATGGTACCTAGTGATTGTAGCAAGTGTAGCATTATTCTATGGTAATAAAAATTATATGTATTTTTATTTTTGTACTCATTTTATGAAGATTATGGTTTTTTTTTAAAAAAATTATTTTTTAAAATTTTAAAAGAATTAAAAGAATTTTTTAAAAGAATTAAAAGTATATATATGAAAACAGCTATGTACATACCTGTACATTTTGGATTTGGACTCCTTGCTCCTCCCCTGATATACCTCATCGATAATTATGAAGCTATTAGTCTATCCATTTCCCCTAGAAATTATCTATGTATTTAATGGACAATTCCTAGCTTTATTAATAATTTTTAGTAAAAATAACATTTAGAAATATATTTTTTTATTATATGCTTCTTTATCCCTTTGTTAATATTATAAAATTATTATTTTTTACAAGGTGTAAATTTTATTGATTTATGCTCAAAAAGATATTTATTTTTTCTAACACAAAATTTATATTTACCAATAATTCATTCCAATTGCAATATAGAATTGTTTTTTAAGAGAATTAATTATATCTACTATAAAATCTTAAAAATAAGGAAACTTAGCATGTGTATGTTATTAATAAATAAATAAAAATTATCTAAATAATATATTTGTTCCGTAAAGATTAAAGAAGTTTCCCTATTAATTTTAAATAACTAAACCAATAATTTGCAATAGCAAAATACGACTAACGTTTCAATACTGTATTTAAATGTATTAATACAATAATATCATTGAAAGACATAATTTTAAAAGATACAGCAGTAAGACATTTAACAGATTAATATATTATATATCAATTTTTACAGGGAACAATCGCTGATTATACACCTATGGTCCCACCAATGGTACCATCCCTAGTGGTACACTGCATTAATGAAGTTGAGTTGCGTGGTATGAACGAACAGGGATTGTATCGAGTAAATGGTGGCAGTACCGAAGTTAAGTGTTTAAAAGAGAAATTCCTGAAGGGTCGTGGTGCTCCAAATCTTGTAGATGTTGATATTGCCACTATCTGTTCAACTCTTAAAGACTTTTTGCGTTCTCTTAAAGAACCACTTATTACAGTTGGTTTATGGGCTGATTTTGCACGTGCAACTATAATATCTGATAAGCAGGATGCCGATGCAGCACTTTATCAGGCAATCTCAGAATTACCGCAACCAAATCGCGACACTCTCGCTTTCCTCATACTTCATTTGCAAAGGGTGTCTAGTACACCTGAGTGCAAAATGCCAATCAGTAATTTAGCTAAAGTATTTGGGCCAACTCTGGTAGGATACAGCTGTCAACACCCCTCACCGACATCTATGCTTAGTGAGACAAAGAATCAAGTTGCTGTAAGTTAAATTTTATTGCTCAAATTTTAATATAGAATTGGATATAAATTATTTCATTTAGTTCAAAACCGTTTATTTTGAAGCCATAAGGTCTATATAAAAATTATTTTTTATTATAGATTGTTGAGAGTTTATTGAAAATACCATCAGATTATTGGGCCAATTTCGTGAATCCAGAACATTTGAGCGATATTAGTACTCCTAAATATTCAGAATTAAGACATACACCTTCTACAGAATCATTATTAAAGCGTACAGCTTCAAGAGGATTTTTTCACACACCTCTCAGCTCTTCGTAAGTTTTGGAATATAATAATATTTAATATGATTTGTTAAAATGAAATAAAAATGAAAATACTATAAATTTGTAATCCAATAAATTTAATATTATTCTTATTTTTATTTTTACAGAAAATCATTTATGAGGAAAAATAGAAAGTACTTTGGAACTCCACCTTCAAAGCAACTCTATTAATACAGCAAAGACTTATTGATAAAACAGAAATTTTTTTTATAACTCTCTTAAGTCACTAGGTGCATAGAATGTACTTTTAAATACTTTATAATAGGTATAAACGTTTTGTTTATATAATTTGGAACCTTATTTTCGAATTAAGAAAGCTTATTATATACGAGAAATAACTTTTTTTATTGTTTTATTCTATTGTATATTTTGGTACAAAACGCTTATTGTTATCACATAATTTTATATGTATTGACTAATTGAGATATAACATAAAGTTAGATAAAAATTAATATAAATAGATTTGTGATTGTGTGTGAAAGAGTTAGTAACAAACATAAAGATTTTGTAAAAAGTATTTTTACTGCTATTATCACGACTAGTGTATATTTCCTAGTATATATTTTAGAAAAAATGAAAACGTGATAACCCATTTTCATACTCCATCTGCAATCAATGGTTAAATAAAAAAGGAGAAAAATTCATATAAGTGGTTAAAGTGTGTACAGAAAAGGGAGAGAGAGAGAGAGAGAGAGAGAGAAAGAGAGAGAGAGAGAGAGAGAGAGAGAGAGAGAGAGAGAGAGAGAGAGAGAGAGAGAGAGATGTGTTAATTGATTACATATCTTCTTAGATTTAATTTTTTAAATAAAATCATTAGTTTACAAACTACATTTAAATTAAAATTTTAAATAATTCATTCAATGACAATAAACTATCTTACTGTTTATTGCAATGATTAATTTATTTTATTTTATGAATTATATTCAATAATATATATTCTTATATTGTTATATCGATAAACTATGGCAGAAATTTTCCTGTAATTAATTGTAACCTAAGAAGGAACAAATCAAAGTATTAATAAATTAGTATAATTAATACGTTATAAAACAATAATTAATATTTAATTTAACAAACATATACATTTTGAATGATAAGTCTTGAGTCAAACTGTATACATTTTACTCGACCGTGTATGAAATACCAATGGCATCCTATATCTAGTGATTAGAATTGTCAGAACTACTTCCAGTTTTCTTGTCAACTGAAGTTCAAAACTGTAAATATTATTTCTTCCTAAGATACTAACACCGCCGCTTGACAAGACAGTTATTTCGATTTTATTATAACTAGTAAAATTATTTATATGCTCTTAACAAGTCTTAAGGTTCATTTGTTGCAAACATGGCATCTGAATTTGTTTTATTTATGGTTCTTTCCAGAAATTCGCGTTGTAATCGAAAACTATTTTGATTTCATTGTAGAACATTTGCCATTTTGGTATATTATAAAGTAATTATTGATTGTCTGATTAGATTAGTATAGTAATGGGTGGGTGTGTGTGTGTGTGTGTGTGTGTGTGTGTGTGTGTGTGTGTGTGTGTGTGTGTGTGTGTGTGTGTGTGTGTAGATTTAGGTTTATTCATATACTTTAGCAGTCTTGTGTATTTAGGTATTATGATAGTATTTCTAACATTAGGGTAAATTTCATTATTGGTAAATGTTAAATGAGCATTAAGTTACATGTGTATAATGTCTAATGGACACCTGACTCCTTTACTACTCTTAAGCAGACTTTTAAATTCATCATAATTTAATAACCCATTTTTTTCTCTAAATAATCTTTAATACTTATATCCATTTCATCTAATTTGGTAACGAAATCATGTATTTTTGTTTGCTAAAAAATATTAGTGGGGCTGTTAGTGTAATTCTTAGCTCAATGGCCCTTTAATTTGCATATGAAGCCTTTAAGTATGTCTATACTAGCGAAAATAAAATAATGAACTTCATTCAAATTAATTTTAAAGATTCCAGGATAAGAGGAATGTCAAAATGGTTTAGAAAAACTTGTTTGTATCCTTCTTTAGTAATAATGAGTTTGAGGATTATTACCAATGAGCCTTTTTTAATCTTTAATAGATCATTTGAAAATATAATTCTTTTTTATTTACAAAGTGACGGTCTGATATTATCTTCTACGTTCTCAATGAAAATGGATTTGTACTTAATTAGAACTTCAATTACCAGTTCTTTTGCTGAGCATAGAGAACGTTTTTGAGTTCTGCAATATTGCTAACGGCATATACCTAATCCTTTAAGTTTAAGTTGTCCATACAGTTCATGATGAGTTCTTGGTCTCTTTTATCTATAAGATTTTTTTAAGCCACTGTAGCATAATTTAATAATTCATACTGTCTAGACACAAATTGCCAATGGGATGTCCTTAAGAATTGAACTATTCCACAATTGTGTATTCATTTTCACTATTTTTATAATCTTTTATGCAACAAAAGCACTCTCAGATACGATAATAATTATTCATACAAAGTAATTATAAATACGTAAATCTATGGTAAGCGCTTGATATAAAATGAAATTTAATTTTATAGAATTAAAATTTAAGTATTTCGATCTATTTGCAGTGTAATGCTATTACACAGCATTAACGATGTATTTTATAAACATAAAATATTTTTGTATAGATGCTTGAGAAATTATGTAAAATATTAGTGTATGGTTTTGGTACGTAGGCTTATTTGGGAGAAAATATATAATATATTCAATTAAACGTTTTAGTATATAAACCAAAATTAATTATTTAATTCGTAGGTTAACAGACAACAAAATGAAGATGTAATTTTTGATTAAAAAAAATTAATAAATAATGATTTTATACTCACAATTGAGGTATTATATATTAACATATCAATACTAAAGCCATCAAGTTTATTAATTATTTAAATAAAACGAAAATCGTTTAACATTGAATAAATACTTTTAATCTAGAAATAATGACTTTTAATTTTATTTCTCTAGTTTATGAGTACAAAAGCTTACATATAACTATATTCTACACTATTAGGTAGTGTTATTTTTTAACCTTTTATATTAATTTACATTATCTATCATTTGCTATGATTTTGTTAATACTTTTGATATGTTCTTAATATCATGATAATATTCATATAATATTTCGCAAGAATTAATTTTACAAATTAACATAAATATATTACGTAAATTTAATACATATATTTTACGTAATTAATGTATTTAAAATATGTCTCTGGTCGTCTTAATATTTGGGTGAGACAGTATCAATCAATTATTTATTAGAATTCTTAAACATATACATTTGAAAAAAAGATGAGTTTTTTAACGCTGTAAATGTAACAGGATAATTGTAAATCAAAGCACTATTTTCGTTCCGTTGATCTGAAAAATGATGGTGACTTTTTCGAGCTGTGGAAATGTATTTTAAACATTAAATATAACAGTATATAGTAGTTGTTAAAAAAGAAATAAAAATGTTAATAAAGCCTACCTTCATTTACAAAAAAGTTGGCAAAATATTGTGTAACTAAAACTGAATTCATACTGTGAGCTAAATTTTTATTAAGTACCCATTCATAAGTGTTCTTTTCTGGATGGAATTGAATTGCGTAAAAAGGCATTTCGCGGTCCTCCAAAGCGGATATAAACTTCATCTTATTTAAGTCATAATTGTAAGATATAATACGATATTTATTCGATAAATTTACTGCAGAAAGACCCTGAAAATAATTGCGAGTCTTACAATGATATAACAGAATAATTTATTCACTTACAAAAAATTCTCTACTATATATTCTTATGACTTACTGTATCTGTAATACAGTATCTATGAAAATTAGAAGTCACATTTTTTGTTTTTAAAATATCTATAACAGAATCTGGAGCATCTTTAAGCATGCGACTTGATGATAGTTCTAGAAAATAAGAATCTTGATTTAATTTCAAGCATGGCTTAAACATATATAAGAACGCTATAGTTGCAATGTATTGAGATGTATTTTCATTAACTTTTCACACAATTTTTGCATAGATTTTTCATTTACATTTAGAAAAGTTAGATGCCAATAATAAGATTTAAAAAACGCAAAGTATATATTTTTATTGTAAAAAGTAAAATGCATAAAATATAGGAAGTCTTATAATTAAAAAAAAATATTTAATAGCATTAATTATAGAAAATGCTTTTAAAAGTTTTATAGAACAATGTATTATTGTGTTTTCAACGGCAGGATTAAAGCTTACTCGAAATCAAACAAATTAGTGTTTGTTAATTATTTTCTAAATATGAGAAGAATAAACAAAATTTTTTGTTTTTTTTTCCCTTAGATTATTTAACTTTGCTCTATTTACGTTCTCAAATAATGGCGTGAATCAGCGACGGTGGTCTTCGATGTCTTTGTAAACAAATCACATGTAAATTTTTACATGAGTTCCTATATCAATCGTCGATATTCGAAACTTATCAATTAACCTAGGGTCTAACTAGGATCACTTATTTAATAATCTTTTTCTCTAACCATCAAGTCACCGTAGGCCTCAAATATAAAAATTATACATCTAAATTAATTTTAACAAACAGCATTTATAGACAGAAGACGATTATGCGAAAAAATCTTGAGAATGCGAAGAACAGTAACAGATAGTATAAGTTTATCTCTTCGCTGCATGTTTAAACAGGAAGATTATATTTCCACAGCTATATATAAATTATGATTTATTTATAATTTCATGAACCTAAACTAAATTCTATATTTTTTGTTTACAATTTATACATTTTTAGATATACTTTTCAATAATATATCTAGTAAAACTAAAATTTTAAAAAGCAATAAATTATCACTTGTTTATTAAAATTTTTTTTAATGAAAAAACTTTGGAAAAAGACATAAAGCCACAATCCTAATATGACATTTTTGCAATTTAATATTTTTCCGATAATTTTGAAATAAAAATCAAGGAATTTCATAAGAATGCTATTTTTAAATTTAATATTGCTATAATAATTTAATTATTGATATAATAATTTAATAATAAAATGCTATAAATTCAATGTCAGATTCACTGACACTAATATTTTCATAAAATATTGGAAGTTCTTCATTGAATAATCATTTCTCTGCTATAAAATATTACGAAAAGATGTTTCGTTGTCAAAATTACATATAATATTTATGCTTGCATTTATTTTATACGGCCTATTAGTAAGTTAATAAAATTTATTTTTAGTACTCCTAGTTATATCGCAGACGGTTACCAACCTACTGCTTCCGGCCATATTTGCCTCATTAAATCATGATGCTGATTCCAACATCTATCAGAACATTGTGTTAAAAAGCTTTACCGAGTTAGTTTTCAAAATATAATTATTGTTGATAGTTTATTAACTTCGTAAAGCTAATCGATTATATTGCGATAATTAGAAGTAAAACGTTTAAACAAGGGCACCTGAGTATCTATCTAAAATCAAAATATTTTTACTATTGAATGAAAAATATTTACTATAAATTTTTTATTAAATATGGTTTATGACGATTTGTTTATTAGATATGTAAATAAAATTTCATAATTTTATCGGTAAATATTTAAATTTAGCTAGCCGGAGATGTCAATACAATCATTTGTAATAGTAATTTTGATATACTTGAGGCTTAATATATAATAAAATTATAACAAACCTGAAGTGAATTCTAAAGGAATTGTCTGTTTCTGACTGAAACAATCCGCTCTATGTTCAATTCGATTAGCTTCGAGATATGTCAATAATTCCATTCCAAGACACGTACCCCAAATCGGAAAATAGTCATTCTTTTTGTTAAATTCTTTTGCAATTCTGAATAACATATGAAAGTAAATTGTTTTTTTTTTTAATATATATTTCATATTTGTAAATACTAATTTCATATACATTCTTCTGCAATATTATTATTTTAAAATATAATTATTATTATAATATATAAAATATAAAATATAGTTAGATCTAACTTAATTTTCATACGACAGTAGGATTTTAATTACTTTTAAAAACTAGTACTTATAAATAGTGACAAAATAATTATTACAATGGGTTTTAAGCATTTTAGTTTAGATTTAAGTTAATATATTTAAATAATATTTGAATGATGGGATTGAAATATTAATTCAAATTGTCACACTTCGATTTCCTATAAAAGAAAAATAATTCTGAATTTAATATTTCTGTTAGCCGATGTTAATAAATATATAATCTTCCTATATGACTATATATTAGGTTGTCAAATATCTCCCTTTCGCCTTTTTGTCTTATGAATTTCGCGGCTATGTACAAAGCGCTACAGAGCTCTTATCTGGCAGTACTATACATCATTTGAAAGGTCTTGAAATAACGCACAAAACGATGCTATGCATGATTAGTTTGGATATTGCGTTCAAAAGTTATAGACATGTAAATATGGATTTCACTAACGCCAAAATTCGCGCTATTTTAAATTTTTCCTTCGTCGAAGGCAAATCCGCTAGAGAAACGTTCCGTGAGCTTAATGGTGTTTTGGGGGATGGCACGCTATCACTTCGAACCGCAGAGGAATGGTTTCGACGATTCAGAGCCGGTGGAAACGACACCATGGATAAGCCAGCCAGCGGAAGACCTGTGACGACGAATATCGATCAAATCATGGAATTTATCGAGATAGACCGGCATGTGACATCTCGTGACATCGCCCAGGAGATGAGAGTTAGTCACCAAACCATATTAAATCATCTGCAGAAGGCTGGATACAAAAAAGCTTGATGTTTGGGTGCCGCATGATTTGACGCAAAAAACCTTCTGGACCGAATCAACGCCTGCGATGTGCTCTTGAAACGGAACAAACTCAACCCATTTTTGAAGCAGATGGTGACTGGCGACGAAAAATGGATCACATCCGACAATATCAAGCGAAAACGGTCGTCGTCCAAGGCTGGTGGACCGTCCCAAGCAGTGACCAGGCCCGAATTGACGGCCAGGAAGGTTTTGCTGTGTGTTTGATGGGATTGGAAGGGAATCATCCACTATGAGCTGCTCCCAGATGGCCAGACGCTTAATTCTACCATCTATTGTGAACAACTGGACCGCTTGAAGCAGGCTATCAACCAGAAGCATCCACAATTGGCCAACAGGAAGGGTATAGTATTCCACCAGTACAACGCTAGATCACACACTTTGTTGATGACTCGTCAGAAGCTACGGGAGTTTGGATGGGAGGTTTTATCGCATCCATCATATAGCCCGAACATAGCGTCAAGTGATTACCATCTGTTCCTGTCTATGTTGAACGCCCTTGGTGGTGTAAAGTTGGACTAAAAGAGGCTTGTGAAAAGTGGCTGTCCGAGTTCTTCACAAATAAGGAGAGGGGTTTCTATGAGAGGGGTATTATGAAGTTGCCGTCTATATGGAAACTGATTATCGGACAAAACGGTGCATATTTGAAGTAAATCCGACCACTATAACACTTTTTATAAAGTATTGAACGAAGAGCAAAAAAGCGGAAGGGAGATATTTGACAACCTAATATATATATTGGACAAGATCAGGCCTGTGCATATGGGGGATAAATGAAAAGTTCTCGCCTTGTCATGGAAAGACGTTTTTAGATAATAAATGATTTTATTTTTTTTATAAATACGCTTCATATGAACAAACTTAGTCCAGCATTTATCCAACAGAATATTCTTTTCCAGGAGCCAATGTTCAACTTATTTATTGTATGCGAAGTGCTGCCCAGATAGAAGTTCAGAAATAGATGGAAATTTGAGGGTGACACATCAAGAGAATAGCACTGATGGCCGCATAAATCCTATCACAAATCTCATAGTTTTCAAAATTAATATTTGATATCAACGAAACCAGTTTATCTGCCAAGTATTTACTGATAAACTCTTGTATGATTAAAGATAGTTGGAGTTTTTATGAAGCAGTTAAAGATATTAATATTATGAATAATTATGAGATGATTTCATTGTATGTAGTATCTTTATTTACAAGTATACGATTAGATTTATTTAAAGAAATTATAGAAGAAAAATGGTCAGAAATTAACATACGTGGAGGCAGTCAGGTTGTCCTTTACTAACATAGAATATTGCTTTTATTATTTTTATTTTATTTTATTCATTATTTTATTTTTATTTTTATTTTATTATTAATTTAATTTTATTTTTAATTTTAATTTTTGATATAATTTATTGTAGTAATAAGTTTTATTTCAGATTCTACGGGAGTGAACATAAACAAGAACAGTCTGACTGTCATTATTTTAGCTAATATGTGATATTCTAAAGACTGTAAGACCGATAAAAATATTTATTAATGTAATTCTATATTATTTCTGCACTTGACGGTTACTGGAAGGTAAATGACGTGTGAAGGTACATCAATGATTTTATATCCTGGTGGCACGGTAGAAAGAACTCGTTATTTATATAGGCATCAATTGTAATACTACACATTATTCTCAAGAAATTTACCTTTAGAATAGGCATTGGTAAATCGAAATTGTGTATAACACCTACTGGCAAAATCGGCTGTTGAAAGCTCAAGAGTTTTCCAAGTGAATCTTTACGTTCAAAGTTGATTTGATAACTACACTCAATAACATTACGAAGCGTGCTATTCTTAAGACTTAATATTATACCTTTAGAAGTTAATCTCTTCTTCAGATAATTTACAATATTTTCAATTTCATAACTGCAGGTCGTTAGGCTAATTACTTCTTTATCGATATAAAATTTATTGTTGTTTTCATCAATATTAGGAATCGAATCAAATGTTAAAAGCTCAACTAAACCAAGTACATAATTTTTATTTGATGAAAATTCAATAGGAGGAAAATATTGAGCATCAAGAATAGACAATGTATCAGAAGGAGTCAAAGTAAATGATTCATTCATTAGGGTTAAGTTAAGAACGACGTGTATTATAAAATGTCTGAGATTATATAGAACTACTTGCAACATTGTCACATAGAAATTGCAGGCACAAGTGACTGCAAATATATGTATTAAAATGCTGATATCTTTTATAATTATATATAATGTCAGCATCACCAAAATAGAATATAAAGTCTAAGGGCGGCTTTAAATCACCAAAACTATTGAAATATAGTACGCCGTTGCCTCGTTTACAATATGCAACCCAATGAGTTCCAGGACCACTTACATCATCAAGATTCACAAGACATGATTCATTATAATGCGGACCATTAGTGGGCATTTTTAAAATACGAGCGTATTTTATTAAATTAATGTCAGATAATAATCGATCTGGCAATTCTACAGACAAGCCTTTTTTTAATCTTTTGCCTGTATACGGTATTAAGTAGAGATCTCACCCATTAATTTTATACCATTTTAAGTAAAGCTATAACCTTTTTTGTAAGGTTTTAAATAAGGACCTTTTCCAAGAGCAATCAATCCCATTGTTTTGTTATGTCATCGATTTTCTTCCAATTCTTGCTTTGTTGCTTTTGCATCATTCAGAGTTTTGACTATTCCAGCAGCACACCCTGCCAATGCTCCTGTTACATTCAAACTGGCAAATAAAGGTACAACAAAGGGTAAAACACTGCCAAGTTTTTCAGGAACCAATAATATCCTTTGAACTGGAAAAAGTAGTAGAAAATAAGAAGTAGTGGGAAATATTTTGATTAAGCTAACGAGTATCCATTTTCCATCATAAACGTCCTTTTTACGGTAAAAAAAGTCGGAGACTAAATTCACCTCCTATTATAAGCGTACTATTTATACTCTCTTTCACAGTTTCAGATAAAATCGTTATGTGCAAACATGGAATTCAAAGAGTACTCGACAAAATTACCAGTCATAAATTTTGACTCTTTTACAGAGCAGGAAAAAAATTTAAATGGCATAGAAATTTACGATAGTATACGAGCAGTGATTTGTAGATCTTCCAATTGTGGAAAAACCAATAGCTATATATTTATTCTATATATTAGAAATCTATATATTATCTAGTATTTAGAAAAACTTTTGGAGTCCATAAACGGTGTACAATATTTTCCATTCAGTGAACATGAAACAGTAGTATCACCTGAAAACGTACTTCCTAACTGTATTACATTTTCGATGATATTGCTTGTGAGAAACAAGACAATGTTAAAGCTTACTTTTGCATGGGAAGACATAAAGATGTTGATTCTTTTTATCTTTCTTTTTATCTTTATCTAAACACAATAATTCAATCAGTTTAATAATGACGTATTCAGACGTAAGCTAGAAAAAAATGAAGGTAGTCAAAGTCCATCTGGCGTTGGATTTAAATTTACATATGATAGTCAATATGATATGGAAAATAAACGATTGTGTAATCTCTCACCGCCAGTTCAATTAAATGATGCTGTTGATTTAGATACATTGAGAACTTATGTGCAATAGGAAACTTCAAGCTTATTAAAACTTTTGAGCAAAATAAATGAAAAAATCGACGTTTTACAAACAATACCATCATCTATAGTAGAATTGGAAAACAGAATTGCTGAAGCACAAACTTCGTTAAATGCGTATAAATAAAATAAAAGATAAATAAAAGATTTCTATTAGCAGTAAAGTAAAAGAACTTTCACAGTTAGCAGTAAAACATACACAATGAAGTATTCAAAGAAAGAAAAAATTTAACTATTAAAGGGATTTAGAAAAAATTATACTATTTAAAGGGATCACAGGACAAGCAAGCACTATCAAATAGAAACGTAATATTTTGCTGCTGAAAGTGCCATGTGTGGAGTAGATCGAGAACTTTTCATGTTTCTCTTGTATGTTACGATTTAATAAGATTAGTTATTAATAATTAATTATTAATGATATAAATATTATTATATAATATTTATATAATTAAAATAATAATATATAAATATATTATTAATATATATATATCAATTATTAATAATAAGATAATTAAATATTTAGTTAAAAATATATTATGTAGGATTTACCTATAAATAATAGCACCAGCATCTGCGTATCCATTCTGGTTAGTAAAGAATGTGGAGCCTCCAGGAAATAAGACGCTTTTATAATAGCATAAAATAATTTTAAAAATGTCATAAAAAATCAATAGTTATAATTTTATATTTCCTTATTAATAAATTAAAATCATCAAATTATGAGAATATGATATAGCAATAACTGGCAATTTCTTAAACATTTACTTTTTCTAGTATTTTTTTTTAGAATTTGAGTAATAAAGAACCTACAGATATAGTATAAATATACATGATATAATTATATGATTTTGAAGATTTCTAAATTTCTATATATATTATCTCTATATCTTATCTTACCCATTTATATTACTCATAAGTTCTTCATAGTATGATTCTGGTTGTCCTATCCTAGAAACAAAGAATTTAATTAATAATAAATTTATTTTCTTTTATATATATATATATATATATATATATATATATATATATATATATACGGGAAAATATTTTAATTTTCAATCTTGCTTATATTGTTCGGAATATCATTTAGCATTACGAGATCGTGCCGATCTTTCTTTATTTGAAACCATTTTTTTGCCGCAATTGGGAAAGAGAGAATTTGAAGAAAAAAATTTTAATACATCTGTGTACAGCTGTTTATTCATGTGAATGCCGTCTTTAGAAGTTGACTAATTGACTAATTCGTTTGGAATTCAGAAATTTGCTTATTAGACACGATTTAAATATTTAATTTTAATATATGAAACAAAATGTATAGAAAAAAAATAATTTACTTTCTTTAAATAAAGTTTTAAAAAATTCAACTGTTAAATCATTTATTAAATATATTGATTACTATTTTTATTACTTTTAAATTAATTAATTTTCATTATTACATAATAATATTTTTCATCGTGGCTTCACGTATATTATAGTGAAATTTTTTCAGGTAAGTATAATATAGATATATTCAGTTTTTTTTTTTTAAAATAGTCCTCTACTGAGCTAATCGAAAGTTCAGCCTGTTTGACCAGCATGCCAAATGACGATGATTGCCTTTCGGATGCCTTCGCCATTTGCCAAATGCAATTTACCGAATAAATCGAAGTCAGACAGTGCCATATCAGGCGAATATGATGAGTGATTGACCGTCGGACTGCTGTTTTTAATAAAAAAATTAGTCACCAATGTTGATTGATGGGACGGCTTTTTGATGCTTTTTGGGCGTCAGTCAATTTATGTGAAACAAATCTCGAATAAACCTTTTTGAGACCTAAATTCTAGATCATACTCTGATGAATCGATGCTGCTGACAAATTTAATACCGATATATAATACCGACAAATAATATCGATGATTTTGGCTCATTTTTGATGAATTAACGTACTTTTTCAATGTTCGTTGGCGACTCTAACATTCATAGTCATTGATGCCTTTTCTGCCGTTTATGAAACATTGAAACCACTCATTAAATGTTGCACAACATAAATAATCATTACCACAAAGTTACATCATTTAATGTGTTTTGGTAAAAGTTTGCTGAGTTTACAACAAAACTTTATGTTAGCTCTTTGCTCAATGCTTCATTTCCGATCATTAAACAAAATACTCTGTCATTTGAGGCAGAATAACTTCGCTTCGAATCTTCTAAATGTCATGAAATTTCGGTAGAATGTAAATATAAGATGTCCCTTTTAAACGCGTATGATCATAAACAGATGACGTTATTGGTTGAACCTATGTTTAAAAGTCTGGGAACTTTTGGAACAGACCTTCTACATATTAACGCTACTCTATTTATGTTTCCATAATGGGTGCCAATATTTACACAAGTGCTTGTCTTGTGATTGTACAAATTCCGCTACAGGGGTTGGTTGATTTTCTTCATTTTGGAGAATTATAGATGTAGATGTAATTTGGCGCACAGATTATAGTGCACCATTTCTAATTAGGGCTTATAATCTTATCTACCGCAGCGAGTTACAAATTCACGTCAGGCCATTCGAAATCCTCCGATTGTCTCGGTCAGCTTTCATGCACTCTCGGTTACTTCTCGATTGAGTTCTTGTCACTTTTGGAGGAACGTAGAATTCCTGAATATAATTGCAGACTTTTTCCTCTTTATATTTCCAGGAGACTTTGCAATATTTGTCCGGGGGTATACGAAGTGTATTCAAATAAGGTGATTTTTTAGTTTTCTTAAAAGATATTTACTTATTCATTAAGACTTATGTTGTCTCCTTCAAAGTAACTCCCTTCAGATGTAATTCACTTGTCCCAACGTTTTTTCCAATCATCGAAGCACTTCAGATAGTCATTTTTTGGTATAGCCTTGAGTTCTTTCAGCGATGCAGTTTGTATTTCCTCAATCGTTGAAAATCGATGTCCTTTCATGGGTCTTTTCAGTTTTGGGAAAAAATCACTTGATGCTCAATCTGGTGAATATGGAGGTTGACGCATAACTGTCGTGTTGGTTTTGGCTAGAAAATCTTTCACAAGCAATGATAAATGAGCTGGTGCATTATCGTGCTGCAAAAGACATCAATTGTTTTTCCAAAGTTCCGGACGTTTTTTGTGTATCGCCTCTCGCAAACAGCGTATAAGTTCAAAGTAGTACTCCTTATTGACCCTAAGACCTTGTGGTAAGAATTTTTGATGCATTATGCGACGGCAATCAAAGAAGACAGTGAGTAAAACCTTGACATTTGGTCAAATTTGGCGTACTTTCTTCTGCCTTGGTTCTTCTGGGCTCTTCCATTGAGACGATTGGGCTTTAGTTTCGACGTCATAACCATATACCTACGATTCATCAACAGTCATAACCTTTTTGAGAAAATCAGCATAATGACTGACTTTAATCAATATCTCCTGAGCTATGGTCATGCGATGGTTCTTTTGATCAATATTAAGCAGTTTTGAAATGAATTTCACTAACACATGTCTCATGCCCAAAAAATCCGAAAAAATAGCATGGCATGAGCCAACCGATATGCCAACATCTTCAGCAACTTCTCTGATAGTGATTCGACGATTTTTTAACACAAGATCTTTCAATGCTTGAACGTTTTGATCCGTTGTTGACGTGCTGGGACGTCCAGGGTGGCGTGCGTCTTCGACATCTTTTCGGCCTTCTTGGAACAGCTTGTACGACTTATACAGATTCTTTTTACTCAAAGTAGACTCACCGTATGCAACCGATAAAATTTCAAGAGTTTTAGATGACTGAATTCCATTTTTGACACAAATTTTAATGCAAACTTTTTGTTCCATTTTTTTGGTAAAAAGAAATCGCCAAGCACACGAAACACTTATAGTTTTTTATGCCTGTCATAAACAAACAAATAATTCTATAGAGCTAAAGCTGTGAATATATCCTCGGTACACCTGTACCAACACAAAATAAAAAAAATTGATAATAGAATGGACATAGCCCTCGATATTTGCAAAGTCATATTATTTGAACACACCTCATATCTATATGCTGTATGGAGTTCGAGATCACTTTCGAGAAACGAATGTATATCTCGTTCATCAAAATAGCAGTTCTATTTACTAACTGGGTCTAATCACTGGTACTTTCAATAGAGAACGCTTCCTGGTACGTAAGTAGATATTCATAGTCGTTGGAGGAGGCGGATACCAGTACATATTCACTTGGGTGCCGTTGTATTCGGGGATTCAGTGTTTCAGTTTCGATCTTTAGCGTTGTTTTACCGTGGATAATATATGCTCGTTGTCTACTCTGTGCTTTTCTTCCCCTTATCTAGAGATATCGATGTCGTGGGTACGATAAATTTCCTCTGTGTATATAGGGTCATCTGCGTATTCGGACTCAATAAATTCCGTCAGATTGGCTTTAGTTTTTGGACTTTTTTGTAGTTTATGGACGTTTCTTATAGTTTTTGGATATTTTGGCTTTTAGTGTACTGGACTAGTCGCTGTTTTACTTCTTTGACAGTCCTTTGTGTGTTCATCTTTTTGTTGGAGTTTGGCGGTTACTTCTGCTTTTATAAGCCAACCTATTACCACGATACATCTATTACTTTTACACTTCGAAATCGCTTCTATACAAATTTTGGATGAAAATTTTGTTACAAGTAGACGCGTATCTGTGTTACGTCAAATTTGACCATTTATACCGGTTCATGTATGGACGTCATGTGACGATACGACTCTCGTTATCGGACGCTTAAGCGGAGGCCAGAGTTTGGGATCAGGAGTCGGCGATGTACGAAGTCGCCAGTGAATAAACATAATTTAGTTTCTCAAATATAATAACTATATCGACACGCTTACTTCATATTTATAATGGACAATTTGACTGCATTGGTGTTAGTGTATATTTATGGATGTCGTCGTGTTCTTGTCGCGGTTTATACTAAAACGTGTGACAAAGACCTGGGGGGGGGGGATAGCAGAGGTAGCACGAATGGCGTTGGAATATCGTATAGTCCTTACAATAAGCCGTCTGGACGTCCCCAAAGTGAGCTCGGCGACTGGTGGTCTTCGAAACAACCAAGGACTGGCTAGTGAAGACAGGAGTGGGCGCCAGAGTGCCTCGACTTTTTCATCGCGCGTGCTCGCTCTTTCGAGTGGTCACCGCTCATCACTGGTCGTTGCACTGTCAATCAGTACGAAACCAGGACTTGAACTTGAGTCACTGCATTTGAGCCATCAGAGGTCTTTATTGCCCTTATCTCAGTCGTTAATGATTATTAATTATTCTAAAATGAGAATATAAAACAACAACCTTGTAATTTTAGCATAATTATTATAACTTGTCTCTAATTTTTTTTTCGGGATATTATGAATGTCACGTAAATTAATTGTTGATATTTTCAGACATAGGCATATTTGAACTTCTTCAATTGTCTTCAAGTTTCTTTTCCTCTTAATTTTTTCCAAATTTACGATAAAAACTTGTTATTGAAATGGTCTTGAAAGTCACGTATGTGGGATCGAAATCATAATAAGCCTAAAGCTATAGTTTATAATTTATTAAGGATTTTTTGTCTAGTACCAACAGCATCATAAAAAATCTAACTAATTTTAATGCGCTTTTATAATATATGACTAGTAATTTTCGATAGTTTTAATATTACTTAAAAATTTTAATATAAGGATAGCTATTTTTAAAACTGAATATGAATATAATATATTATAACTTAATCAAATATATACCATATTGGAACCACTCTAGCACCCCCTGCTTCTATATACTTTACGTATGAGGCTGCGATGTAACTATCATACACGTCATTCTTGTATGATTTATTCGGTGCATGAAATATTTCTTGACTTAAAATACCTGAAAAGTTTAAATTACATTTAAAAATAATAAAAAAACGGATTTTCAAAGACTTTATAAAATGAACTATTGCAAACATATTTATTCGACGCATGTTATGATTTTGTGCTATGTTTTGAATCGCAATGTTATTTAAAAGAATCACTGACTACATGCACTACTATTACTTCTTTTTAATAATTAAGTTTTTAAATAAATTTTTCTACAATAGACTATAAAAGTTTATTATTAATTTTTAAATTACATGATTATATAATTAAATAAATCTAATTGTTCAAAAATATATATTTTGTTTCTATTAAAGTTTATTATTAACTACTTTTTTATCTGAACAATCAGTGCGAGGTCAACGGAGGGGTTTAATAGTGCTAAAGCACCAGGCCCCCGATAGTAGGCGGAACCCCATGCTTCACGTTTAAAAATTAAACAAAATCAAGATTATAACTACTGCGGTTTCTATATTATTACATTATAGATTCCATACTAATTATCAATAAGACTAATACCAAACATTATCATTTTAATTCACATTCAATTTTGAAGAGTAATATAGTGAGTGTTTACATAGTTTTTCTTAAACATAATTTTCACTACTTATACCATGACAACATAACTGATGAGACATCTTCATAATTCAATGTTTTGTTATTTTATGTCTGTTTCAATTATTAGTAGCTAATTATAGATTCTATTCCATTTCTTTATAAAATTAATAATTGAAGAAATATATAATTTTTTTAAAATTTTTTTTTACTATTCATGCAAAGTTGACTTCATATCGAAACTTTAATTTATAAAGGGTGCACACACAGAATGTCTGGTGACTGGCTACTCCCGTGCAAGTGACTTAAAATTACCTTGGTTAGTAATAATAAGCATTCGATATAAGCACGAATATAACTTCGTAAATATAACATTATACGCGAATGTGTAGCTATTTTCGATGCGTTTAATGTATTATATGCATGTATAAAGTGTAGGTTGCGAATAAGTTAATTCAAAATTCTGAACTCGATAAAAAATAGAATTTATTCATTAAAATAATGATTATAACCCCAATGAATTTATTAACAATCTATAATAACGGTATTAATTTTTTAGTAGCTTACAATTTCCATAACTAGTTTCAATCTTGTCTTCAGGAAAATGTTAAATACAACCAAAAATACATTTAAAGGATGCTAAATACCTAAAAAATAGGTTCAGAAAAATGTATCTATTAATCGTTCAGAATGACTGTAAAAAACGTTTCACATATTTCGAGTTACTGCCGAATATAAATACCTTGCTTCTCGTTTTCTTTATAACGTACTGCCTTGTTTATGGCTTAAGAATGTTTATAATATTTCTCTACCAATGCGAGTTCGCTATCAAACTTCAACTTGATACGTGGAAATGCGTAAAGCTGGTTAGATAAGAAATATGGTTAGATATCTGAATTAGACTTTAATATGATTTATTTAAAAAATTGATAAGTTGGTAGCCCTTTATTATAATTTTATAAATATTGCTATACAAATTAATATTGAAAATATATTATCTATTTGAATAGAAAAGAATACCTTTAGCACAAGTAAACTG
Source organism: Sycobia sp. Sy_11 (assembly GCA_018907035.1). Taxonomy (NCBI): domain Eukaryota; kingdom Metazoa; phylum Arthropoda; class Insecta; order Hymenoptera; family Epichrysomallidae; genus Sycobia; species Sycobia sp. Sy_11. The sequence goes on along the minus strand of JACCIC010000185.1, from coordinate 333,573 downwards.
CTTTTCATTAATAACTGCATATGCAGTTATTCTTAAAATCATCTAGATCGGTCGAACATTATTATTACTTCTACTTTCAATAACTATAATACATACAGAAGTGGCAAAATATATGAAATGAAAAACATCGTATTAACATAGCTGAACCATTTTTCATTAATAATTGTCTATGATACAATAGCTATATGTAGTATCGTCAAGCTACAGAACATTAATTTCGTCGTAACAAATTCTATTATCTCATGCGACTTTTTAGATTAGCATTTTGTGGTGTAAATAATTGAACGCTCATTTAAAGATTTTGTGTCTTGTCTTCGCAAGTTCCGTACACACAATTCATCATTGAAATAAACCAATATAATATAATTTCAAATTTTATTATTCAATTGCTAAAACAATATTGTAAAATAAATTAATAAAAATATATATATGTTAAAAACTTGTTTTATATTTTAAATTATGCTAATATTTTTTATTAAAATAAATGTACATATATCAATTATACAGTTTATTATTTATATTTAATACTTTCATATTTAATATTTATTATAATAATATTATAAATTCAATTGTGTAACGTAGATTATTAAGTTCCAGTAGGCCTCCAAAGGACATCCTTCCCGATTTTGTTCTAAATTCGTATATTTATATTTTCTGAGGTGTTGATTGCAAATATCGTAGTAGCATTTTGCGGAAATTGTATTTTTATATCGAAAACCATAAAAATGATGTTTTTCGAACTTATCTCGAAAAATAGAAAAAATGATAAAATTTTAAAAAATCTATGCATTTCTCACAAACAGTTTTTTGGCAATAAATTGAATAAGTATAAAGAGAATTCAGTTACACAACTTAATAAGTAGGAATATCAAAAAATGTATAGAACAACTTTGATTTGAAATCTTTTTCGAACTTTTCTTATTTTCCAAAATTTTTTCGAAAATCTACTTTTTATAGGTTTTTTTTTTAAATTGAATTTAGACAGGAAAATTAAATTTTAGTGAAAAGTCACTACGATATTCATAATCAGCGTTCCAAAAACGTAAGTATACAAATTTTCGTCAGAATCGGGTGTGGGTGCTTTGAAGAAGTTTGAAAAGCAGAATCAGGCAGAAGCTGGCAGAAGGTTATGAATAAACCTATCAAACATCTAACCCAGATTTATCTCACCATCTATAGGCATGTATAGTTTTCATACTGACGTTTGACAAACAACTCCATGTTTTTGAAAAGGATTGTACATTTTTTAAGAAGCTTCATTTTATTTTCACTGTTATTTCTCCTTCTTACTTTATCGCACGTGCATGTAAAATCTCTAAATATCGAGAAAATATTTTCAATATTACGAAATAATTACATAGTGCAAACCTGCATAACCTTTAAATTTAGCAATAATTTTATATAAATATATTGAATGATAAACACAGTATTATGTTTAAGTAAAATATTATTCTCAAATAATAAAATTCACTCTATTTTGAAGAAAAAAAAAGTTTTAATATATTAAAAGCTTAATAGTACTTGTATTTAAAGCATAATTGTAATGCCCAGCAATAACCTTCATGCTTACCTATAATAGGACGCTTGTTAGAAAATACAGAAGCTGCACTAAGTCCAGAAGCAAAAAGAAATAAAGCACTAACAATAAAAAAATATATTCTCACTGTACAATACATTTTGCATATAAAGTTAATTAAAATTACTATATGTATATATGTGTGTGTGTGTGTGTATGTGTGTGTCAGATCCGTACCAACCGAAGTATAAATTGTAATTAATCAAAATGAGCTCGTACTTAAGTCAAGATTATACTTATTATATTTATTACTGATACCTTAATATTGATTATGGTTAGATTGCGATAGGGGCAAGATAAAATGAAGGATGCTTATATATTTTATAAGAATTTTTATATAATTATAATTTGTATGAGATAATAATATAAAAAAATAATTTTTAAAATTTAGAAATCTTTCTTTAAAAAATGTATATTTATGAAATGTATGAAAAGCTATAATGATTCCTTTTTTAATGGTATATATATATATATATATATATATATATATATATATATATATATATATATAATATTCTGTATGGTATTTAATAATAAAATATAGATTTGAAAAAGAATAACGTTACATGGGAAATGATCAATTTCAACATTGGAAAGTTACTGATTTTAAGATTTTGTCATTACACCATTACTGAGTGTTATCATTATTTTTGTTTCTCATTACTTTAACTATTATATTTCTCAAATGTCAAATCAATAACTTTTGCGAAAACTAATGTAGCAATTTATAATTATCATCGGCATATTATGAATAGTATATATATTTAAGATTATACTGCGATGTTCATATCTATGTCGATCACTGAAGCCGTCTCACCGTTATATTAACCGTGCAAGTCTTCCTTATATGATAATTATTGATTAGATTTCGATATCGGACGGTATTGATGAGAGAATTAATGACAATAAAGGCAGATTAGAAATCGGTGATAGATTCTTATAATCTCTTTGAATTAGAAATTTATATTTTCATAATTCGCTTATATAAATGAATAAATATTTTTTAATTATTTAATTTAATTTTATTTTTAATTTATTTTTTAATTATTTAATTTAATTTAATTTTTAATTTTATTTTTAATTTATTTTTTAATTATTTAATTTAATTTAAAAAAAATAGTTATTAATTTGTATATGGGCAGTCGACATAAGTACAATTAAATTGTTTTTGCTTATATAAGTTTATTTTCTCTCAAAAATATAGCATACAAGGGTTTTCATAACATATTATAATTTTAAATCTTAAATTCAAGAAAGAAATATTATATAGAAAATAAAAATGATGTTATTTTACATATATATTAATAATAATAAAAAAAATAAAAAAAACTATATTATGAAAATGTGTATTTGTATACAACAAAGAAATTTCTATACGTGATAAGTATTAAATACACCTCTATATAGAGAATTTAACCAACTAAACATTTAATGCAAAGAATTTCACTTTGAATTTATTAAGTTTCTTGTCTAAGAAAGTATACGCTGTCCCATAGTGCGTCATTTACGACAAATTATACAGATTTTCGTTTTCAAATTATAACTAAATTTATACTTTTTGATCGCAGGATTTGTTTGTTATAGATTTGTGCAAATAGTCTTTCAGGTTATATTTTTGAAGATAAAAGCACTAATGTGTACAAATAATATTTTGAAATAATATAAAGTTATCCTAGACTATTTGTTTTGATTAAATAATAAGATTGTGAAGTTATTCAGAATATTATAACACAGTAATACCTAAAGAGAACTCCATTTTTTATCAGGTCACCATTGTAATTGTATCTTGTGCAATAGTATGCATAAATGCCCTCATTAATGAAATAATTTCCAAAATGGAACTCTTACTTTTTGTCGCAAAAGTAATATTAGCGTAATAACAGAGTCTTCTCCTTTGCGAAAGAAAGTATTCGTCTTCGTTTCGTTTAGAGATCATCCTGCTAAGGTATATCTTATAGAACCAAAGTCAAAATTAAAAAAATCTTTTCGCAATTTATCAGTTTTCACGAATTAATTTTTTTATTAATAATCTCTGAAAAATGATTAGTTCTATTTTCGAGACCCACATATACTTTACATTAAAATTATTTTAATTTATTGAGAATAAATTGCTTCATCAGTTTATGTTTTAGAGGTGTTAATTTAATTGGAAGCTTATTCAGATTCATCAAAATGTCATTAACTTATGATCGAATCCTTTTCTTATCGACAATGCTTTACAATAGTTCAAAAACGGATACAACCGATCCGTGTATAACCGATCAACCACTCCTCCTGCTGCTGGGACTCGATATTATAAAGTTGAGAGTACATAATGTTATATATGATGGGCAGTGCCGGATTAACCTAAGGGCTAGAGGGGGCTACAGCCCCGGGCCTCGCGAGGCAGGGGGGTCTCGAGCCTTCAAGCAGCTCTAAATTTTCATATTTTTATATTGAATCTATTAAGGAGTATCGACACTTTTTCACGCCGAACGAGGAAAGCGAAATCCACTGCGAGTGTCATCAGCCTGCATTCTGATTCCCTGATTGTTTTTCTTTAAAACTGCATTTATTTAGCTTCATTTCTGCATTCTATCTAACAAAAATTTTAGTCTCAGGCACTTAATAACCTCTCTCATCCATGAGAGCCCATATTAAAAACTCAATTTTCAAGAACTTTTTTCTCAAAAATTTATAAGACGATAAACAATGAATTTATAAAAATTAATGTGAAAAAATTCATGTAATCTTCTTTTTTACGTTTGAATATAACATGCAAAAATTTCAGAAAGCTATTTGGAAAAAATTTGAACCTCCTTCATCACTAAATTGAATATTGAATTTACATCAAAATTTTCTATGATAAATATATTTAAATACCACAACGAAAGAATAATGAAAAGAAAGCAATAAATTGTTAAGTTAGCGGCAGCATTTAATTATAATTCATTACGATAAATTCAGATAATATTTAGTTATAATTAAGTATTGTTTTTCGTATACTTTTCATTATTGAAAACATGCGTGTCGACCACGTGTCGACAAAGTCGCGACGAGTAGCCCATGTAGACACCTCGATTCGCTCACTGTTTAAAACTAAAAATTTTGTATTTTTCTTTTTGGCTAATAAAATAGTATAATACTTAACACTTCTAACACATCCGTGCTATGAGTATACCTGCACTTTACCGCACAGCGGAGTTCATTTCAATCGATACCCCGATGATTTAAAGTTGCTATTTTTTTTATTAAGTTGAATTAAAGTTGATAGATATTAATAATGTCAAAAAGTTTCGCTAGTGGTGCTTCAAAAAGAAAAATAAAAAAAGAGCAATAAGAATTAATAAGTAAGCATTCAAAAGTGACTAAATTTTTTTCACCGGTTTATTCGAATTTGCAAGAGCATCAACATACTGAACCAATTGTATTTTCGGAAGAAGATACGAAAAACTCCCAGCAATCAGTAGAGTATTTTATTGAACGTGAAAGTGCCTGTATAAGTATTTACTTCATATTTAAATTTGCTAAATGCTGTAAAAAATTAAGAGAAAAATAATTATAAAGAAATTCACCATCAGGCATCGCAAGGTGTATATGAAGACAATCATAAAAACTCAAAAAATGACAAAAATAATGATTACGACATTGAAAGTGAAGTTTTTCAGCTTGACGGACATGCATGTAATATTAATACAGTCAATGTCCCCTTGAATGAAAATTTAGAAAAAGAAACAAATACAGGTATTTTTTAAAAGATTTTAACGTAATATAAAAGAATTTCAAGTAATTTTTTCTTTATGAATATTGAATCATTTATTTTTATATTTTTCGAAAATACACAGTACCGGCCATAATCCATTTTTCGCACTGACTTCTACAATCATATCTTTAAGGATGTCCAGCCTCTACGTTACCCTCAAAAGTTAAGACTTGCATTTCAATTTTCTTTATAAAAAACATAAAACATATCTAATTAAGCAGATAAGGTTTTGGCTTTTTAAATTAAAACGCATTATATGTGTTTAATCACATTGAATGGTACTACTTTTGAGATGACTGTACTGTGCACTATCTGGCAATCTAAGTTTATTTTCTTGTATATCTTGCCGAAAGGGTTAAATATTTGATCTACTTATCCACATGTTTTCTATGATGAAGATTTTTAAGCTTACTATTTACAAAACTTTTTCTGTTTGCAAAAACACTCGAATCTGTTTTTAAGGCATATGTTACTTAAATTGACTTAAATTAATAAATACTATATTATATATTTCAAACTACAACAGTTCATCATGAACCGATAATTAAGGATACTATTTTTCGATATGAGTTTAATGGCGAAAAATGCGTGGCTTATGTTTTCCGAATCTCAAGATTTTTACCAAACGATTTCATTTGTAAAAAATGGATTTTCAAACTGGAAAAAACAGGGAAGTAATATGTGCGCATAAAGAGCACAGTTAAGTTCTGAAAAAAGTACATTAATAGTGATGTACTAAAAAATGAAGTATTATACTGGACTCAAGTTTTACATAGATATATCGGTATTCGAAGCCGAACGTGGACTGTGGCCGAGCTCAAACTTACGACGAGGAAATGCATCGCAAGCAAGAGTTTATGATCCAAAAGAAGTTAAAAGCATATCAAAACTGAAATTCATGCAGCGAAATATACTCAACTCCAGCACATACCGATCAATTATCGATTGGGACCACGTTCATGAAACCGATTAAAAGTCATACATTAAGTTCTGAAATATTAATAAATGAAAATAACCCCGAGCTCAAACTTACGACAACGCAAGCAATATGTCCGGTAAATATTCTGGATTACAAGCATGTTTAAGGGAAGAAAATAAATTACCTTTTTATGTCCCCTGTGTGGCTCATTCTTTGAATTTGGTTGAAGAGTGCAGTGTCGATGAATGTATGAATGCAAGAAATTTTTTCGGAATTTTGCAACGTCTCTATGCTTTTTTAGCGCTTCCACGCATAGGTGGAGCATATTGGAAGATCAAGAAAAATCTAATTTAAAATCATTATCAGCGACAAGGTGAGAATCCAGAGCAGATGCTACTAAAGCCTTGATAAAAAATTTTGATGGAATATATAAAGCTTTAGAGATACTAGTTGAAGACGAAGATAAAAAAACAGATACCAGGCAGGAAGCTAAACCTTTGATAAAGAACATTATAAAATTAGAAAATGCATTTTTTTTTTTGGTATCGTGTTTTAAATCGATTTCATGTTACTAGTTTGTACTTACAGAAAGTTGATGTAAACCTAATTGCAGCTAATAATATGTTAATATCTTTAATTGATTTTAATAAGAATTTAAGAAATCAATTTGGAAGCATAGAAAAAGAATCGAAAGCCCTTAGTTCGTTTGTTAATAAGGAATATACTGATTTAAGGGAAAGAAGAAAAAAGAAAAAAATTAGCAATCACGAAACGGAAGTCGATTATCTACTAGGTTCAGATAAATTTAGAATTGAAACATTTTATGTAATTATTGATAAACTTACAGCGGAATTGCATAAACGTAGTGAAGCCTACAATTATGTGGCACAATTATTTGGTTTTTTATGTAAATTATTATCCATTGATAATTGTGAACTAATTTCTTAAACAAAATCACTTATAGAAGTCTATTCAGATGATCTGCAAGACTGTCTAGTCTTTGAAATAGAGCATTTTGTAGCGCGACTGAAATTACAACCTAAAGGTATTTTTTCAAATCGTAGAGATGCAAAAGAAAATTCAAATGATGATGATTTATGTCCTTTACAGGTATTAAACTGGATAGTTCATCATCAAATGGTAGACATTTTTCCAAATGTATATATCGCTTACGGATTGTTAGTTACAATCCTGATAGCTAACTGCGAATCCGAAAGATCTTTTTCCGTATTGAAGCGTATAAAAAACATTCATAGATCTACAATGCTAAATGATCGCATATCATCTTTATCAGTATTAGCCATAGAATCACAAATACTTCGAACTATTAATTTTGATAACTTAATACGTGATTTTGCAGATGCAAAATCAAGGAGAAAACGCTTTAATTGAATATCAATTTTGTTAATTATATCAGATATTAAATAATAATAATTGTTTAAATTGTACCATGTTTATTATTACTCCATAACTTTATATAAAATTATTACTTTAATTTTTAATCGAGCGTTTTTTGTGGCCCTTGAAAGGGCCTCGTCTGTCCCATAGCCCTGGGCCTCGCATGCTTTTAATCCGCCACTGATGATGGGGAGTATATCGAAGATACAGACGCACGTAGCATGCTTTTTTTCTTTCTTCATTCTTTTCAAGAGTATAAGCTATATGGACGCGCATAATGTAACTCGGTCGTGTCAGAGTGCGCAGTACTCTCACACGATCATCCTCTCAACATAAGGATTATGATTGAATCCTTTTCTTATCGGCAAAGCTTCACACGGAGAGATAAAAGTTCCAAAAAACTTTATAATCGATGAAGCAATTACGAAATTGGTCTCGATAAGATACAAGCCTGATTTTCTCGTGAAAGACTCATTATCATTATACATACTGCTAGCCCGATGGTCAGAATTCTAGACCATGCAGAACAGATTGTCAGAAGACGACGAAGTTGTAAATAATTACTTCCAAATTCACGATAAGATACAATTCTGACAATCTTATTTTCATATTATATTTCATGAAGTTAAGCTGAATATCGATTGTCAGAACTCTCAAGTATACAGAAGTATATTAAAAATAACAATAAAATTTTGTGTTCGTGATACGAATATAGCCTATGTATTCACAACTTTTATGCTTTTTTCTTATTTAATCGCTTTAATTTTACTCAATCAATTATATATAGATGTAAGATGCCGACTATCAAATAACCATAATTTAACAATAAAAATTGAAATTTTCAAGTTTCATGTACGTGAAAAAGCAATTATAGAAAAAAATTATTAAAACGATATTGATTCTTTATTAAAGTCATTATAACATGTAATTGGTCCGATCATTTTGACAATCAATTTTTCCAGTGCAAAATTGACGTTATACAACATACAAAATACACTTTATTAAATTGTTCAATAATTTATTTTACGACTACTTTATTGAGATAAAATTTATTAAAAAACATAGTCAATGTCGGGCTCATAATGGATTTTAAATTTGTATTACGTTGATCAAATAGTTTTTGCACAATTCATTTTGCAATTAAGAAAAAAATTCTTTTTGAAATCGCTATAATGTCAACAAATTCCAATGTAATATTCTCCGATCAATTGTACGCACTTCACATAATTATTTGCATTCATATTATATTTATAAAAGTAATAAAAATTTATTAACAACCTTTTTATTAAGAAAATAAAAAATACACTAACTGTTTAATTAAACAACTTCTTCAATTTTTTTGCAATTGATGGATTTTTTTTCACTAGTTTTATGGAATTTTTTGTCGTATTTCAAAAAAATTTTTTGTTCTAGGTTTATTACAAGCAGATATACAAATATTATTATTATCGATCACTTATTCAATAATTATTAAACATAAAATACAGAATTTCGAAAATATTTATGAAGATGGCTTTAATTTTGAAATACAAAATGTTTTCCACGAGAAAATATAAGTAACTATCTGCGAGAACGGTGAAAAGCTACTGCTAATTTCAAATACTTTTCATCATGAAATTCAGAAACGTGAAATTTTTGCGTTTCCAACGGGAGGTTCAATGCCGATGCTGAGAGAAAATTGACAGGAGTAGCACATTTTACAAATTCAATAGCAGTGCGGTATTTCTACATACGTTTATATTTGCGCGGCTTAAAAAATCCCAATATATTTCATCGGAATTTGAATATCATCAAATTCAAAAAGATAAACTTCATTTAAGTAATTTCATAGAAAATGTTAAAAATAATGTATATCCTTTCGAACACAACAAATTAAATGCAAAAAAACTTTGCAATATAATGATAGGGTTAAAAAAAGAATTGTTTTACGAGTAAACAATAAAGTTAAAGAAATAAGAATACAGCGCAATGTGTGTGTTTGAATGGTTAGCAATATCGGTGGAGGAAATTTCAGAAATTTTTAATTATCCAATGACAACGATTCCCATTTCATTATGTCACATTGATAGATCTATCTTGAAAACCAACAAGTCTATAGTTGAATGAAATATTTAGAAATAGAAGGCATAGATGCGGACACTATCGATATAATTTTATTTGATGGTTTTTTCTTGCACACCATAAAGAAGTTCCCAGAACTTTTGGTGGAATTTCTACCAAAATATTACAGCATATAAGATCTCATCGTGCAAAAGAAATCCACATAGTCATTGATCGATATTATCAGCCATTAATAAAAGATTATGAAAGTAGTGCGACGTCCCGCCTATTAATTAATTTTAATATCAACGCGAGTGACACCTCGGTTCTATGCGCGATTATGTTCTACCGCGGAAGACTGGCGAAATTGTACCTATTTTAGGCCTAGTCTTTACTTTAAGTCAGGGATGTGGGGTCGGTGTATGCACGAATTACTCGAATTACGCAAGACTAAACCGAATGATATTGGAACGAAGACAATATTTTAGAAAGATTTGGGTGCAAGGTGTAGGGCGGATTTCTTGGTCGACGTTATACGTTAGCAAAATCCCACCGCTTAGCTCACCGCGGCAGGTTTCTTATAATAATAGATAAAGATATCGACAGAGTGGTTTAGAAGAAAAGATTATTGGATGCATAGATTCTAGCTCCTTCTGTCACAATGAAAGGGAAGATTAATAAGCCGTTATAAATTTCAGAATTGAAATCTGCAACACAACGGCTTGCTGGGTCGAGATTCTACGCAAGTACAATTCCACCGCTTCGCTCGCCTTGACAGATTTGTTTTTTTTTTTTTTTTATAAAATGGAACAACGGAGAAGCTTGCAAGGAAGGATTATGCAGACGAACAATCCCACTGCCTAGCTCTCTTCGTGATGTTAAGTGATAAAAGACAAATTTAATTTTTGAACAAATTAATATGATTGTTGGGAAACAACAGAGTGGCTTTCAGGAGAGAATTATAAAGGTGCACAATTTCTCCGAATAGCTATCTCTCTTATTTTTAGGATGGGAAAGAAACGAGTGTTAATTGAAAAATAAATATTTTAATTATGACTTACTTTTATTTTCGTTTTGGCAGTACAACGCAATCGCCGAAGATCTTAACACTAATCTACTTACTATTAATTGCGAAAAGAAAGGAACAATAATATGAACTAAAAGTAGCCTAAAGTTTAAAGTTTCCTAGATCTAAAGCCGAGAGGCAAACAAAAATAATCGAAAATTAAATTTGAATAATAAAAAACTAAGTCCCAAAACACATCTAAGTCGAGGAAGAATGTATCGAAAAAACTAAGTTTGAAAATCCCAAAAAAATCTAAGTCCAAAAAAAGGTAAAAAATGTTCTGAGTCAGAAATATTAAAATTATAAAATTATACTCAGTATAATTAAATTTATTTATGACAATTTATATTATATTTATTTAGTGACAATATAAATACATATTAGTTTAGTGTCTAAGAGTTGACATGAGTACATTTTTGATTCTTTAGATATCTAATTATTTGAGAAAAATTCTTGTGAATAAAATGTTACTAATTTTTTTTTAACATAATTTGTTTATAATCGTATATAAGTATGGATTGGTTTTAATTTCTTCTGCTTCTTGAATAGTGAAGATTCAAATGTATTTTATAGATTTATATATTCGATGTATTTTATAGATTAGTGTAGAATTCGTATTCAATTTCTTCTAATAAAAAGATAGAGTTTCTCTAAAATCTTACTATTAGATAAACAGACAGCGTTTCATTCGGTGTTACCAAAAATTTCAAAAGCTATTCAACCAATTATTTTCACTTTTCATTTTTTAGGTTCTTTGTAGGATGGAAATAATACAGGCTGTTTTGTGTTAAAAAGATAGTTAATAATCTATTCCTACGCTAGATTTTTAAAAAATAAATCTATGAATGTGAAAGTCTTATATGATTTAACTTAATGCTAAAATTCAATTAGGATGATTCGTGCGAAAAGGCATTTATTCATGGGTCAAGAATGAGATAAAAGCTTCAGATGTTTTCACACATTTTAATCCAAAAGAACAAATACTATTGGCACGTAACACATCTGATTACGATTGCTAGAGACAAACGTAACCATACATCTCGAAAACCAATAAAATAGATTTCAATAAAAAAGATTTCAATTAATTCAGGTAAACGTAACATTGATATTGAGATAGCAGATGATGTTTATATAAAACGCTCGTGACGTTAGAGAGCAAAAATAGAATATTCAATACGGTGGTAAAACAAAGTACTCCGTCAATGTATATTATCAATAGAGCTCAGAAAAACTACATAAACGTCTCTTTAATCGACTTATAAAACCATAATTGCGACGAACTCCAGTGTTCACATGAAAAAAGATGGAAAGTTGTGACGTATTTATCAACGGTAGTACAAAATAATATAGCTAATAATAAGTTAAATTTAGTATTAGGTCCGAGTTTCGTATAATGGTTAGTTAGTCTTGCAGTAATCAGAGATGTGCAGTATTGGATTATACGCGATTATACGAGTACGCTTTTTACGAAACCTATGTATTTTGTGTGTTTAAGAATTATGGCTAATTTATTACGAACCCTGTTTCTTTGGACATACTTTTGACAATATTAGGATATAACCACTGGCGCCGTAGAATAACAAATAATTCACACAGAAAAAATGTCATTTCAAAAACATAGTAAACACCTAACCACGCGATTATGCGTAATATATAAAAAGGCGAATTCACGTAAATTTTTATATGCGATTGTGTTACAGTGGACGGTTTTACTTTAAATATGCACCATTTTGTTCGATAATCAGTTTCTATCTAGACGGCAACTTCATAATACCCCTCTCGTAGAAACACCTCTCCTTATTTGTGAAGAACTCGAACAGCCACTTTTCACAAGCCTCTTTGGAGTCTAACTTTACAACGCCAAGGGCGTTCGACATGGACAGGAACAGGTGGTAATCACTTGGCGCTATGTTCGGGCTATATGATGGATGCGATAAAACCTCCCATCCAAACTCCCGTAGCTTCTGATGAGTCATCAACAAAGTGTGTGATCTAGCGTTGTACTGGTGGAACACTATACCCTTTCTGTTGGCCAATTGTGGATGCTTCTGGTCGATAGCCTGCATCAAGCGGTCCAGTTGTTCACAATAAATGGGAGAATTAAGCGTCTGGCCATATGGGAGCAGCTCATAGTGGATGATTCCCTTCCAATCCCACCAAACACATAGGAAAATCTTCCTAGCCATCAATCCCGGCTTGGCCACTGTTTTCGCTTGATATTGTCGTATGTGGTCCATTTTTCGTTGCCAGTCACCATCTGATTCAAAAATCGATCGAGTTCGTTCCGTTTCAGCAGCACATCGCAGACATTGATTCGGTCCAGAAGGTTTTTTTGCGTCAAATCATGCGGCACCCAAACATCAAGCTTTTTTTTGTATCCAACCTTCTGTAGATAGTTTAAAATGGTTTGGTGACTAACTCTCATCTCCTGGGCGATGTCACGAGATGTTACATGCCGGTCTAACTCGATAAATTCAATGATTTGATCGGTATTCATCGTCACAGGTCTTCCGCCGGCTGGCTTATCCATGGTGTCGTTTTCACTGGCTCTGACTCGTCGAAACCATTCCTCTACGGTTCGAAGTGATAGCGTGCCATCCCCCCTCCCCAAAACATCATTAATCTTACAGAACGTTTCTCTATCGAATTTGCCTTTGACGAAGGAAATATACACGTCTATAACTTTTGAACACAATATCCAAACTAATCATGCATAGCGTCGTTTTGTACGTTATGTCAAGACCTTTCAAATGATGTATAGTATTGCCAGATACGAGTTCTGTGGCGCTTTATATATAGCCGCGTAATTCATAAGACAAAAAGGTGGAACGGAGATATTTGACAATCTAATATATATATATATATATATATATATATATATATATATATATATATGTATGTATGTATGTATGTATGTATGTATGTATGTATGTATGTATGAAAATCAATCAACATATAGTAATTTTTATCAAATATTTCATTACTTATTCCAAGGAAACAGAATATCTTACAATAAATTTTCTAGTCTTTACAGAGATACAAACATTTGTAATTCTTTACGCGACTTATTCTTTCTACTTGCAAGTAGTTTTTGTACATAAATTATATACAAAAAATGTATTACAGCGACAAATATTGTGAAGTATTTATGCAGAACATGGTGGGGCTCAAGCCCAGTAACACTCACCATATTATACAAGAACTTTGTTCGCTCGCATATATACTATGCAAGTTTTGTATACTATCCTAGACGAAACGAGAAAAATTAAAAAAAAATGCAATATGTTGCCATAAGATCAACTCTAAGTTATCGAGTAAGTACCTCTAAAACATTTTATTAGCAGAATCAAAATTACCGTCTATATTCGAGCGTACAAAATTGCTATGTAATAGTTTGTAATAACATTTTTAAAATCATATCCAATTCATGCACTGTTATAAATGAATCGATTAACAAATATTACCTTAAATTAAAAAATAATAAACAGAAACGTAAAAGCCTATTTAGACAGTGTATAAAAAAAACTTTTGAAATGACAAAAACGTATATATAAGAAAACATTATAATACGTATATATTCCCATATAGTATATCTACAACTCGTATACCAATTAATGTAGTGATTGGAAAAGCTATTCAAGAGAAAAGTAATCCTATTCTAGCCTGGCAACAATTATTAGGAATAGACGATTCGCTCCGAATATTTACCGATGGGAGCAAAATACCCCAAAACAAATCTGTAGGAGCATCTTGTATCTTTCCAGAATTAAACGTAAAATATAGTAGAAGTGTACACAAAAATGCCTCAATTTTTACAGCAGAATGCGTCGCCATTAAGCATGCATTCGACTTGCAACTGTTTTGGATCCCAGCCCACACTGGTGTCCAACTCAACGAAGAAGCTGATGAAATCGCAAAAAAGCTACTCTACAAAAACATGACAATTCATTTTATATTTCATTTTCCGATTATTGAGAATCGTTTAAAAAGTATTGTATTTCAAATACGAATAAATTTATACAAACTCAAGGGATAGTAAATGGCAAAGAATATTTTAAATTTTATTTAAAAAACAATACTGTATCATGGTACGCCAAAAAAGGATTACCGCGAAAATTTATAACAACGATCAACCGATGCGATCACTACACTTTGGCAAGTTCTCTGTAACGCTTTCGTATAGTGCAGTGTGCTAACTGTAGGTGCAGTGCAGATGAAGAAAATCTCAATCATATCATTTGGAAATGTCCGCTATACGATGTACAAAGATCTCAATTGTTAATAAAATTAAAAAAAAAAGCTAGATCGCCCATTAAATATGCAAATGATATACGAGCCAAATATAAAAGTTTGTGACTAAATCGTGAAGTTCCTCGATAAATGTAATTTGAAAATTTGATGATAAATTACTAATTGTGTAAATGTAATGCAAATATGTAATATAAGTAACATTGTAATACTCTTCCATACATATATTCTAATGAATTTTGTAGCTATATAACTCTCAATAGAGAGTTGAAATGCTTAAACAAAAAAAAAGTTCTTGTATTAGAAATTTATATTACGAAGGAAATGATAACATCGTATCAGTGAATTTTACAATATAGCTACCATGAAACTTTCTTGTAACCTCTCATAAAAATATTATGGATATATAAATGGGTATTAAGAGGCGCGATAGTTCTTTGACGGCAAATATAGAATTTTAGTCATAATTTTCCTTCAGTAGAATAGAAATCATTAGAAAAAAACTGAAGTAAAAATATGAGCTGACACTAGCCTTGTGTTAACTTTACTTGTATATGTATTTAACTCAGTAATATTCAAATATTAGAATGGAAAATTTCACAGATACCGTTTTTATTAAGCCTGTTAAACCTATTTAACAGCTCGCGGTTTACATCGATTGAGAATTTTAGAAATGCACTAACGCATTCACTAATATCAAGATGTTTTACAAATATATTTCGTAACAAAATTAACGCAACATGTATATAAGACTAAAAAGAGCGTAAATTGAAAGATTTGTAAAAGGTCAATTTTATATTTTAAGTGAATAATTGAAGATTCTACTTTAAGATAGTGGAATGATTAAACGCGATCCCTCCTTGCGTGACCTTGGAACTCAAGCTTTTTATCGCTCAAAAATCGTAAGCTTCGGCAGTGCGTCTGTAAGGGAATAATAATTTCGATCCATCGTATAATATTTGATTAGCCTTCTTGTTTCTTGTCTGTGTTGTTTGAATTATTAATTCTCTTGTATGTATTCTCATATAGTAAGATGGTGCCAATTGGATTAGTTGTTATATCGGAATATTTCTTGTATTAAACAAATTCTGGGAATGTAAATAAACATAAAAAAATCAGATGAGAGTTAATTGAATTGAGTTAATTGAGTTAAATGAAAAGTTTCATTTAATTTTATTCAATATGAGTTGATAGAAATGCTTTCCTTTGAGAATAAGATCAGAATATCCCGATACAGCACGAATCACTGCTTTGAGAAACCATATTTATTTAACCACTTTCAGATTCAATAAAATATCAAGATTTTCTCCATCATAACTATTCAGCAACATTATTTATGAAACGGTACACAAAAAATTTTAAGGGAAAAACTTTGATTTTTTCTTCACAGCACGGATCAAGCGTATAGGTATATTATTTGTAAATATAGTTTGGTCTATATTGAGAGTTTGCTGTCCATTTCCAATGCATCGTCTTTCCAGATTTTTCGTACAACCATATAATAACTATACCCGTTTAACTATTTCATTTGTGTTAATCATTCTTTTCTCGTCTTTACTTGATATAATTATTTCTTTATATATTTTATTTAAGTTTTTAACCCAACAAAGGTAAATTTTTTATGACCACGATTATGTACAAAGATCTTATAATACAAGTATCGATAACATTGGTATTCATATATAAAATAGTTCGTAATAGTAATATAAGCATACTAATTTAGTAATATAATTTATACATACTCTACAGTTTTGGTAATAAAATTCAACATTAGCGAAAGAAGGCTTTTTCAAAGGAGATGAATAAGAATGAATCTCTAAAAGAAGAAACCAATACATGACTAGCATTCAATTCTATGAATAAGGCAGTATCTTCTCAATTGATGATGAATGTCGTTGTTAAAGTTAGAGACGGGGTTGGCAATTTCAGACAAGCAAAGGCACAGCTAGACACCTGCACGACAGTGTATTTTATAACAGAAAAATTTGTTCGTTTATTCATATTTTAAATGAGAAATTGTACAATTACATACGCTTACTACCATAGTTACCATCAATCGAATACATACGCAATCAAAAGGTACGATAGAATTCGTTTTTTATTCGCTTTACAAAAATTTCAAAAAGAAATTCTGCCGCCCAAGAAGTTTTCCCTCATAGTATAATTGATATCCCTTATAACCTTAAACTTGCTGACTCGAATTTCCGCCTATCTCGAGCTATAGACATACTCATATGTTCAGGCGTCACTTTATCAGTTTTATCTGTAGGACAATGGAAATTATCAACTGACAGTGCAGGCCTGCACCTACAAATAACTCAATTAAGATGGATAATTGCAGAAGGAATTACACATGATAGCAATAATGCTTTTTACCTGTTGAAATTCAAACAGTAAATCAAATGGTTTTTCGATCATTAACGGCACCAATATTTACACATCGAAAACTGCTGAATAAAAAGTACGTGAATTGGATTACAAAGAAAACACGATACGCGACACAAGTGGATGGCACGTAGAAAGACTCCCTTCAAAATAAGTAATTCTGACTTTGGAAATTCATACGCGATAGCTTTAAAAAGGTTTTTTGAACTACAACGAAAGCTTAATAATAATAAAGCATATTATAAGAAAGTATGTGCGAACTACCTTTAGTACACGATGAATTACCGAATGCGTACTATTGACTACATAAACAGTTCTAAAAAATACGAAAAACACTACAAAAGCGAGAGTAGTTTTCAACGTGTCAGCAGAAGCCAATACAGGCCTTAGTCTGAATAAAGCTACGATAAAAGGGCCGATAATTCAGCAAAAAATACTCATACATTTGCTTAGGTTTCGTACGTACAAATGCATTATCAGCGCAGATCTTGAAACGATGTATCATCAAATTTTAACACATTCTGACGATAGAACTCGTCAATATTTATTCTGTTTACATAAATACAGACCTCGTGTATGTTAGTTGAGTACCGTAGCGTTCGGTATGTCTTTTGTTTCATTTCTATTAATTCAAGCATTAGTTCAGTTGGGTATAGACGTACGAAAAAACTATCCAATTGTAGTTGAAATAATTAAACACGATTTATAAGTAGAGGATCTAATTATCGAAGCGAATTTTCTAGAAGATATTCTGCAAATATGAGACCAAACTATTGAGCTGTTCAAGAGACGGGGGTTCAACATAAGGCAATTGGCATCTAAACACCCTTATCCTAAGTTATCTGAGCAAGGTCTGAAGTTTATAACAGATGGAAAAAATGTCTTAAATACTTTGGACGTTTCGTGGCGAGCCGAAGACGATACACTTTTATACACTGTCAATTCATTGGCCAAGGCGATCACGAAGAGAACGGTTTTGTCTGAAATAGCCAGGATATTCAACACTCTAGAATTATTAGGACCTGTTGCACTTTACGCGAAGGCTTCAAAGCAGCAATGCTAAAAAGCAGATGTAAATTGGGATGAATCATTACCTATGACGTTACACACTGCTTGAAAAGCATTTGCTGAACAATTGACGCTTATAAATAAACTGACATTTCTCCGACATATTTGGGTGGAAAATCTTGTGGATATACAAATACACAGATTTTGTGATGCAAGCACGGCAGAATAGCGAGCTTGCATCTACGTAAGATCTAACATAAAAAATGGAAAAACACAAGTAAGACTTCTATGCACAAAATCACGGATAATATCGATTAAAAAGATTACTATGCCCAGATTAGAACTCTGCAGCTCGTTGACACTAACACGACTGTACAAGGAAGTTAGAGAAAGCATCATTTTCATTCTAAATAAAGTCGTTTTTTTGCGTGATTCAACTTAGTATTATAATAGTTGGAAAAGTCACCAGAATCTTTAAAAATATTTTATACTAATCGGGTAAAGGAAATAACCGAGATCTGCCCACACATTCAATGGCGACATATACTTACACAATTTAACCCAGATGTACTATCGCGAATTTCTGAAAAACATTTCATGGTTGCATTTGCGGACCTAATTGACTCAAGAAAAGGGAAGATGCGTGGCCGAAGGAGATAAAAGTTATAGAGAAATTACCAGGTTTGAAGAAAGCGTTTGTTAACGGACACTGTACGTATCGAATGTAGACTTGAAAGATGTTTATCATATACTTGTTTGAAACGTGCAATAGCCTATTCTTTCATTAGTAAAGGAAAAGGGATATTTATCGATTACCGAACTGATTAAGGCGGAAGAAACAATAATGAGAATATTGCAACCTAAGGACTTTGCAATGGAATTAAAACCTTATTTTTTAAGAATTAAGCCCTTTGCCTTCAGGCACTAATGATTTATTAGCTGTGACTCCTGCTAATTTATTAGTAGAAAAACCATTTAACATCATTTCAGAGTCTAATGAATTGAATTTTTCAGAGAATCCGTTGTCCTCTTGGCGGATGATTACTAAAACTCGGCAAGATTTCTGGCGACGTTTGCACATCAAATATTTGTACGAGCTGCCAAAAAGGCATAAATAAGCCAAAGATATTCCATCATGAAGTGCTCCATTGTAGTTGCAATAGCCAAAATTAACACTTTATGCGCCGGCAGCTGGGGCAAATAACGGATGTTCATCCGAGTTCGGATGGTATTTTCCGCGTGGTAATGATAAGCACGGCCCATGGGAAATTTAAAAGGAATACTTCTGTATTATGCGAGTTCAATCCTTAAGGTTACCGGTCGCGAGAAATTTTTATTTTTATTAATATTCATATTATGTAATAATACCTCCGGGGAGAGCTCGCTACAAATGGTGTGGCCTCATTGATTTATCCTCGCTATCTATGTGAAACTAGGATAAGTTTTAATATATATATTTAAGTGAGAAAAACGCTAATTACTATCGCAAAACAGCTAATATTATGAGTGTCAAGGTTTATGCAATGAATTGAAACTACAAATATAATGAAAATATATTTGACTACTATAAATATAAAAATCTATAAATTTTGATGTATGTCGTACATATATATATGCAAAGGGGCGCTAGTAAGATCATCGTCCAGGGGCACCAGCAAAGCTAGAGCCGGAACTGATTTGACCCGTATATATACTTGTTTGATTGAATCCGCAGTCCGTACTCGGAGTTCCCTTGCAATTCCAGATTTCCAGTGCTCCAGCCCAGTACATACGCGACTGATAGTAGTTTTTAGCAGCTAATTAAGCTACTAAAGCCTGCTAAAGCTCTGTTATAAATATAAACAGGTATAAGTTAGCTTGATAGTTTATACGCAGCTACTTCTACACCTGACTACACGTACATAAGAGGCAACTAAGTTTACACGGTATAGTAAATAAACATAATATGTGTTACATTACAACATAATTTGGAATGTTTTATTTTTAAATTTAGTATAATTATAGTATTGAAACAAGTAAAACTAAATATATATATATATATATATATATATATATATATATATATATATATATATATATATAATCTTAACCTGATCTAACTGTGTTCTTGATAATTATTCCGAATTTATATATTTTTCATATTATTTATAAATATTAAGTTGCTAATGCAACTTCACTACTTCATCTAATAATTACTGATTATTTTTTATTACACTATGTTTATAATTTACAATGTAAATAATTCTTTTATAGATGACCAATAGTGATGATTGAAATACTGAATATGTATAAATAAATATGAAACTTTTCAAACTTATTGTACATCAAAAAACATTCAGCGGCGAAGATCTTATTATCAATCCTAAAGATTATCCTGGAATAAAAACTGGTGATGTTGTTGAAATTTACCATCCTGATGATGAATTTAGTCGATTATTACTTCAAGTCACTTCTTTTAAAGAAGATTTACAAGGCAGAGAAACAATTAGTGTTGAAAATAACATAGCATTCATGTTTCAATTAAAAACATTTGGTGATGTTTATATGAATGTTGTTAATCCAGATGATGTAGCTTTAGATTCAGTTGAATTGACATTTAAAGATCAATATATGGGACGAAGTGAAATGTGGAGATTAAAAAATAGTTTGGTATATTAACATTTTCATTATTAGAATATTTAAATTTTATATTTACGTTATCATTAATTTATTAATATAATAATAATTACTATTATAATAATAATATTTTAGGTTAACACATGTGTTTATATGAATAAAAAAATTGAATTTTGTGGAGGTAGTATTAGATGTCAAGTTTATGAAATGTGGTCTCAAGGTGATAGAGTAGCATGTGGAGTGATAACAGATGATACAAAAGTTGTATTCCGTTCATCTACAAGCATGGTGTACCTCTTTATTCAAATGAGTTCCGAAATGTGGGATTTTGACATTCATGGGGATCTATACTTTGAAAAAGCTGTAAATGGTTTTATGGCAGATTTATTTCAAAAATGGAAAAAAAATGGGAGCAACCATGAAGTCACAATAGTACTGTTTTCAAGAACCTTTTATAATGCTAGTAGTCTCGAAGAATTTCCTAACTATATGCGTGAATGTCTACAGCAGGATTATAAAGGCAGATTTTATGAAGACTTTTATAGAGTTGCAGTTCAAAATGAACGTTATGAAGATTGGAGTAATGTGTTGGTGCAATTGAGAAAATTGTTTAACGATTATCAAAAGATAGTTTTAGAATATCATCAGAAACCAGATACTGTTATTCCTAAGGCATCTAATTCAACAGCTGCGCAAGGAAATTTTTTAGAAGTACTAAATATGTCTTTAAATGGTAAATAATAATAAAATAAATTATTGTTTTTGTGAAAAAATTAAACATACAAAATCAATAAGAATTATTAATTTTACAGTATTTGAGAAACATTATTTAGATCGTAGTTTTGATAGGACTGGTCAATTATCAGTCGTTATTACACCTGGTGTGGGTGTCTTTGAAGTAGATAGGGAATTAACAAATGTTACAAAACAAAGAATAATTGATAATGGAGTTGGTAGTGATTTAGTTTGTGTTGGAGAACAACCATTACATGCGGTCCCTTTACTCAAGGTTTAATGTTTTGTATTTAATATGCTATTATAGAATTTTAAAAATAATTTACACAATAAGTCTAAATAAAATTTTTTTTCTATATAGTTTCATAATAAAGATTCTTCTATGAATGTGCCGGATGATTATAGCATGCCACATTGGATTAACTTAAGTTTCTACTCCACTAATAAAAAAATACCAAATTCAACATTTATTCCTCGTATAAAGTTACCACAGAGGGTGTCCAAATATTCCAATGAAAATGATAGTGAAAAGCTTATCAATAATAAAGCAAGACTTTTACAAGAAGATCCACGAGAGTATTTGCATAATTCCTTTTTTGACTATGATGCTTACGATGCGCAGGTCTTTCAGCTACCACCTATTCACACCTCTAGTTTGCAACGTGTGACCACCAGAACGAAAAAAACAAGTGTTGCTTCCATTGAAACTCATAATAATTCTTATGCCTTAAAGCTGTTGAAAAGGAAAATGTCAGATCCTGATATTCATCATCCTCCACCAGAAGTACAATCTGTAGCTATATCTACTATAGTTTCAAATCCAACTTTACGGAGTGCTGCCATTTCTATTCCATGTAGAAATGATGATATTGTAGACAATGAGTTTAATGATGATGTTAATGGTACATATGCACAGAAATTTTTGCAATAACTATTTGTATACAAAAGCTGACATAACTTGTTTTAGAATATAATAATAAAAATTCTTACTCAACACTAATTGTTACAAAACAATACAAAAACTTACACAGAAATTTGTTTTTATTAATACAATTTGATAATACTTCAAATAATACTGTACAAATAATCTATACATCAGATCAATATTTTATATATGATATGTAATCTACATTCAATTTTAGAGACGTCCAGGACATCATTGAAAAGCGAAGCAACGACAGATGGTGACATTTCTCCCCCATTCAGACCAGTAGTGGGTAGTGCTGGCGGTAGTCCATCAAGCTCTATAACACACCAGAATCATAATCAGCAACATCACTATCAACCAACAAACTGCCTTAGGCCAAGTCGTGCTCTCATTAATCCTTTTGATCCATCCCATGTGACAATCAAATTAACAAGTAATCGGCGTCGCTGGACTCATATCTTCCCCAAAGGACCAACTGGTGTTCTTATTCAGCAGCACCATTATCAAGCAGTACCCACTGCGGCTCAACAGCGTTCAAGTGGCGTTGATCAGCAAACAAACACAGGTGAAACAAATTCTGTTCTGAGCGGTTCTCCCAACGAGCAAAGCTATTCGGGAACTTCAATATCACGATCAGCATCTCAGAACTGTTTTAATGAACGTAAGGATCATTTTAACTGTTAGGAAAATAAAATAACAAAAATGAAGTTTTTGAAGTACTTAATAAAACTAATTTATATTTTATTTCCATTATTAACTAATTTAAGAATTTCTTTCAGATACAAAAGGAAAACTACAGCGCATGAATTTGCAGTTAACAAGTAACATAGATAAAAGATTAAGCAATACAAAACGTTTAACTCTTCTTTGGGGTGCAACTGGTGAACAAGAATGGACTCCAGCTCTTACGACGGGTTCGTATTATAAAATAAGTATATCTATTTAAGTTGCAAAAGAAATAAATACGATATTACAAATTCTGTCAAATGAAAAGAATTCAAAACATTTTTTGTCATAAAACATTATCGCAATAAGAAAAAAATTTTTGTTGACTGTGGTATCATACAAATGGTATGCAGAAATACATTGACAGAATGATACAATATATTCGAATGAACTGTAATTCAACATTATGTATAGAGTTCAAGTATAATAATCATAGAATGAAGTGATGAAGATGTCTCGAAACATTAATCATTAATCATACTCCGTGATAGCAGACAATATGAACCAAAAGTATTTTGATATTTCATTCACTGATTAATTTTTTTCAGAAATCATAACACTGGCTTCTTGTGTGTCTTCATGCTAATAAATTTCATTTACATCATGGTTAAACCTTGAAACATAATTTTTTTATGATACATTTAAATTAAGAGTGCAATCTTAGAACAATCGAGAAATGAAAAATAGATTTTAATCAACAGATAACAACAAATTCTTAAAAAATGTTATAATTTACCTATCTTTTATTTCATCAATCTAGTCTTCTTTATATGAAAATATCATAAAATGCAAAATGATGTTTTGTTATTCTTTATATTTTTTTACTTAAAATTACAATATAAATGAAAAATTGTTTCAGAGCTTATTAGTATTTTATTTTTAATATTTTTAATATAAATTTTCTTGTGTGATTATTGAAGTTTTTCAGAGATTCTTTCAAACCTTATAAAAAGTTAAACTTTGAAAATAATACGTTTCTCAATTTATATTTCCATGCTGTGGTACGTTCTATTGAGGGATGCAACGTTGGATTTATCGATGTACATCTGTGATGTCACATTAAACAGCAATCATAGGTTAGCGACTCTTACATTACCGTAGGGTTTATCTCAATCGGTTATGGTATTTACAATCAAAATTAATTTAAAGACTGAATGAAAAATCATATTTAGAAAAATCTACTCTTCAACATCTCCGGGCATTTATTATTCGATAATGCATGAACATCGTATCGCTTCAAGGAGACGTGAACTGTAAGGTGCAGGAATAAGGCGAGGCCAATGAACATATTCTATTTGTAACAAAAATGATTTAATTTAAAAAAACAGAACATGTTTTCAGTTCAATAACCTTAATATTTTTTATTAAAGTATCTCTTATAAAATACTCTAAAGTAGCAGCTGAAAATTAATTTCGGTTATATATAATGAAATTAATTTTAAGATTAGTGTTTATTTGCCTGAAGTATTGAAAAATAAAATTAGTAAGTATTAGTAATAGTCAAAATTGTTAAGTCAAACTAGTTATAAAACTATAAACAGTATTTTTTTAAAAATATATAATTTTAAATAAATCAAATTTCAATAAAACTACTTAGCAAGATCTATACAAATGAAAATTAAAAATAAGTTACTTTTGCTTCTTTTTTGAAGATACTTATTTCAAACATTTAATTTATAATAATCAAAATATCCTTGATTCATTCACGTCTTCTCAGGCAGTAGATAGCATTAGTATAGTAACTAACTCTTTATTGGATCATGAAAGTAGTGTAGAGAAAAGAAAAATTTATCGCAATTGTGATGTACTTTCTCACTTTCATATATACGTTTTCCATTCACAAATATGCAGTAAACCAATATTCCTATTTGATTTATATATTCGTGCTTTCTTCCTTTTCTTGAGATATCATAATTATCATGGACCACATTTGCTTATATACTCATCAATGTACACCTAAAAATATGTATTAATTGAATGTAGAATCGTAAAATTTTTAAATAGTACATGTATCATAAACGTAGATTATATAAAAATTGCATCGTCTGGCTAAAATTTAGTGTATAAAATATGTTACATTACACCTACTATATACATAAATTATGCAGTCTTCTCATTAAATAAATAAAAAATTCTATCTTTATTGTTATAATTTATTATTGATTTAGGTGTCGACTGGAAATCATTAACGATCTCGGCCTGCCTGCCGATTACCACTGATTATTTCCCGGACAAGAGAAGTTTGCAAAATGACTACGTTGTGTCTGATTACAATTTACTACCGGACGACGTTAATGCGGACTTCGCACAGCAGCGGGCGGTTTACAGAAAGCCCTTGAGCACGGCGGAGGTCTTTAAAGAACTCGTTTCCCAACGATTAGCCCAGGTTTTTTAATTTTACGTATAATTACAATAAGCTTATTTAAATAACCATTTTTATACATTGAAGTAGATATAAATGATTTTATAATAACTTATTGGTTTTTCCGCACCAATATGTCATAAAAAGTGCTATAAAGTTGGCTCGCCTTGTTTTTTAAAGGCATAATAAAATGTAGGTTTTTCTAATAATAACAATAATAATAATAATAATTTGGGGGGAGTGGAAATTAATCTGACAACTGAAAGAGTTGATAAACTAAAGCTCTCGCAACTAGGACTGCTCCAGGCTATGTAGGTTTGGAATCTTCTAAATTACTCCGCTTTCGGTGTCGTAGGTGCAGTCCAGGAACCGTCGCTAAATAACTTACTTCTGGGCTACGCCATCCGCTTCATTTATGCGAATTTCCACGCCTTCTTCTAGCCGAATTTTATTGTCCAGAAAGTCTTGTAAAGGAAAGGCACTTTGGGCGACATTTACTGACTATCCGGCATCAGCTGAATTATATTATCAGGCCCAAGTAAGCCTATGGCAAGCCTAAGGTACTCCCTTTCAAGGCAGAAAACTTCACATTAAAAAAAGGTTTGAAAAACGTTGTCTCTTAGAGCGCTACGTGAAAGCAGACCAGATTCGGTACTTTTTCTATCTTGAAGAGACAGGATTGAAACAACTCATGCCCAGAAAAGAACTGAGTGAGATGGTAATTAACCTGTTCATGCGATCTTTAGAACCATGGATTTAGCCAATTAATCGGACGAACCGTTCGTCGTCCGCACAGATCCACATATCAGCACTTCTGTCATGTAATTATGGTGGTATTTCTGGCCCATGTAGCTCCTTCTACTCTACCGATGGTGTTCTCTCCTAGTGGATAATTTTCTTCTCTTTTGCTTGGAGGTCAATGGGGATAACGCATACAACCAGCACCGGCGTCTCAGATAGGAAATACTGTACGATAGAAGCCCGGGATGTGAAGTGTTCCTCTTCGCTGCACTGCTGCCATTCTTTTTCTATACTTCTGGACACTCTGTATAATATGATAGATTCAGCTACTCTAATAAGTCGACACCACTTCCAAGGTGTGAAGCCACCAATGTTGGTCATGACCCTCATAAGTTGATCAGTCACTCGAGCAGCCCTATACGTCATTTTTTTTATTTAATCCCAGAAGGTTAACTTGGAATCGAGTGTCACTCTTAAAGAATAACGGCCGCTTTATTACTCACCGTTGTGTCTCACAGAAACACAATCTCCATCTTCACCGTCACCAGTTCACGAAACGCATCACTTGATTGATAATTTCTAACATAATCTCTAATGATAATGACAGTTGCTACATCATTTGCACATT
This sequence comes from Sycobia sp. Sy_11, assembly GCA_018907035.1. Taxonomy (NCBI): domain Eukaryota; kingdom Metazoa; phylum Arthropoda; class Insecta; order Hymenoptera; family Epichrysomallidae; genus Sycobia; species Sycobia sp. Sy_11. The sequence goes on along the minus strand of JACCIC010000185.1, from coordinate 306,455 downwards.
CATCTAGGAATGCGTTTTCACACGGAAAATTCCGTCATTTAAAATACTCCACGCGTCGACTCCAAGCTTCTTCATTCAGACATCGGATATTTTATAAACCAGGTAGCAGTCTCTCAATCTACAATTCATCCAATTCACCAGGCGCACTCTTAGAAGCCCCGACTTGAGCACCTCAACGGCATTGATTTCATCCAAAGTGACTATAGCAGTGCGTTGCTTGCCCAAGTTGATTTTGGTTACTTTAACCTCCAGCATGCCTTGATAATCCGCCGGTTTGCTCATGAGGACCTCACTCATCCTCTTTCATTACATAGAAATCCAAATCTTTGACCTCCAAACTGCTTCTAGAGGGCAGCTCTCTGGCATTGCCATTCTGGCCTGCAATTTTCCGAATCACTGCAGTAAGCGCCCTCCAATTTTCGGTTTGATCTTACATCTTGAATCCTCAGGTTTAACCCTTTCACGTATAGCCCCAAGAATCTCTGCTTGGATCTTGCTCATAGCCGGCTTAATGGTTATGGCATCCATTTCCCACTTTTTCTTCTTTTTTTCTCTTATCCGCATGTTACTGTATTGAACTACTCGCTTTTTAGTTAACTTAGTAACCTTTTGCTTCTACTTACTTTTTTTTATTACATCCATCCATTTATTTAATTCTCTTTTTTCTTGTTATGATTGTTACCTCCCTTTTCTTCCTTTTTTGATATTTAAATATATGTCTCTGAGACTAGACGCCGGTCTTTTCAGAGTTATCTCTTTTCCCGGCTGCCTCGATGGTTGCAGAACATCTATTAATTTTTCAACTTCAAATGTGGCGGTCTTTCATTTATTTAAGAATGCATCTCCCTATCCTACACATTTTCACTAGTAGACAATGATTTAATTACTCTCATTCATTCAAAGAGAACTCTTCACAGAGTCCTACTCGTTCACTTTTATTTTTCTCTCTGCTAAGACCTTTTTTACAGGGTCTATCGTTTACATTACGCATTGTGGTCTTACTCGATAAGAGATATCCGTTTATAAAGTTCCTGATAAATATGCTTCATTTAGCTCGGCATTATCGACCACGATTTGTTGATAAGATCTACAGCACCGATCAGACAGTACGGAAGTTTACTACCTGGTTGTCCGTTCAGAACTTCCAGCCCACTCCAAAGACACCCTCATACAAAGTGCCTTGACACATTCATATAATGACATCAATTGCCTCTTTCTTTCATCTCTTGCATTCCTAGGTAGAAAGATCCACTATCTTAAGCCCATCACCCAATCAGCTGCGAAAATAGTAAAGCTACCCATCTTTGACAAGAAACAAACAGTGAATGGAAATAATAATAATAACAATGATAAGACCAACACCAACAACAACAGCAGAAACCACAACAGCAATAATAATAATAATAATACCTTTGCAATTTTTTTGGATTGTCATAACATAGCTCATTATACAATAAAATAGATGGTACAACAAAAATAAAATTGTTTCCCTAACGACAAAGAAAAACTATTTTTTTAGGGATTTCAACTGATAATTTTACCTCTTAACAAAAGTCAAATTTCAACACCTGGATCAACCTCTGCGCCTCCAATAAGCTCAGTAATGCGGGGACGGCAGACTGATGCAGAACCTAAGGAAGAGTATTTATTGAGCATAGGAAGAATATTTCATAAGATTTCTTTGTGTGGGAACTCAATTAGCGTAACAAGATATAGACCTAGGTAAGTATAAAAAATAAAATAAAAAATAATTGAATAATATTTTACTGTAAGCGATATTACATAAAAAAACCTATATTAATGGAATACTCCATTAAATGTGTGAATTAAGAGACTAATTAATCAACATTTAATTTTTTTCACTGTAAATGTTTAGGCATCCATATCCACCATTCAATATTCATTATCGATACCGATTTCATGCTCCGCATCATGATACTTATGAAGTCTCCTGGGTTTCTTTTACAAGTGAAAAACTAGAAAATTATAATTGGAATTATTTGGATCATTATATTTGCACAAGAGGAGATACTGACTTCGCTTTAGTTGAGGTAACTCAGTATATTTCATGTAAACTTTATTAATTTATGTAAACTTATCTATCAGAATAAAAATATGTTTATATTTTAAAAAATATTTTTGATATTAAAATATAATACTTGAGTATTTTTTACTATTTATACTATTTGAAAGTGAACATACGAAAAAAATTGCAAATTCTGTTTAACAAGTAATATATTAAAAATTATTAAAATTTTGTCACAGTAAAGAAGATTAGATAGTTAAAGATTTAAATCGTTCTCAAATGTTGAACGTTTTAATACAGGTACTGAAATATTGGAGGTTTCGAGTTTTCCTGTTACCTTTGCAGAATCAAGCGACTCGTAAAATACTTGAAGGTTCATCCCACTGTGATATTTATACACCATCAACATCAACAGAACAAACTATATTAATGGATGGTTTCCTAAGGTTTATTGAAGGTTGGCTGAATAAAATCCGTCGACCTCATCCAAACAAAAATTGGGTATTTGAAAATTTATTATGACTTTACATTGATATTTATTTAATTTTCAGTTTTTTTCCTTTTTCTAATTTTACTATCTCTGTAAAACTGTTTGATATTTCAGTTATCAAAAATATTTATTTTATTTGTTGCCCACAGTACACTATTGAGCTGATTGCATGATATAAGCTCAATGAAGCACTAATTAGCCAATAACTATTCATGTTGCTTTCTGAATGATCAATAACAATTGCAGTAGTAATTTAAATAAACTAAATAAAATTACGATTTTTTTAACAAAATGCTAGGAAGTCAAATTTTTCTAACCTCATTGGTTAATTTTGTGATTGGTTTGATTTTAACTTGCAAGATTACTGGCGACTATTTCTTGTCAAGGACGATACTTCAAATTAATATGGCAGATGTAATGATGGGTAATGCAATCAAATCTGACAAGAAAAGCGACAACCCTTTTTAATTATTTATACTTGAAATATAATTTCTTTAGTTATGAGACACAAGATACAGAATAAATGTACTATGATGAATTTTGAAATAAGTTGAATCGTGATTGATCATTTTATTATTTTGACATATATAGTATAGTTTATAAAATTACCTAAATTACTGTTTATAATATATTGATTAATTATTGTATTTTTTTTTTATTATTGAATTCTAAACAATCATGTCAAAGAATTATTTATTAATTTTTCATTTAAAACATTTTATATGTTAAAAATATTAAAACTAGAGAGAACAATATTGTTCTAGTTTTATTTTTTAGAAAGTACTCTTAATCATTTTTGTTGTCCGAACTATTTGGGTCACTTTTAAATCTGTTTAAATTATAATATATTAGTAAAAAAGATTTACAATAAGCTCTTTACGAATATTCGTTTTGCAATTGAGGGTTGGCGCTCTTTCTGTTATAACGAGGTACAATAAATAAATAAATAAATAAAAAGAGTAAATAAGGAAAGCATTTTTGGAATCGGGAGGTTGATATGTTTTGGGAGAGATATGGGTCCAAGAGTATGAGCGCGATGTGTTTCAGAGCCCGACAGCTCTTGGTGGGGTACCCCCGAGAGATCCTGCCTCCCACCTGACCAGACGCAGGCACAGCACGAGCCTAGTATCCCTCACTAACCAGGTATTATTATTGCCAACCCTGCTCATTTCCTTGATGGTTATTTATGATTTCTTTTTTGTCTCTTTCTTTAAAGCTTTTATTTTTATTGTTTAATTTGTTGAAGCAGTACCTCTGTTGATTGTTAAAAAAATGTTTAAGTCGGCTGTTACAAAAAGCCTACATACTTATTATTTCTTTTTTTTATTGGAATCACCGACACTAGTTACACGCTAATCACATTAATTATTTTTATTTTATTTTTTTTATAGTTTTTTATTTATTAATTCTGCTTATTTTAGTTTTTTGCGCATGATTATAAGAAAATTTAGGATTGTTAAGTATAAGAATATAATATATATATATATATATATATATATATATATATATATATATATATATTTCATTTCATAAATATATTTATGAATATAAAACATTATATTTCATAAATATAAGTAACAATAAGACAAAATGAATTGTACGAAGTTTTATAAGGAAATGTTTCCATGAATTCAAATAAGTATAACTGTTTATTTATTATATAATTAGATAGTATATATGTGTAATAATATAAATATTATTCAAACCATACATATCCTTTTTAAGGAAAACATCAAGTGTAAATAAAATTATATATTGTAAATATATTAAAATAGCATCATCCATAAAATAAGATAATTATATACGATCGTCAGTTTTTATAACTGATTAATTCTTGACCATAATTTGCTGTTGGCGTCGCATCATTTTTACTCAAAAATGTACAAAAATTATTAATAAAAAAGAACATATAATTTAGAAATATTAACCCGAGGTTTCACGATGGCCTTTTTCAGAAGCATTGGACTTAACTTATATAGACTTATGAATTTTATCTGTATTAACAAATTTTATGGACTTTATAAACAATGCTACACGTCTTACAAGGCAAAAAGAAGAAATGTCTGTACTTTTTACTTAAGGGTATAATACTAAATTATTCACATAAGTGAATTGTAAATAGTACACAAATTAACAAATAGTATAGATGTCGATATTCCATTGACAAAATTTTCAGTATAGACTTCGTTTAACAAGATATTCCTTCAAGCATCAAACATTCCCGCGTATCAACTACGTTAACGTGTATGATTGCCTCGATATATCGATCTGTAAAGGCCTTCGAAAAATCTCTAAATCGCGCTTTGCTCACACAGTCAAAATTTACGCAAGATCTGTGGTTTTTTTTTTGTTTTCGTCCACGTTTGCAGACCAGCCTAGTGGGCAGTTCTCCCTTCCGGGAGCGTCTCGGAAGTAACCGCCTACCCGAGAAGCCTAGACCAAGGTTTGATATTACGCACAGACAGGATATGCAATAGAAAAAAATTATTTTAGAGCCGTTTGTGATTTTTGAAATAGCTGATATACTATTCCGCTTTTGCTATTAATCTTTCAGTTGTTTTGCCGCCTTGTCTTACTGATATTTTGATGACGCTAATATTAGAAATTAAAGTGGATTGAGTGGTGTTTCTAACTACAAAAAGCTAAAATTAGTTCTATAATATATACTATCAAAAAAGTACAAAGTAATTTTTTATATTTTCAAGTGCAAGCACGGAAGATACGTGTTTATTAAAAATTTTTAATGAGTAATTAAAATTCTAAGATATTATTTAAAAAAAAATTAATATTTACAAATCCATTCTTAAAAGTTATGAACTAGCTTTGAATTTGGATGTTCATATATTCAATTATTCATATAAGTAATAAACTAAATAATAAAAAATTGTTTTTCTATCTCTCAAACTTAAAAATTAGTATTGATCGTACAAAACAAAATAATTAATTTGAGAGATAAATTTATACTTATTTGATAAAAATGTAAAAATCTCATTATGAAAATAAATTATAAATAGCACAACAAACTTGTTTCCAAAAAACAAAAATATTATATTAAAAACTTTTTACTTTTTATAAATTTATTTTTATATTTGTATATGTAGCTTAGGTATGCTGGTTGCTACTGATCTTTTCTTCATTTTCTCCCAGTTTGGCAAAATTTGGATTTTCTTATTTTAGTAGAAGCAGTTCATCATACATCATGCCGTAAAATTATTTAACACGTAATAGCATGGGATATTAACAAAGATATTTTTAATACGGAAAAAGTAGTATTTTTTGTCATTTTAATCTATCTATCTATCTATCTATCTATCTATCTATCTATCTATCTATCTATATATATATATATATATATATATATATATATATATATGTATATATATGTATATATATATATATATATATATATATATATATATTTATATATATATATAAATATATTTGAATATATTTTATAAATTACACATATAAATTGTGTATCTTACAATAATATAATGTAAAAGAAGAATGTGGAATCTCAAAAAATAGTTTTTGAATAAACAGAATCTTCGACAAGAACTCTGACTTTTTACTAATCTACTGGTACACATCAAAACTAATATAATAATATAATAATACATACATACATATATATATATATATATATATATATATATATACACATACACACATATATTTATATAAGTATGCAGTTTCTATGTGTCGGGCACTTTCTTTTTTTTATTCATTTTCCTTTATATTTCTGTTACACTAAATCATTTTTCACGAAGGTTGTGCGTGAGAGAGTGACGGGGTTCTTTGTACAGGAAAAGCACGTAGTGAATTCATCTGCGACTGCTCGCACGTTCCTTGACACTCCTCGCCACATACCATGCAGGTTTGTCTTTCATTTTCTTTCTTTTATTGTGCCTTGTAATGAGCTCGATCGACTCAACGCAATTATAATGAGCTTAAACTATTTTTCTGTATGTGTGTAAATTTAAGCTAATTTATTATTAGAAATTATAAATGTAGATCATTGTATTAGCATTTTTCGTTTGATTTGTGCTTCTCTAATGTGGTTAATAGTTATTAATAATTGTAAAAAGAAAACGCAATGAATTTCTGTAATTTCTCATTTGCTATTGAGTAATAAATTTAAACAGAAAAAAAACTATAAACGTATAGATTTGAAGTGATTACTATTAATTATAAAAATTCATTTTAAAATATAAAAACAAAAAAATTATGATTACGTAGAAAAAAGATAAAAACTATATAGAATTATTTTTTATTTCGTAAAGAATAATTGGATTTCTGGTAAGCTTTCATTATTATAATTGATGCAAACCAAATTAGCTACATATGAATTAGATTACCAAGCAAAGTGGGAAGCTCACGAACTTTCGCTACCATTTTTAACATGCAATTTACCAGAAATATATGAAAGTACAACAAATCTTTCGAATACAATTATTTATTCAGATAATATATTTTTTATTTTTTCGAAACATGACCATTTATGTCGAAAAATGGACCATATTTCTAAATGGAAACACCATTAATTCTAGTAGCCTCAAAATTTCGAACCAGTGATCAAAAAGAACATATTATAAAAACGTCAATTTTTCTCGTGGGCCACGATATGGTCTCTGCATCTCCTCTGTGGGACGCCGCCCTGATTATTTTTAAGAAATTATCCAACCGTAGATAATAAATCCTTATAAAATCAATTCAAATCGCATAGAATAATTTAAATTATATAAAATTTTAAATAATTAAATATTTAAATTTTAAATAATTTTATAGATAAACTCATACTGATTGAAATAATGTGAAATTATAATCATTGAACAGCAATATTATTACGACTTACATAAAGAATTAAACTACTTTGAAGGATCATATAAAAAATAATGCATATAAAATCTTTAAATTATTTAATATACAGCATTATTTTATTTATTTATTAATTAATGCTTTCTCGAGTTGTGATAAATAAATATTGCATAAATTTCTGCTATATAAGTAAATTAATAAAAATGTTTCTCATGAGTTTATTTTGACACTGAAAAAGCAAATGCGTATATAAAAGAAATGAATCAGACTAGATTAAGAAAATAAAAAACTAATATATATATATATATATATATATATATATATATATATATATATATATATATAGATGCTGAGTTATTATCGTCCTAACACTGAATAACAGAATAAAACTTCAAACAAATAAATGACATCGAGCGAGTTTCTTTATTAAATATATTGACGGTTCAAATTTGGCAGAAATTCTATATAAATTAAAACTTAGTTCAATTAACAATAGCTGAGAACTATTTAATTTTAATGATATTGTATATTTAGATTGAAATTTTATTCTGAATTATTGCTACAAGAAAACTAACTTGTCTGAGGAGAAGTTGCGTATGTATGAGCTTTCTAAAAGTTTTATTAATCGCACTAAATTTAAATAGTTTTTGAAGTATGAATAATACTAAATTAATGAAATAAAACTAAAAGTAAAATATTGTTTTAAACTATTAAATTTTAATAATAGTTAAAGTGTTTTATCATCATTTCAAAATGTGAAATATCCCTTCATGAACATTTACATTTCTAAATATAATCAAAAAGCTCTCGCCTCTTTCTTGTAACATACAATAACTGCTGCACGTTTAGCATAAATACGCCAGTAAGTAGTACAAATCTTTAAAATATAAAATCCGAATTGACACGACGTTTTCTCGTTACTTATTTCACGGCGAGCAGATCTGGTTCGAAAGTCTTGGACCGTGGCAGAGTGTCACCGGCTAGTGAAGCGGTTTTACCACTGTCTATCGAGCAACAACAACAGCAGTTGTTAATGCAGCAACAGCAGCAGCAACAGCAGCAACAGCAGCAGCAGTTGGACCACCTTGAGATTAATGATGAAAAGTAAATTTAATTAATTTTAATTAATAAGATTATTTGGAATGAACGAAAGAGATTTCTGAGTATTTTATAAAGTTGCTATGGAATTACTAAAACTTTGCAAAAATCTTTTCAAATAAGTACAGGTCACAACCAAGCATTGATGATTTTTTAAATATTGTATTAGGAGTGTGAATAAGTCTTTCCCGTTTTTTGTAAGAGATGGCGCCACCAATACTGTGCGAGTATTCAATGGTTACATATGTCATAATCAAAGCTTATTCATATGTCAACAATTCCATACTAACACATTAGTTAAAATTTTTTCGCATCATCAATTTTTGATATCGTGAAAATGTCGAAATTTGAGCCGAGTCGACGTCATTTGCGGGAAGTTTCACTTTATTGGTTCAATTTGAAGAAATCTGCTGCCGAGACGCATCGATTGCTTCAGGAGGCTTATGGAGAAGGTTGTGTCGATGATTCAAGTGTTCGCGGATGGTTTCGACGCTTCAAAAGCGGTGATTTCGACGTGGAAGATAAGGAGCGTTCCGGGCGGCCGCAAATCTTTGAAGATCGAGAATTGGCGACTTTGCTTGATGAAGATTCTTGTCAAACGCAAGAAGAACTTGCTAAAGCATTGGGAGTTGACCGAACAACCATTTCCAAGCGTTTGAAAGCCATGGGAATGATCCAAAAGCAAGGAAATTGGGTGCCGTACGAACTGAAGCTGAGAGACGTCGAACGGCGTTTTTTCACTTGCGAACAGCTGCTTCAGCGACATAAAAGAAAGGGTTTTCTGCATCGTATCGTGACTGGCGATGAAAAGTGGATACGTTACGATAATCCGAAGCGAAATATTCATGGCGCCAAGCTCATGCTCTGTATATGATGGGACCAGCTAGGTGTGGTTTACTATGAGCTTCTGAAACCGAATGAAAGGATCACAGGCGAGGTCTATCGACGACAATTGATGCGTTTGAGCCGCGCACTGCGAGAAAAACGGCCACAATACTCCGACAGGCACGACAAAGTTATTTTGCAACATGACAATGCTCGCCCACATGTTGCACCGCCGGTGAAAACATACTTAGAAACGCTCAAATGGGAAGTCCTACCCCACCCGCCGTATAGTCCAGACGTTACTCCGTCTAAGTACCATCTCTTCAGATCGATGACGCATGGCCTGGCTGACCAGCACTTCCATTCCTACGAGGAAGCTAAAAAATGGGTGGATGACTGGATAGAGGCCAAACCGGTCGAATTTTTTCGCAACGGGATTCGTATGTTGTCAGAAAGATGGGAAAAAGTTGTAGCTAGCGATGGCCAATACTTTCAATAATTCATTTGTAACCATTTTTTCACAATAAAGGCTCAAAATTTGAAAAAAAACGGGAAAGACTTATTCACATACCTGATACAATATAAATATTATTACATATTATTGTTACAAATCTTTATCATTAAATTTTTTTTGCAAGTTTATTTTTATAATCAACTAATAAACAATGTCTCGATATAAATAAATCATTTGCATGAAATGCACAATAAAACAGATGAAAAATCTCGAAGAAGTTCCAAAAATCTATAAAATTGATTTTTTCAGCGTCCCCACGGAAATAATGAAAATAAAAAGCACCGCCCCGTACGCTGAGATACTCGAAGCCATGAAACACCCGCAAACCGGCATAGGTTTTCTCACGCCTCACACGTCACTGCCAAGTTACACCTTTGTAAGTGCAGACGCTGTCCAATGGCTCAACAGCCATGTTGAAAATGGAATCACAGTCGAGGGCGCCCTGAATATTATGAAGGTCAGTGTGCATTAAATTAATAACATTTCGCTTTTTATTTATCGTCTAAGATCCGTTGTCGTTCCCCACCTGTCGCAAATATTTATTATACATTCGAAGGGAAAATTTTTCGTAAATAAATTATTATCTTATACTATTGAAACTAAAATAATAACTTTAATATTTTTACTTCCATAAATAAATATTCTCCAATTAATAAATTTATCCGTTAATCAAAGCTCCATACGAAATATTATGTACAATGTATTTGATGTATATGATATGGATATAAATATGTATACAAAAATGAATATGTATATAAAAAATGTTATTTTTTTAATTTTATCATAAATTATTTAATTATTTAATCCAGAAATATACTCTTTAGTTTTACGGCATAGATCCTAAGATTTGGTCATATGATAATTGTCAATGATATTTTATTAGACATATTTCATTAGTTTATTTAATAAATATAGATTCATAAAACAAGTTTATCCTCCAATTTTCTAGAATTTAGATTTTGAGCAATTTAAAAAGATGAAACTCACATTGTTAGTTGACTAAAAAATTTGTGAATGGTATTATATATTACGCAAAATTATTTGTATATTGAGTCTTGGGTTCATGCGTTTGGTATTGTAGGTGTGTACGCGATGTGTGATTTAAATTTAAAAGTTCAAATCTGGTTCATTGTCATCCTGTAATGCTTTTGCATACTTTATTATATACTTTAATTAACTAGTCGTATTAATTTAGTTTCAAAATTATTCGAAATCTAAATTCTAGCACAGTTCAATATAAAATTTTCATATCGTTATAGTATATTTATTAGTACAAAATTGAAATGTATCCAATAAAATGACATTGGCAATTCTGATATGATCAAACTCATATAATGAAATTAAGTCAATGGACATATTTTTTAAACATAAATTTTTAAAAATATATTCATATCCGGCTTTAATCCTAAAAATAAAAATGTTGAAAATAGTTATCTTTTATTATGCCTTACATCGTTAATTACAATTTCCATAAAAAAATTAATTTGTTCACTGTATCAGTTCAAGGATAATTGTTGTCTATTGTATTCGGTTCCGAATCACTATATTCATTCATACCGCGAAAAATCCGGTTCATTTTTTAAAATTTAATAATTGTTTCAAACTATTATTTAGTCAATTTTGATCTTTGAAATTATGTGGCATTTCTTAGCACTTTGATTTTTCTCCTTATTCCCATCAAAATCAATCATTCACCAAAGTTTCAATTATCCTATAGGTGGCTGTTTAGATTACAGCCAACTAGTCAGCGCTTACCATATTAGTGACAGAAAGTCAAACTAAAGAACAAATCCGGTTTTATAAACTTTAACAATCACAACATTCTCGAAAACAGCTAAATATCCCGTTATCATAAGTCCGGCAGGCTGACTACAACTAAAAATTTTTAAACGTTTTTAAATAAGTTTCAAAATTCTACTTACGTCTACTGATATAAATTGCAGTTTTAAAAAAGGACTATCAGATCGAAAAAAATATTTATTAGCTTGTTAAATAAATTTGAAACTTTTATTCAGTATCTCTATACAATTTATTTATAGAAAATTAGTATATCGTTATTTCGAAGTAAATCTTTATTTTAAAAGATTAAATACTGTCAATTTATGTAAATCGGTGTTTCCATAAAAAAATTATAGAAAACATGTATAAACAATTTATTTAAATATGTTCAAAGCTAATACTAAAAATAATTTTGAATCTGTTAAAAACGCTCAATTTTCATAATCTAAAAACGTCTATTTAAAAATATAATAGCTAATATTTAAGGTTTTATGTAAATCTACACACAGCAAAAAAAGATTTAAAAATCTTTTTTTTTATTATTATAAATTTTGTGAAAACTCAACTGTTTATCGTTTTTAATATAGGGAATGATTCAAGAAAAATTAATTTGCCACGCCTCCGGAGATTTCTTAAAACCGTTCGTTCTAGGATTTTATTTGTATCATATTGTACAAGATAATAAAGACCCTCAGAAAGGTAACGTATAAAACATAAAACTCTCTCTCTCTCTCTCTCTCTCTCTCTCTCTCTCTCTCTCTCTGTCTGTCTGTCTGTGTGTGTGTGTGTGTGTGTGTGTGTGTGTGTGTGTGTGTGTGTGTGTGTGTGTGTGTGTGTGTGTGTGTGTGTGTGTGTGTGTGTGTGTGTGTGTGTGTGTGTGTGTGTGTGTGTGTGTGTGTGTTTTATTAGGCGTAGGCAAAGCAAGCTCTGCACTAGTGGCCTCTCGAAACCAGCATCCCGCCGGAACTATCCGGGAATATTACTTCGGCGGGGCTGTTAGTTAGCCTATACGACTCCTCTTCTTATGACACTATCCTACGTCCCACATCCACACAGGTGATCAGGGGTTCGGTGTTCGTCCTCTGTATCTTAAAATAGAATCAGTTAGCCTGGTTCATCCTGGGCCATTCACCTAGTTCTATCGGCATATCTAAGTTTGGTCATCACCTCTTTTGCGAAACTGGCTACTTCCTTCCAGTTTTCAGAAGATTCCAGCATTATTGATAGGATGCTCTCTGGTCTTATTGGCTTATTGATGATGTTCATCAAGTTTTCACGTTATGATCTAAAACGAGGGCAGCTCACTAATATATGCTCGGCATCCTCGACCAAAGTCGGGCAGATGGGGCAGAAATCATTATTATCCAGATGAAAGCGGTGGAAATAGGACCTAAAACAACCATGTCCAGTCAGCAACTGGGTTAGGTGGAAATCTAATTCCCCGTGTTTCCTGTTGATCCATCTGTGTATGTCTGGAAGGATACGATAAGTCCATCGGCCTTTGCTAGAATCGGTCCATCGTTTTTGCCATATTTCTATAGAACGATGACGTTCCACGTTTTTAGCACCTTGTAGAGAATCCACTGTGGCCTTACATGTGTTGTGCATCCTAGCCAGTTCATCTGCAGCTAAATCGAAAGGAAGAATTCCGGCAAGTACCTCAGCAGCGTCGGTGGATACCGTCCTGTAACCACTAATAATACGTATACAGGAGCGACGACGGGTCGCAATGGCCAGCTCACAATACGATTTAATTCCGCATGCATGATGCCAGATTGGTGCTGCATACATGCTGACAGAATTAACAACATAAGCTAATAGTTTCCTCTGGGGTGGACGTGGGCCACCAATGTTAGGCATGAGCCGACACAAGGCAGCTGAAACTCGTTGCGCTTTTTCGCCAGATATCTTTAGATGCTCTTTGAAGTTTAACCTGGCATCAAGCTGTACACCCAAGTATCGTAAAGATGGCGCAGAACTAATGCAGCAACTACCAACTTTAAGAGTCATACTATCTACCTTCTTACGACTGCTGACAAGAACTACTTCTGTCTTGTGCTCCGCTAATTGTAGACCAGCCGACTTAATCCATCTACTGATGTTGCTGATTGCCTCATTGGCATTTTCAGTAAGTTCATCAAGGGTCTTAGCCGTCACTACTAGAGCGATATCGTCGGCGTACCCTACTGTAATTGCACCAGGCGGTTGTGGAATCCTCAACACGCCATCATACATAATATTCCACAATATAGGTCCCATAACTGAGCCCGGGGGGACTCCCGCAGTAACCTTATGCGATACAATGCCTTCATCCGTTCGGTATAATATTATCCTATTCTCAAAGTAGCTGGCCACGACATTCTGTAAATAACCAGGTACTCCGAACTCTTTAAGAGAATTCATAAAAGAAGACGAGCGCGCTGAATTAAAGGCATTCTTGACATCTAGAGCGACAATGGCACAATACTGTTTAGTGCCACCTTTCCATCTCTTACCACTGATTGCATTTCTTGCGGTACACACTACCAATTTAATGGCATCGACTGTTGATTTTGATTTCCGAAATCCAAATTGGCGTGAGGATAAGCCGTGCAATCCTTCAGTGAATGCTTCCAATCGGCTACATATTATTTTTTCAAATATTTTACCTACCGTGTCGAGCATACACAATGGCCTGTATGATGAAGGATCATCAAGTGGCCTATTGCCCTTAGGTAACAGGACTAACCTTTGAGTTTTCCAACAATCAGGAAAAATACCCTCAAGAAGACAAGCATTATATACTTTTAGAAATATAGCTGGATTCTTCTGTATCGCCAACTTAACTGCCGCATTAGGGATACCATCAGGGCCAGGGGCAGCATTGTCTCTAGTCTTAGCGTAAGCATTATGTAGCTCCATTTCTGTTATAGGAGGTATATCGTCCGAGTGTTGCGTGCGCAGTACAGTCCCATGGGTGTCATTGGGAAAGAGAGCGGAAACAATCTTATCAATCAATACCGTGCTAGTGGGTTGTATTGATGCCCTACTCAATCGTGCCATGACTGTTTTGTATGGTCGTCCCCATAAGTCATTGTTGGCCTCTGCACACAGTTCAAGCCAGCATCGACGCTTGCTTGCCTTAATGGCCTTGACAAGCGCTCTTTGTGCTTCTTTAAATAAACTATTAAACGTATCACGATGGGTGCGGGCTCTTTGGGCAAGTCTACGTGCGCGATGACATTGTTTGCGCAATTCTGCAATTTCATTTGTCCACCAGTAGACAGATTGACGATGTTTAAATCCGCTCTTAGTCATCGATGCATCACATGCTTCAGAGATATGCTTCATGAGTGCATTTGCCAGATGGCCTGGTGCACCATATTCTAAACGCTCTTCTGATATTATAGTGGCGAACACTTCACAGTCTAGCGAGCTGATGTTCCATTTCCGTGTGGGCATCCACTCATTGCACTTGTTCTTTACTTTCTTCTCTGCAATCTCGTACAAGATCGCCCTGTGATCACTGTGGGTGTAAAGGTCGCTTACTCTCCAATTAAGGATCCGCTGAATCAAGTCATCACTGGCGAATGTTACATCAATGACTGATTGTTTATCACCCCTAATGAAAGTGGATTCAAATCCCTTATTAACCACGTGGAGTTGAAGAGAATTAAGGCCATCAAGCAGCATACTAACTCTGTTATTTGTTGAAGCGCTTCCCCAGGCTGTGGACCACGCGTTAAAATCGCCAGCGATTAATAATGGTTTCTTGTCCATGGCTTCATCAACTAATTTAGCTACGAGGATTTCAAACTGCTTGTCCGTCAAGCTTGGAGGAGCATATACACTAAAGACGTATATTTCTTGTATTTTAGCCCAGGATATTAATTGGCTCCGATGACTCGACTGCTTTAGTACCTGCCTATTTTGACCAATCCAGAGGGCAGCTCTATTGCTTGTGTCACTTATCCAGTACTGTGGTCTGACCCTGTCACAATATGGTTCGAAGATTACAGCAATGTCTATTCTTAGCTCGTTTATAGTCTGTTTCAGCAGGTCATGAGCTGCTACGCAATGGTTGGTATTCAGTTGGAGTATTCTCATGTTTTATGTCTGTTGAAAAACTCCACAGTAATCGGGCACTTATAGCTGTATGCTAGATGATTAATCTCCTTTTTTCTTTCACATTTACAGAGTAAACAGCAGGGCTCGTTTACACACAGCTTGGATAGATGGTCTTTTCCACCGCAGTGCCTGCAAAGTTTAGTTCTGTCAGGGCCCGAGCACACGGACGCTAAATGGCCAATCTGCCAACACCTGAATCAGCGCTTTATTTCTGTTTTTTTTTCGAACTCTGCAGCTGACCCATCCGATTCGAATATGCCCTGCACGTAGTAACTCAGCTGCGGGGCTATATGGTACAGACACCACCGCCGTCTGAGTACCCCCATAAGCTTGCCGCAAGGAACGAGCGATTAGTAGGTTAGTCTCCTTTAGCTCAAGGTGTGTTTTCAGAGCCTCTAATACTTCATCCTTTGAAGTGACCTCATTTATATCTTTAATCTCCAATGTAATAAGATTAGTCAGACCGAAGTGGCGCGCTATGGCCAACCTTAGTTTCAACAATGCGTGCCAACTCATGTGCATCTTTGGCTGTCCATTTCAACTGAAGTACAAGGGCACCGCTTGCATTTCTGCGTATCCTGTTAACCTCATTCTTCACATGAGATAACTCCGGGTCATTCTTTATTTGACGCAGTACCTTCGCGTATGTAACTCCTTCATTGGCCTTAATCAAAATGGAATTAGGCCTATTTCGTCCATTAAGCCTGCGTGTACTAGATAATTCTTTATCTTTGCCTTTGGGCTTCTTACGCTTGATGGTCTGCCATTGATTTTCTTTGGCTTCAGACTTCTCTGTAGGTACTCCAACCGACTCTAGTGGTCTCCTTAAGCCCAATGATGGTTCTTTCGTCCTTTTGCCACCTATGATTTTAGGAGTGGAATCCATCGCTTCTGCTGCGCTTCGTTTGGTACCAGAGCGTAGACTCGGCGTAGTCTGAGTCACCACTTCATGAGTACCAGGACGTTGATACTGTAATAGATCATCCTCTGCCATAATGATGCATTTGTATGAGGCATTAATAGAACGAGCAAGATCCTTAATGGTCTTGTGCACGTTATGCCTATCTTTAACAAAGTCCAACAATTGGCTGATCTTCTCACCAAGTAGCTCCAGATGATTGTTTCTGCGCGTGATGGAGATTTCTCGATCCGTCGTTTCTTGATCCATCATGACATCTCCTTTAGTACCCAGTGTACTATCTATGATTATGTTTGATTCGCCCTCCCCAGAATCCGAAGGGCTACCACCGACCATAGATGCTTGCACTCTATCGGAATCGGTGGGGAGATTGACCGGTCTTGCCGGAGTTACTCCCTGGGGTATATCCTTGTTTATACCAAACATTAGTCATAATTGGCCAGTTTGGGAGGCCCTCCCTAATAGCTTTTTCTGTCCGTCCTGAGTATTTTATTTCCTCAGTGCCCTCTACAAATTGTAGCGAGCCATCCCCTATCCGCAACTTGGGGAGGCGCCAGATGGGAGAAAGCAACAAAACTCCACACTGGGAAGTGTGTGTGTGTGTGTGTGTGTGTGTGTGTGTGCGCGCGCGGGTGTAACACCTTTAAAGTTATTTTAATAAAAAATCAAAACTAAAACGTTATTTTGGTTTCTTTTATAAGTAAATCATATAGTAGTTGTAGCTGCTGAACACTAATGCAATAAAACCAACTATGTGTAAGTCAGTTCTCGATCGAAATGAGCTGTATGTCTTTAAAAAATATAGTTATAAAAAATATATATTTTTTATAAATTATATATAATTTATATTTACTTAAATTATTTTATTAAGTAGGTATCGATTATTCGCCTCCACTCGGAGACCTGCAAAGTTTTGAAAATGAATGGGTGGAAGTGGAGATGAGATCTCCCAAAAATTGGTGTGAACCTCTATCGAACGTAAGCTCGACAAGTGTTTTATCAAATATGTCTCATCCTATATCTATTCCCAGTTGTGAGACAATTGATGAAACTGATGTTCCTGTTTTTTTACGAAATGATCTAGATTTTTCAGATGTTATGGACGATAGAGACTGTACAGGTACTATTTAAGTAATCAAACAACTGAAATACTTATGATTATTTGTATTCATTCTTTTAAATTTTTTCATATAAATAAAAATTGAAAAATATTTACGCTTATAATGTACAAAATTATAAAATTTTATTTCTAAAAGACTTATGCTTTATTTCTTTTAGTGCCAATGTATAAACATAGTTATCTGGATGTTGATATTAACAATAAAAGTGATCGCATAGAATGGGGACATCTGCAGTACCAATCAATTTTCAAACCAGATCATTCTTATGAATTAGTTGTGCAATGGGTAGCGGCCTCGGGTAGTATAGTCGCGGATCTCGTGAGTATCGCTAATTTTGCTGCAATGAATTCAATTTTTGATTATTTATGAATTATGAATGAAAATTATATTAAAAATCTTAATTTTATTTGCTTACATATTCATAAATCAGAAATCTGAAATTGACTCTGCAAATAGTACATTTTCAGCGATTAACTCTTTTTAATATACTATTAAAGTAAGCTAATATTTTTTAAAGATATTTATTTGGCAACGAAAAGCACAGATATGTGGGATTCAAATGATACCTATTCCAAGTGATTTACTTGCTCTGCCATTTACTACAAAAAGTGATCCATTAAGGGGACCAATTTTTATCCCATTAGACATTGACAGTTTAATGGATGGTAAAATATGTCTCTTTGAAGGTATAGTATATCAGATAATTTTGAGATTACTGGATATTTTAAGCAAAGTCCAAAAATTATTTGGATTTTAAATTAAAATTAAAATCCAGCATGCTGTATTAGATTAACACAATTGAACATTTTAAAATTGAATTATGAGAAAGTTATTCTTTTATATTTAAAATTTTTTAAATGTGTTATATTTGAATTTAAATTAATTTTTAAAGTAATTATTAAAGATTGAAATGGACTCAAAATCTACTCTCGATTACATTTCTTTTACACGCGATGATGATGCGGTTACACCTCAACAAGTTGATCTATTTCAATATAAGTCTAATTCAATATTGTCTAATGACCATTATGACAATGAAATACCAATGTATAATAAGACACGCTTTGCAAGTTAATACACCATATTTATACTAGACTAAACCATACTTATATAAATATTTCTATGCTATTATTTATATTCCTATATTTTTTATATTTTTGAAGAATGTTCTTTTGGGTATAATAGGATAGTATTGAATAGGAAGTTCATGCTGCTGGTTGGGGGTCAATTTTTCCGATCATTTTTTTCCAATGGAGTTATTAGTAAAAAAAATGTCACATATTAATGATCTACACTAATAAACTTTTAGTTTTAACAATAGATAACAATTTTGAAGAAAATTATAAATGACATTTTTAATATTATTAAATTTTATAATATTACAATAGTTAAATGTGTATGTTTATTTTTATTGCTATTTTCAAAAATTTAATTATTACAGTTTTTTACATTTTTAACGAATACAATCATAATAGTATTTCTAAATAATATAAATTACATCATTATTAATTATAATCTTAACTGAATTATTAACTTTTATTTCAAACTTTTTTATTTAAAATTTTCTTTTATATGTAAATAACTATATATGATATTTTTCTACTATTAATTGTGTCGGTTGCACGTCTTTTGTTTTTGTTTGGCCTTTTCTAAGGCGCCACAGAAATTATAAATGTACTTAGTAATAAGGGGAATCTTCCGAGTTTTTTGCGCACACTACATCTCCTCCATTACGTACAAATTGCATTCATGCACTATCATATACATAGAACTAAACTAGATCCTATTTAATAATCATCTTCCTATGACTTATATTAAAATAAATTCACTTTTCTGTGATTTACTGACGTCATCATTGGGCGTAAATGAGATTTAAATCCAGCATTACATTTCAAGCTATGCAAAAAATTAATAATAAATATTTAAAGTAATATTAGTTCTCCTAATTCTCATAAACCAGTTTTTCCAATCGATTTTTTTCCTAGAAGAGCATTATTTAAACATATAAAATTAAATATATATTAAAAAAGCTTCGTCAGTACGGTCTAGTTTACATTGCTTTATATTTAGTAAATAGTATTTGCCGACTAATGAGAGAAAACCGAGTAAATCCGAACTGTAAATTCCCTTACTATATCCTGTTATATCTATAAACATATAGTTTAGGATATCGTAAATAAAATAGTCAGTATTTTTAATATAAATCCTATTTTAATAAAAATCGTACAATCCGGAAAACGTCCACCTTGGAAAAAACAGCTTTATGAAATAACGGCTTTGAAATAGCCGCGTTGTGAAAATTGACATTGGAAATAGAGGACTCTCTATTTTTTAAATTAGAAGACTCTCTATGCTTTTAAAATATTAGTTTAGAAAAATTTAAGATTGAGACAAAAGTTGATGACATGCGTATCACAATTTAAAAGTTGAAAAATTAATGTCTTTATTAATAACAGAATTTCGTGAAGAAACGTACGCCCAGCGATTTTTTTTATTCCAAGAAGCAATATTGAAACGCTTCGGTTTTTTGCCTTGTCTTATCGAAAATAATGAAAATGCACACCAGTACGTGCATGTGACAGGCAACGCTTTCATCTTGGTACCGTCAACGGTAAATCCCCGACCACGTCAATACACTAGCACAAACATTAGCCGCCGCAGCAACGGACAGAAAAGGTATCCTGTGCATGCGGATCAGCCAAGTCCTCACGACGCCTATATCACCCGACACGTGAGTGGAAAAAACAAAGATGATTACAGTATGGATCGACGGGTAAGACAGCTTAATTATCTTCTAATTTTTAAATTACTTAAATTTACTTTTAATAGGATGCTTTTAATGATCAATCTTAACAATCTTTTCTAATTTCAATCTTTAGTTCCTTTGTTAAAATTTATTATCTGTAATTAATTGATAAAAATAAAAATCATATAATAATGTTTTTATAGAATAGTTTAATAATTTTCAAAATTACTTGTGGATTTTTATTATAAACTATTTTATTATACATATAAATATATTGATATTAACTGCATTTATGACGACTAAATTGATATGAACTGAACATTGCGTTTTTTTTTAATTTTTTTTTGAGATTAATAAACATTTGTTTTATAAATGAGTTTAAATTCGTTTTATAAATAAATTCAACAAATTCCTATTATTTTTTCTTGACAAACATTGATATCATAAACATAAATGTTTTTTGTATAATTCAATGAAATTAGTTTTTAACATTGTTAAATATGTAACTTCTGTCCTTTAGATTGGGTTCTTATGGTCTTGGAATCATATGCTAAGTCGAAAGTGGAAGTATTTGGCAACAAGTACAGGTGATGAACTTTTTCAAAAAAAAATTATTCAAGACTTTCGACATTTTTGCTCTAACGGTGACAATCGATTAAAAACTTTTTGGGAATCATGTTGGGAACTCAAAGAAAAAATCTGTACAAATACAAAGTGATTGTAAATTGTGTTACTATTTTTAAGCCTTCGGGATTGCGATTTTTCTAGTCTTAAAAATAAACAAAAAATTTTATTATATAAAATCGTTAAGGATTGGCGATTGTGCTTTGATATGTTTTAAAGAAAACATAGCATTGTTTTTTTGTTATTTATGATAATTAATACTTTTATGAGTAAAAATAATGTTAACAAATAATGTTACTATTAGAATAAGAATAGGATTATGTTAATCGTTTAACCTATTGTAAATAGATATCCATTAAGAATAATACAATATTTTTTTCTTCAATTATAAATATATATTATATTACACTTCGGTTATTAATAAAACTACTTTTTATAAAACTTTTATTTTTGCCAATAACTTATCTATATCATGTTACATTTTTATTCATCCTAATCCAAAATAGCAAAAATATAACAATATTTAGAATGAATTGATATGGATCAATTTATATGTACATAAAATGTTTACAAGACTGCCTAATAAATGCTATAACTGTTGAAAGCAGGAATAAAAGCTCTTGACTCGTAGAAGCAATTTAATTTTGCCATCTTCTACTATTAAATATTTCCTTTAAAGGTTTGACTTATTTAAATTTAATTAAATTTTAAATCTGAAGGCTTTAAATTTGATTAAATTGAAAATCTTTAAAAAATTTTTTTTTAAAAATCAGCTTTCCTCGTTGTTTGTGGTTTAAATTATCGAATAAAAACGCACTGTTTTAAAGTTCGTAATGAATATAATTTTAATGTTATACTACATAAAAATATGTAAATAATGAATTTCTACAAAGTAAATTGAGATAATAAGAGGTATAATATTATTTCTCTGTCGACCATGTTCGGTCGGCGTCGAAACTGTAACTATGACTATTCATGCCCCGATGTCAGAGGTGCCTCCCGGATGTCGCGGAACTCCTCTTTCAGGTATAGTTGATCCTCCTTAGGCAGATGCTCGAGAACATTGGGTTGCTCCGGCATTTGGTGTAGCTCGGCATGGTTTGCAATTAGCAGCGGTTGATCCGCGCTTGTTGGTAATTTATCACGTACGACAATATAACACGACCAATCCCACCCTAAGTGTAATTGCGGAAAATCTTCACATCTGGCGGTCATAAATGGAGTGTTTGTTTATTGGGGCTAACTCGACTGAACCAAAGATATTATGAGGTCGAATAATTTAAATGTATTCCATATTATTTCATAAAATAAAATATTTAAATGATGATATAATTTTATCAATTAACGAAGATATTTCAAGAAGATTTACAAAAGAAATAAACGTAACACGGTTCATTACTAATTTCCTTAATATTAGTTTAAGATCTTGTAACTAAGTAAGACTTTGAAATATTATGGATCACTATATATTTAAATGTTGTATTATTCATACATATTATTATCATTATCACTTTTATCTTCAATGATATGCTTTATGCTTATGGGATATTTAAACAAATTAGCAAAAAACAAATATTAATCAAAAATTAGGTTTAATGGTAGTTAAAATCATAAATATATAACTCCAGTACATAGATACGCGACTGTGCCATTTATAGTACATATTCTTTATTATCAGCTTTGTGACCTATCTACATACAAACCCATGTAATTCGGATGAACTTGAACCAGAACTTGAACCTATATAGGTGAAGGCCCTCCAGTCTCGAAACCGTTATTCTCGAAAGAATATTCTTCAAAAATATAAAACATATAAGCATATGAACAGTAGTATATACATAATTATATAAATACGGTGCATTATAATTGAAATACATATAAATAAACACATAAAAGATATAAAACATTTTTTTTATTAGTATAAAACCATTGTCTATTGCTGTAACTATTAGTGATATTTAATAGTTGTGTAAATACTTAAGTATGTCTCAGTTTATAGAGGACATAAGCTACTACATTCGCAAGCTAATGAGAGGGAAATTTAGGAGAAAGCTCAGACTTTGATTGTCCTTATAGTAATTAGAGAATATCATAAGTAACAAGATGAAATGCAATTTCTGTATTAATTCCGAACATATAATTGTTTTTTCGTAATTTGAAATAACAAAAAATTCAACTTTGAATGGTCGGTCTGCATTTTTAAACAATATCAAATTAATTGAAAAAAGTAAATATGTTACTTAAAGACCATTCAAACATTCTCTTAAAAATAATTATTAAACACATATTCGTTGTATTAAGTTACATAGATGGATATATTCAATTTGAAAAAAGAATTACGATTGGGAATAGAGGCATTGTGAATAACGGGTTGGGGGCTTGTGGGCCAGGGTCTCTTCCACCATGCTGAGGCCCGATCGGATTACAAAGCTGCTGTTTTTTTTTTAATTTCGCTCACATGAATATTTGATTGCAAAATGACAATTAAATAATAGCACCTCTCGAATTTGTAATATATGTATCAAATTTAAGTAACACAATTTTCTACGAATTTTCAAATATCTTCAAGTAATAGAACAATCGGTATTCTATAAGTTGGAGAACAATTTTTCCAATGGACATGTTTTCAAAAAGAATAGACACATAGATAATAAATAGAATTCTAATAATATAATACAATGTTATATATTATCATAGCAAATACATTTTTCAGACAAAATCATAAAGCATATATAAATATTATTTAATGTTTAATTATTATATATTTTTTTATATTTTTTATGAATTCAACAAGAATATACTATTTATATAAATTTATTTATCTTCCTTTTTTTATTTTCTAATACGCCACTCCATGATTAATCCAAATATACACAAATAGCAAAAGTTAGAAATACTCTTGTTGTTTATAACGATAGGAATTCTTTAGGTTTTTCCTAGAGACTAGGTGAGCCCATGTTGCTTTTTGAATTTCTCGATATAGGAAATATATTTCATTCAAAATATATTCATGCATTGTTCGTATATGTTTGTTGTATATGCTTCATTTGATTACAAATATATAAAAATGATAATAATATCTAAATATTAAAATAATAAAATTGTAAGAGGTAGACAAAAAATACATATTAATTGATTTATAACTTTTGTTAAATTTACATTTTTGCTATTTTTTTAATTTTAATAAATAGCTAAGATGATTTAGTTGTGTAATTATTTCCGTTTTTGATTATTCCCACCCTTAATAGATTTAGAGGCGAGACAATAGCCCGAGTAGTGCACAACTTTGATATGCATAAAAATGTCGAACTCATACGTACAGGCTGCAAAAGGGTCATGCAGGTGTGCTACCCGTCTAATGGACATATGCGTGCGTTCCCGTTGCTTTTTGAACTACATATAGGTAATCCCGTAGGAGGGTTCGTTGTAAACGAACAGATCTGTTCTCAATCCCGGCGATCCTCTAAATCTCCCCCCACTCCTCCGGTTCAGCGACACCGCATCGCTCGTCGAGACGCTCAGGCACGATCGGGTGCGCGCTCGTGAAGGAGGTCAGCGAGGACCAAGCGGACATTTTCTGCTCATCCTTCTACCGATCACAATCTTGTGAGAGCCGTGAATATTAGATGTATAAGCGAAATTTTATAAGAGAGTGTCATGTTCGGACGAAAGAATATGTCTCCGGACGACTGCTATAGAGGGTTTGGTGTTGGGGAGGTAGAATACGATGTCCAGGTATCCAGGGACGAGTACTAGTGGGAGTTGAGGTGTTCGAGTGATAGTATATAAAAATACGAATCTCTTCATAGATGTCGTCCCTTCATACCTACATGGTCTTCTACCGTACGAAATTATCCCGAGGTGTCTGGACATCGTATTACTGTTCAAAAACGATAGTTCTCATACAAGTCGTTCCGACATACCTGTACAACGTTTTCTACCAATCAAACACGATACTCCCCATAGAAGTCGTTTCAAAACACCTGGACGTCGTATTCTACCGTCGCAATACAAATCTACCCATAGAAGTCATTCCTACATATCTGGACGTTGCTTTCTACCAATTAAATACAATACTCCTCGTTTAGAAATCATCCCAAGACACCTGGACATCGTATTATAACGTCCGATCATCAGAGTATGCGTAGAAGATGTCCCGAGCAAGCTAGACATCGTTTCCTACGGACTAAACACAATACTCCCCGTGGAAGTAGTTTGTAAACACTTGGACATCGCATTCTATCATCAGAACATAAAACTCCCAGCAGAAATCGTCCTGAGGCACTGGGATATTGCAATCAACCACCCGTACACGCAAATACAATATTTCTTCGTAGAAGCCGTATTTAAAATGTGTATATATATATTTCGTATATTTGCGTTTTTTATTAAATACCGAGAATATTTTAGTATTGACTCCAACTGAAATTTAAGCAAAATGTTGGTATGCGAATAGCATATTTTTAAGCCGACGATGGATATTGCCTTTTTATGCACAAGTGACGATGTATTATATATATATATATATATATATATATATATATATATATATATATATATAGATAGATAGATATAGATAGATAGATAGATAGATAGATAGATAGATAGATAGATAGATAGATAGATAGATAGATAGATAGATAGATATATATATACCATACATAGTCTAGAGGTTGTTGATAAAGAATCCTATTTTGCCATCACTTCTGTTGTTCAAACTAAAAAACATAGCCTATGTTAATACAACGTATAAAAACGTCTGAAGTCAATATAACGTATAAAAACCAAAACACAATTTGTAGACACAAATTATGTTCAGTATGATTTGGCATGCACAACCATTTTATAAGAGAAGACGAAGAAAGAGAGAGGGAGACAGAGAGAAGGACAGAGAGGTGGGCAGAGACAGAAAGAGACAAAGACAGAAATATATTCCCATGTAAGAGAAAAATAAAATTTACAGTACTGCAATATTTGCGTATTTACTGTATGAGATTTCTTAAATCTAAATAAATATACGATAAAGTGCAATCATATAGGTAACATGTAGATACCTCATATTTTAAAAAAAAATATAGAAAATTAACAAATTAATATAAAATTTACAAAAAGAGATGTTAACAACACGCGGGGTTTCCAAAAGTAAAAAATTTATATAAAATTAAAAAACTATCCATTGATACTCCAAATTGACCTCAAATACAAATACTCTTCCAAAATCCAAACTTATATAGTAAAAGCAGTCGGACTCGCTGCAATCAAAACCGCCATCGCAATCGGCGAAAATAAAAATAGAGACCCGTCGCTTACAACCTTGTATTTTTCAATTTTTTAGCATTCATTTTCACCAGTTATTTATCAATTTAGGAATGTATTCAACTTGTCGACAATTTTGTTGTCGCGGGTTAAGTATGTATATACAGTATTGACTCTTGCACTTATTATAAAAATAGCTCATATTTTTTTAAGAAATAGGGAATATAAAAAATTTGATTTATACACGCACACGCACACGCACACATTCACACACGCGCGCGCGCGCGCACATATTACAAAAAAAATGTTAACAACACGCGGGATTCCCAAGCGGTCACCCATCCAAGTACTAACCGCGCCCAATGCTGCTTAACTTTGGTGATCGGACGAGAACCAGTTTTTTCAGCGTGGTATGGTCGTTAACGATGTATTTAATTTTGTTTCAGGTACTTATAGGAATTATTAAAAAATTTTTTAAATATATATAAAAGCTCGGGGCTATCTAGAAAATGTGATTTCTTCACTCAAAATAAATGAAATAGAATGTAGAAAAATAAAATATATCATATCATACTAATATAGAAAGACAAAGCGTGTTTTTGTTTGTACACGATAAATAAATAAACTACTGATCCGATTGCTCTGAAATTTGACATATAGATTCTATATTATCTTTGGAAGGACATAGGCTATGTATTTATGGAAATTCATTTTAATTTCATCAATAAATTAAGTTAACGGTCTTAGCAGTCAGTTTCACTAGCGGCCAGTAAGTGGCGTTTTGAAACATGAATATGAACACAAAGTAGCTCCTTTTAAAGTATTAATACCAGGCCAGCTCAGTTGAATGGTCTCCCTCAAGGATCTGAGCTCTCCCCCTACTCTTTACTTTTTTCAGCCATGATCTTCCCACACAAGATACAATTACTACGGCATTCTATGCGAACGATATTGCCCTCATAGATGCCACTAATACAATCTGCCACAGCACCTCAATGCTAAACAGATTTCTCCCATACCTCATCAATTGGTAGTCACGGTGGAGACTCCCCATCAATGAGAGCAAGTCCAGTGCAATCTTTATCTCCCATAGAAAACGCACCCCTCCAAACATAACGATCAAAGGCTCCTCTATCCCGTAGAGCCAATCGGTCAAATACCTCGGAATAACGTTCAACAAGAAACTATCTTGGAACAAACACCTCCGCCTCACCAGGAGCAAAATGTTAGAAGCCTTCTGAAAAATTAAACGTTTCTTCCATAGCAAAACCCTGTCACCCAGAACCAAAGCCAGAGCCACATCCGCCATCATCAGGAGCATTGCCACATATGCCATCCCCATCTGGGGGTTTACCCCCCCCCCCCAAAAGGCCTCAGTGACTCCAAGGCACCTACAGGAGGCTGCTACCCTCTTCCCTCAACATCCCTTGTTACTTAAGGAACACTCAAGTACTTAAGGAAACTAATCTTCTTGCTCTCAACGATTATGTGAATAAATTCGCCAAAAATTTGAGAGAATCAATTAAACAGCACCCGAACTCAGGAATCCAATCTCTGAGCAGTATCCTCCCTAAATCGACAAATCGCTACAGGAGG
The DNA here is from genome assembly GCA_018907035.1 of Sycobia sp. Sy_11. Lineage (NCBI taxonomy): Eukaryota > Metazoa > Arthropoda > Insecta > Hymenoptera > Epichrysomallidae > Sycobia > Sycobia sp. Sy_11. Next base: position 278,536 of record JACCIC010000185.1, on the reverse strand, counting down.
CCCTGCCACCTGATCAACGACCCCTAACCCCAACAGCCATCACCGGCCCCCTGTGCTTCGTTTTCGTACGTAAGCCTCTGCCCCCATGGTCCCAGAGCCCTTAAAGTCACCAATTCCTTCCCCCTATCCACATCCTACTCCTGCTCCCCCACCCCACACCGTTCCATTAACAATTTTTATCCAAACAGATAAAGGGAATGATACCTCCGGGTAGGAATCCCTGCGGGGATGTGTTTTAGTCGATAGGCATGCGAGCCAACGGTTCCATGAATCCGACACTACCTATCTTCGAGAGGTAGTAACAATTCATGTTGTCGGCAATGAGTTCCGTGACTCTGAGAATTTGGTGACAGGTGCTATGTTCTGTACGGAATCCATGCTGACAGTCAGGTATGAAGTTATTGCTAGTGACCGAGGTGGAGAGGCGTTTTAGGATGACGCTTTCGGCCACTTTGCTTAAAGAGTTCAGAAGACTGATGGGGCGGTAGCTTGAGAGATCCTTGAGAAGTTTCCCGGCTTTTGGAAGACGACCACTGTGGCCGTTTTCCGGGCCTTGGGAAAGTATTGGTGTCTCATCATTGCGTTTATGATATTGCAGATGGATATAATGTGTTCGTGGGGGAGGAATTTCAGTGAGTTATTATTAACTTTGTCAGCGCCTGGAGCTTTCTTGTTTTTGAGACTGCGTATGATATCGCTTATCTCTTTGGGAGAGATAGGGATGATGCCCCTGTTTAAAAGGAAAAAATGTTGTGCTATCTGGTTGTCAAGCTCGTGAAAGATAAGAGTTCTGGTGGGCTGGGTAGAGGTGAGCATTGATTGAAGAAGCAAAGATCACGGCCTTATATATATATATATATATATATATATATATATATATATATATATATAACAGGTAGAAAATTTACGTTATATTTTTCTTCTTATTACAACATTTTTTAATTGTTATAATTCCTGGAAAATAATCTCATTATAACTTCGAAGCTCCAGTAATTAGTCAAAAAAATCCATCTAGTTACCTAAAGAGAAGTTTAGCATAATTAGCTAAAAATAAATATATAATTAAATACTTCATATACGCTGTTGAAATCTTTATGTAAACGATAGTCAGAACTCAATGATTTTACAAAAAAGTCTTTTTAAAATTATTTTAGAAATGCTAGTGGGATGTGTATCTATTTTCTATTGCAAAATAGTTTTCATATCAATTTAGTATTAAAAACACGACTTGGTAAAATTCGGCCATTTATCCCTTAATTTGGCATAAGTTAAGTATAGATTGTTGATTAAAAACCGATATCGCCAGGCATATATCAGATAATATACAAGCAGATATTGATCAATGGGAATGATTACAAACACCCACTATAGATGTTGATTATTATTTAAATGATTGGGAGTCAAGTTTTCCAGTCTGATTACTATAATCGACATTTTTTCCAAAAATATTCGAATTATTAATGATGTACTAATAACATTTTAATGTTAACAATAGAAATAATTTTTCAATAAAAATATAACTTGTAAATTTTATAATTATCAAAATACTTAAATTTGTAGAGTTTTTCCACTGTTACGTAAATTTCATTGTTACCGTTTTTTTTAAATTTTTAATCAATACAATAATGGTGGTATTTTTTAATAAGAAAAATTTAATGTTATTTTTCTCAAAACTAGTTTTTGTATTGTTTCTGACGAATTAGCTACGTTGAGTGATTGTACTATTATACCGAAATAATTACAAATATTTAAATTTCATTAATGATTAAATAAACATAAATAATAAGGATGTAAATATTTCTAAATGTCTAAATATTTCTAATACTTAAAGAGTTAAGGACTTTATTAATATTGTAATTTATTATTTACTTGTATATAATAATGTAATTTAATATTTAATTATTATTTACAAATACTAGCGTTATTTTATTCGTCCCAAATCTAAAAACTACAATAATTAAATTTATGTAAATAAAATAAACTAAACGTATCATGAATTCAAATATTATAATAATTTTAGATTTAAAAAATTCGAAATCTATAATTTATAAATTTCTTCAAATTTTTGATCTACTAAAAGGTGGGTGTATTTTTGAGAAAAAAAAATTCCATTGGAAAAAATGACTCCCACAACCTCTATGTGTAGATAATATTTCTAATGTCATTACTTTTTTCCCTTATATTTTATTAGTAAATATATAAATATGCGCATTGAATTTTCTGGGATTTTCCTGTATGCTGTCTTGTTCTCGATTGGCCAGATTTATGCATTATATACAAAGTTATTCTTGTTGTTGTTATTATATTTCCTTTTTTGTAATTAACAGTCCTCAATATGTTGTATCGACTTCTGTTGTAATAACAAATAATTTAAAATAAATGCTCGTCAGTCAAAAAAACTGATTGGACCCTCCCTCTCACCTTTTAAAATATATAGGAGTAGGACGTCGAATACAGATATATATATATATATATATATATATATATATATATATATATATATATATATATATATATATAGCTTAGAATTCACAAGCTATTTAAAGAAAACTGTTAAAAAACCCAAATATGCTCACTTATTTCAATTACTATCTATGATAATACGAATATTTACATTATTAATATAATTATCATTAATAGCATTGCAAACGGGAATCTTATAAATAAGATAGTGATGTTTTTAGTTCAAAGTACGTTTTAGAACATCACTTTTTTATCAAAATGTTAAAATAATTGTATAAAGTTAGTTACTTAAAATCATTGAATAAGTCATTACATGCTTTTTAAAAATATTATAACTACAATTTTTATTGTTGCTGGTTTCACCAAATATGGTTATAAAGGAGAAATAAACCTTGTTGTGTAACATTCTCTAAAATCCTAATATATATATATATACACACACACACACATATATATAATTTATAGTCATTTTATGAAAAATGCAAAATGAATATCCAGGCAAATGACGATTATTGGCAAATAATAATTATAAATAATCATAACATTAATTCAATGGATTTTCAATTATTACATAATAATCAAAAAGGCAAAAGGTTAGATAATTTAGAAATCATTGAAATAAAAAAAGCATTACTGAAAGGCGAAAACGTATCGACATAAAAGATTTTCTGATTGTACCGTTATTGCAAGTTTGTAATTAGGCTCAGGTCTTTTCCCTCATTATTTTTACCCCTATGCACTCCTCCCTCTATTATTGTACTTACTATATATACCTCTGCAAATTTCATATTTTCTGACATTTGTAACTTTGAAGATGACGTTATAGTCGAAACAGCTGTCAGTTTTTTCAAAATAAACAAAAATTGTGAACATATCCAAGTGTACTTATTAAGTGTTCCTTACACTATATTAATTTATATTTCATTGTTTCACCAAGTATGTAGCAAAGATTCTATTAATTTAATACAACTTCTTTTATGGCGTTACTTTCAGCATTAAATATCACGACGCTGCGGGATTAACAATAAACATCTTTTTAATATTCCAATGATTGGATGCCAGGGATGCACTTACGTTCACATCTGTTTTATTACTACCGTTTATAATAATTGCAGCAGCATCTTATGTAATAAGAAATTCATTTAGTACTATCTTCGTTTTTTCTACATTTTTAATTCACTGCCAATATAAGGTATCGCTATAATGTATAGTAGTGGAGTAGATAGAGTTTTTTAATTTTAAGGTAAATTTTAATGGTATAATTTGATCTCTGCAGGTATATATTAGTATTTTACGCTTGCATTTTTGTCATTTTTTTACTGTTAGGTGTTTTTTGATAATATAAGTTTAATGAAAAGGATGATTAAAATTTGTCATCACTTGATGTCAAATATTTTAGGCCTAGAGTTTGATTCAAATTTCTCTAAAATATTATAAATCAATTTTGTCTCTACTAAGAAATTATTTTTGGAACTACTCCGTCTATAATCTAGAGTTGATTTTATGGCAGTGAACTGAATGGTCGATTTTGTCAATGCTGGTTTTTTATAGGGAAACGTATAAAATTCAAGCAAACGACGAGAGAATGACCCTATATATATATATATATATATATATATATATATATATATATACATATATATTTAAAATCTGTCAGAGTGCTCGGATCTCTATTGGACCATGTTCTTTTGTGGTACTTTTAAGAAATTTCGAAACGAGAGATACCACTGAAATATATTTTTCATAAGCATTTCAAATAATTTCCACACGCAAGAAGATAAACTTGAAGATCTGTCCGTCTGATTTTTTAATAAAGTGTACGAATACCATGTTGCAATCGTCCGTTTAATAATTTTCGAATAGATTTTATTTAATATGTCCAATAATATAATTTTGTCGTGAATATATAAAACTTCCAAAGCTTCATTATCTACGTTATCCATAACAGGAGCATTTAACTGAAATGCATTTAACTGAAACATTTAATTCATTTAACTGAAATGCTCTACTTAAAAATGTATTTTTTTTCACATTTGGGAATCCAATCAGATAGTGCTGCTACTCAGGGAGAACTTCGTTGATCCAAAACTTCAGTAACTCTGTAATTTTAATTGTTTGCCAGATATTTTCAGTTTGCCGAAAGATTTTGTAAGTTGTTTCAGACTATTTTTCTTCGTTGATAGTACTCTAAATTCTTTGTACTTTTATTAACCTAATGAAATTGTCCATAATTGTGGTAGTAGAGCAAATGGATTTAAAAAAATTATTTAAATTGATGAAAGTACTTCTTCAATAGTTATCGGTTTAGTTACAAGTGGAGATGCTTCTATTAATGACTTGTATTTTAAAGAAATTTTCATGTTAGTGCATGCTTTGTTTTGATTAGAAGACATTCAGTCGGCGTGATATTTAAGTTTATAATGTTTGTTTTTGAATTTCGGAGCTGTTGATCAAGAGAAGTCGTTTCTGAGTGTTATTTACTTCCTGGCGCTTTGTTAAAGTCAAGGTATAGAAACTATTTATTTGGTTTTCCAACTTATTTTGGCGTGCAATTAGTAATATCATTGGGACATGATTTTGCTATATGGCCTAAGTTCGTACATATATAAAGCAAGTAACTACATTCATCGATACATAAATTAAAGCATTGTAAAATATTTGTATTTACAATATATCTATCTGAAGGTTAGATTGCTAATTATACCTGACCTATTTCAACTAGTGTGGATTGGAATAATATTTGAAAAAAATATTTATCATTATAGGTCCAGCACTTTTTATACTTTTTTATAATGAATAATAAGTGGTTGAACATTTAACGCAGTCATTCACTTTTATCTCATATTTTTGAAAGATACATTACTTTATTTCTATCGACAAACCTATTAAACTATTCGTAATGGGTTAAGCCTTCGATACTGTAGCGGCTACTACGTCAGTCATTATAAAAAATGATTTGAAAAAACTTCCTATATTTCTACGTCAAAGGAGCGTTTTGGAATAACAGAGGCAGTTACATGGTGTTGATATATCCGCGTAGCGCGGACCTCGTAGAGAGAACAACCCGTTTTGTCAGCTAAACTACCTTCATTTCTTCTCATATCTCGCCGTTTCTTTTACTTTAATTAATTTTTTAATAAATAAAAGAGTGAAAACCATGATTATTGTAATTAATATTCCGATAATATATATATATTGTTCTTTATTCTAAAATTTTTTAATAGCTAAATTTGAATAAATTTTACAAAATAATAACGTATTTTTCGTATCATGTACTCAGTCGTCGCTGAGTTTTTCTTGAAAAAATAATAATATCTCGTTTGTTAATATTTAAATATCGATGTTTGGCTAATATTTATTGAGATTTAATGTTATTTTAACCATGTAACATTCTCTAGTCATATATTATTACACGGAACTTTAATAATAAATACATTTATTGTGATTCTATAAACAGAGTTTTTTTTGGTTCAGCCAGTCGCCTTAGTTCGTCTTTGTAGGAAAATCTATAACAAGTGTAACAACAATTATTAATTATTTATACTTGAAGCGCATACATATTTTAGTCTAATTTAAAATTTCAATAAAACTTAAGTTAATAAATGAATAGTTAATCAATGTAAGGTCAGCGAAAAAATTTGTAAGTTTTAAAAATTACACGTCAGAACATGTAATAATTTATAATTTTAATCATTGATATAGAGAAACTTATTGAAGCATTTAAGGCTAAACTTAACTAAATGTAATTAAATTTCATTTGAACATATAAACAGAAAATAAATAAAAATATGCTAAATATAAGATATATTAGGAGTATACTTTTGAATGGCAATAGATATTGTGAAAATCTATTAGAAATCTAAGTAAGTCTAATTTATTAATTGTGTAATAAAGAATATGGTTTTTCTTATTAATTATTCCAAATAACAATATTGTAATACTAAATGTTTTTACAAATATTTTGTTCAAATTAATAACTAATAAATAATTACAGTATACACAAGAATATCAATTCTACATTAAAAAATTGCTGAATGCAATTTGAGCAAATAACAATATTTTAAATTCATTAAATTATTGATTATTAGCAAGAGTTATGAAAATAATATGGTAGTATGCAACTATAAACTATGCCAGCTAATGCACGAGAAATAATAAAGTCAATATATTTTTACAATTAGTTTTATAATTGTATATTAATATTTGTAAATATTTATTATACGCTATCTTTCTTAATTTACAATAATAATTTGTATACGAAAACTGTGAATTGCATAAATAGTAGATATGGTATAAACCTTAGTTTTTTGTAGATATTCCACTGCGGATTCACTCATAAAAGTTCATATAAAGATATAAATCCAATCAAAAGTTCCAAGAATACATACACAAAGTTGAAGTGTTTATTTCAATTCATTAAACAGAGTGTTTTACAAGAGTAGAGAGTAGGTAAATAGTTTGAACATTTTTTGCAATGAAGTCTCGTGATAAATAAAAGCTTAGATTATTTGTGTTCAAGTTCCGTTGATTAGATCTATTAAAAAATTAAATCAGGATTTTACCCAAGATTTGACTTTATATCTCTTTAAGGAAAAAATTGTTTTGTGATTGTCACGTATCAGAATTAACCATCCCAAATATGCAAAACACAATAAAGTTGAATTAAACAGTTGGACGGAAACAGGATATAGTAATAATTTGTTAGTATTTTCATTTTATGATAACTAGATAAACGAACGGTATTAAGACTGCAAAATAATGGAATCATATCGATAGAATTAGACACTTGAGTATACTGATTTACATAAACGGAATATAATTGTATCAAGTGGACCATTATAATAAGATTGTACAACGTAGAAAGTCGACTTGATATTTGAGGTTCGACAAAAATTATTTATAGTTACGAATTTATTATAAAACATTTTTCAAAATTTAAACGCGTTAAATAATTCATGAGATATAAAAATACTTTAGATCACAAGTATTCAAGCAATTAAAATTAAAAATAATAGTCGTTTATGATAAAAGATTTTTTTTATATTGCGGTAACAAAAAAAGCAATTCATCTTTAATAAATACTTGTAAACATATAGTTAGCTTTATATAGCAGATAACATTTTAAACCAATTCAGGAGACATTTTCTTTTGGCGCTACATAATTGAATTAATTTGTACCGCAGCGTAGGTGACTTGATGCATTGGTCATATTTTTTTGTTTTAAAATTTTGATGGATTATATAAGGAAGAGGGTGAGAAAAATTCTGGGGCGAAATCATTACACAAAATAATTTTTTTTATTGAGAAAAAGCCATAAGGCATAAAAAAACTCAAATTTATTCAAAACTAAATAAACATTAATTTTACCACTATGCACTGAGTATTCGCGCGCACGCACACTTTGCCCGCAGCTAATCTCGGCGACTGATCTCCAGAGACAGAGGTGAGAATTAGGCCCCTCCGGCCGTTAGCTGAGGTTTGGCCTCCCCCGACCGTAGTCCGGTTTCCCAATCGAAATCATAAAATGCCCGTGAGGCGATTTGATTGCTCGTGCAACAATCGGTATTTGCACATCGAAAGTGCCCAAGTGCGTGCGGACGTTATCGTACTGATCGAGTTGCCCTCTGCTCTAGACTGTGGCCGAATATGCGCGAGCGCACGAAATCCGCGCGATGAAGCGGCGGTGCGGCAGAAACAAAATACGATCGCGCCTCGCCGGCGCCGCCTAATACATACATATCTACATATATACGCGGCGAACAATGCATTGCAAAATTAAAAAAAAATCTACGCTTGTTTTTAATGTTCAGACGGAACATAATATATAACAATTTATTTATTTATTTATTTATTTATATATGCGGAGCTTGAATGGTCCTTTTGCAAATCACTTAACGACAGTAGTAGATGCTATAAAAAATAAGTTACATTTCAATGATAAATTGTCATGTATCATTGAACATGACGATAATGTAGTTTTAAATGTAAATAAAACATCAAAGTAAGAGTTGACATATTATATAAAGTTAAGATAAAGGTTTGTATTAGAAAAGAAAACAGCTGCATAGACACAGGAGAGAATTATAAATTTTGTGATATATAGCATTTAACCGTGACTGATACAATTTATCTACGGGGACCATATAATTGATCCATAGCAAACTATTTGAAAGACCAATCAAAATTAAATAAATTTAGTTTTAGTGCTGAATTATGCAATTTGAAGTTGTACGTTGTTCTGATAAATAACAAGTTTGTCTTGTTTTTAGTATCCATTTTTAGTAATATTATTTCAAAATTAATGGAACTTCCATTAAGGGTGATGCTTTTATAGGTTTCAACTTGTTACTTGCAACTGAATAAAAATGCTATCAATTTTATTAATATATGATCGAAATATTATTTATATTAAATAAAACCGTAAAGTTATGAATTAATGATTTTTATCAGATCAATGAATTATATTTCATATCTTTCAACATTTTTCACTTACTCAGTATTAGGGATTGTTAATGTAATAAAAAATAATTTAAGCCAAAAAATACGGAACAAATCATAGTCTTTCCAAACCAAATAAAAATAATGTTATAGCGATAAAAAAAATTGTATTGAAGAGGAAATTTAAAAATGTAAAATTTAATGAAAGACTTGATGTATTTAATATAAATTGATTGTAAATTCTGTTAGGTTTTCTTGAACTTAAACATCAAAATTAATGTATTCAAATATTTTTAAATTGTATTAAATTGATTATGTTCATTATTTTATAATATTATTTGTTAAAGTGTTTTTTTTTATATATATCGGGCATATTTTATGTTAAACGATAGTGTTGTTCATCGTATAAATAATTGATGGCCCTGAAAAGGGCCGATTGTTTTTTTTTTCGTTTTTAAGATCCAATTAATTAAGCACGTTCGCCACGAATGCGTCTTGCAAGTTGAATGTCTTTTGGCATGATGGTAACACGTTTGGCATGGATGGCACAGAGGTTCGTGTCCTCGAAGAGGCCGACGAGGTAGGCCTCGCTGGCCTCCTGGAGGGCCATCACGGCCGAGCTCTGGAAGCGCAGGTCGGTCTTGAAGTCCTGGGCGATCTCACGAACGAGCCGTTGGAATGGCAGTTTGCGGATCAGCAGCTCCGTGCTTTTCTGGTATCGACGGATCTCTCGGAGGGCGACGGTTCCGGGCCGGTAACGGTGAGGTTTTTTTACTCCGCCAGTTGCGGGCGCACTTTTGCGCGCAGCTTTTGTGGCCAGCTGCTTACGCGGCGCCTTTCCTCCGGTCGATTTACGAGCAGTCTGCTTGGTTCGGGCCATAGTAATGGAGTTCTAGATAACTTACAAATGTGAAATGTGATATAAGAAATCAAACAAAATACTTTTTTTCAAGACGCTGCTACTGCTTTTATACTTGTCGTAAATAGAGAGACGGAAGGGAAAATCTCTCCTTATTGGCTGTCCGATCAAGAGTGGGGAATGCATGACAGGCTTTGCCGCCTTGCGGTTATGATTCAATTAGAGTGGGGCTCGTGTCGTGGAGAGGGGACGAAGTAATAAAACCCAACGCTTTAGCGCGGTTCAATCAGAATCAGTTTTGTTTTTAGACTTTAACATTTAAGTTGCGTTCAACTTAATTCAAGATGACTGGCCGCGGCAAGGGAGGAAAAGGATTGGGAAAAGGAGGCGCCAAGCGTCATCGCAAAGTTCTGCGAGACAACATCCAGGGTATCACCAAGCCCGCCATCCGTCGTCTGGCTAGACGTGGAGGTGTCAAGCGTATCTCTGGGCTCATCTACGAGGAAACTCGCGGTGTCCTCAAGGTATTCCTCGAGAATGTCATCCGTGACGCCGTCACATACACCGAGCACGCCAAGAGGAAAACTGTGACCGCCATGGACGTTGTCTACGCTCTGAAACGTCAAGGCCGTACTCTATATGGATTCGGCGGTTAATTTAGTAACCATAATGTAAATTAAAAAAAAAAAAAAAATCGGCCCTTTTCAGGGCCACCATAATACTTACGTAGAATTACTATTTGTTAATTTAATATTCACTTTACTAATAAAAAGTCAATTTAAATGAATTCCATTCACAATTTTTTATCCTTCTAATCAATCAAAATAAAATCATGATAAGTTCAAGATATTTAAAAGAATTTAAATATTTTAAAAGATCCTTTTTCTGTAAGTATTAAAGCTACGAAATCATTGATTTTTTTTCTTAAAAACCAATCGGTATTATAAATAAACTTAATTTATTTGAATTTATGTAATATATATTTATACCAAAATATTTAAATGAATAACGTATCTATATTTCATATGTTGATAACCATTTTTTATTTTTACAAAATTTGTTATATATATAATTAAGAAACCAATTAATATATTTTTTTATAGTTTCCACAATTATTTTACAGAACTTATATTTGATATAATTTTTTACATTTTTTAAAAAAATGTAAAAAAAATGTTTTATTATTAAAATAAAATATTTAACTTATGTTTTCTATTTAGTACTATATTTTCATTAATAGCTTTATATGCTTATACATAATTGTAAAAATGGTCGAATTAATTTATATGGATCGATAAGTTTTCTTGCGCATAATAAACACGTTCAAAATACTATTTGATTTATACAAATTGATATTTTTATTTAAAAACATTCAATGATATATAGCGATCAATTATGATTAGTATATTTACAACTCTAGTGTTATCGAGAAACATTTTAATATTATTCTAAATATTTATTCTTCTTACTTTAATTTATAAGCATCTTGCTTTATTAAAGTTCATAATTGAGTTAAAATATTTGAATTTGTTGGGTACATAATTCTATTGCTACACAAATGTTCCCTATAATTACTTATTTGACTGTTTATTTTAATAATATGTACATTAATATAAACAGAATTTAAAGTTGAATAAGGGTCTGTACAAAATTATAGGATTTTGGATTTCAACGGATTTTTCCGAAGAATTAAACATCGGTTGGAAGAAATGATCGGACGATAATGGACGTTATACAAAACCACTGGTAGAAATGCTAAAAATTTTTAAGCTATAAACAAAGTATTTCATTATGAATAAACCCAGTAACAAGGTATTTAACTAAGGTAATAATTAGCTTAACATGTACCGTTTTTCCCGGTTATTTCATCCGATTTACAGATACATTTTCTCAACCTATTTTTTTAGGTACATAAGACCCATAATAGTTAGTTACGTATCAATGTATTTTTCGTTATGATTCAAATTTACCTTAAAACAATGTTAAGTTAGGTATAATATATAGCCTAGCTAAAAAATTAACATCATTGTTATGTATTATTAATTTTGAATATTGAATTAATTTATACGCGAACTATTACTTATACATATTAAACGCATTGACAATAGTTTATACACTTGCATTCAATGTTATACATACATACATACATACATACATACATACATATTTTAAAAAATTTTCAAAAAACATTAAAATTATTTTATTTATTAAATTATTTATTTTATAAATAAATAGAATATATATAATTAATTACCAATAGTTGAAACAGGTATAAGATAAACAAAATAATATTTTTGAAGCTGCTTTATCAGTAATGTCACAATTTAACGAGTGAAAATCATATTTAAAAAATGTGTTCTTATTATCTTGATATTAATTTTTTGTTGAAACGTTATAATTTGTTTGCTTGCGCTGTCAGAGCAGCCAAACTAACTACAAATTAATGTAACATCAGTCTAACCTCTCAACTCTCGAAGTATTTTAATTAATTTATTCAATCGTATAGAAATCTATCTCGTTGATATTGAAAACTGACAAATCGCAATGTTGATGAAAACCAAAAGAATAACGATCAAAGAAAATATATTGAATAATATTTACAGTTTCTTTCTGCATAATAAAAAGCTTTTCTATTCTTTCAATTTGAATGTTCTAACTAATATTTAGAATCAAGATAATTATTTATTTGAAATTCACTTCCGTTTCTTCACTTATTTATTTGAAATTCTAGTCCCTGCTGTTTGTCACAGTAAAAATAAAAAAAATGTTCAAAGTTATGTTGATTTAGAAAAATCCTTCTACAACACCTATGTATAATATACAGTAACCCTGATATAATAATAATAAGAAATTATTATAATAATAATTTTTGTTATAATACTTCATATATTTCGTGCAATTTAGAATAACGCGCGCGTCACGAAGTCGAACGTCGTCTGTCAGCTCGCCTGTACGGCAGACATTGTACTTCCGACAACGTACGATACGATCGGTTTTGTAATTAGATATCTCCTCAAAATTAGAATTAATACTTAAATTTCAATATATCATTAAAATATTTAGGAAATAAACAATATGCGACTCATTTATGAAAAGGATCTTTCATTTTTTAAAAGAGTTATAAATGAAATAAATCTCATTTCCAGCGGATCTCTTATAAGAATTAATGCGAAACCAGTTTAAATTTCTGATATTATAAGGACTCATTCTCAAAACAGACATTATTTTTCTTTTCTAATTTTTTCAAACTATTTACGTATCTTATGATGCTTCATTTATGCTATAAACCATATAATATTATAATATTGTATAAATATTAATTTTTTCGATTGTAGTAATTGAAACTTACATCCGAATTAAAATGTTTATTTACTAGCCAGAAACAAGGTTCCAGCTTCAAACCTAGTTTCTACCTATTTTTTAATTTTAAAGACTATATTCACATTTTTCATTTTAAGATTTGCCTAGTTTTAAACTATGATAGTTGATTCTATTTTGAATACCTAGTAACTACTTTTTCACCTATTGAAAATTGTTAGATTTCTACCAGGGTACATATTATTTAAATTATTAGTTAGAACGCCCATTATAATAAGTTTAAGTATGTTATACACAAATAAGACAACTTAAATGATAAACATGAATCAATGTCATTTAGAAATTTGCACGTTTCTGTGTTGTATTTATATTATAATTATCATAGAGTATGTATGTAGGAATGTAAACAAAGTTATGTCAATTTCCAATAAATTGTATATATAGTATAAAATGTTGTACGCTATAAGATATAGGATAAATTCCCAAAAACAAATAGAGATAAACCAGGAGAAAATTTATAACGAACATTCTTGAATCGACAAAAACAATATGTTAGGGAACATATGTACAAGTTTTAATGTTTGAATAGTAATACCCTTATAACGAATCGAGTACTTCTCGTTTTTAAACAAAAATTATAGTAAAATAAAAATTTGTTCTTTTTACAGACACTTGAGATGTTTTACAAAATGGTTTACATGGACGTCTTCTAAGTGGTTAAGCTTAATGTTAAGATTTTACTTATTAAAAATTATAGATCGCAGTCATGTACATTATTTTTTGTTATACTCATTGTTTTTCTCCAAAACTGATATTTTCTATTTAGTTTATATACTTAATTCCTTTAACTTTACTTTTCAGTTAATAATATAGACATTGTATGTAATGTCTTTTACTACTTAAATTTTGAGTTGGAATCAGGTTTCATACAAATGCTACTTAGAATCTTATTTCTGAAAAATTTTAGTTGTATCAAATCATTTTAGAACTAAAGAAATGCATGCAACTTTGGTGCTTTCAAATATATCATATATTCGGGGTCTAGCGATTTCAAAAGGCAAAATGGTTTTTTCTTCTGATATTAATAATTATCAGTGGTAGCTAACAAGATTAATTTAAAAAAAAAATTTTTTCAATTTGTTGTAGAGCACAATACATATATTTATATTAAATATTCTGTAATTGATAAATATAATTAAAACGGAACTGAAATTGCAATTATTAATTTTATATTTATACTTCAGGATTGTCCTGGGGTAATAAATACCTCTACGCTATTTTTCCTTAATTTTAGGTGCAAGACAGTAGTTTGACATCTGTTTATACGATAATAAAATTGAGGACGAAAATCCGGTTAATCCAATTATATTTCCCTGTACGGGGTCCTTCCTTCGGGTATTCCGTAGTCTTAAATTATCCTATGGGGGATTAGTAACCGTTCCGAAAACTTGAAAATATAGAATGGATATACTTATATACATCATTTTATTAATAGTTAATTTGCTTTTAATTTAATTTATCATTTAATTAAGTACTTTTATTAAATCTGCAAATTTAAATCAAAATTTATTTAAAATTCTCTCTAATTTGATTAGAAATTTGATTGTCAAATCTTTACTGTTAATTACTGTACTTGTATTTTTGTTCATAAATACTAAATTGTTATATTATAGTAAATTTGGATTTTTCATTGACTTAACAATACTTATATTAATCATATTTTATTTACAATTATTTAATAAAATGTTTAAAATTTTTTTACAATTATTTAATTTTACTAATGTAAATAGAAACGCATAAAAGCTTTAGAAAAAATTTAAAAAAAAAAACAGTTTGCGACTACGTTATAAGTAAATTTTTGGCCCTTAAAAGGGCCGATTAGTTTTTGTCTTGGGATATATTCAATTCCAAGTTTACTTCGAGCTAGTGTACTTCGTCACGGCTTTTGTGCCTTCGCTGATGGCATGCTTGGCAAGTTCGCCAGGAAGTAGAAGCCTCACGGCCGTCTGAATTTCCCGCGAAGTGATGGTCGACCTCTTGTTGTAATGGGCCAAGCGGGAGGACTCGGCAGCAATGCGCTCGAAGATGTCGTTCACAAAACTGTTCATGATACTCATGGCTTTACTGGAGACTCCCGTATCAGGATGGACTTGTCTTAAAACTTTGTAGATATATATTCCGTAGCTTTCCTTCCTCTTCTTACTCCTTACTTTCTTATCTCCCTTGGCAATAAGTTTTTGAACTTTCCCCGATTTTTTAACAGCCTTTACACCAATTTTAGGTGCCATGATTAACTCACGTCTATTTTCGATACGTTAAACAGTCAATATAATAAAGTATATTATTATAGGTATATGACTTTAGCAATTTACTTGCTTAAAACGATAATCAAAGTATTGATGGTCGGAAGTTAAGAATCTATTATGAGAGCGGCGCGATCGCAGCCGCGAACGAATCGTAAGCCACCGTTCCCCACTCAATTAGCCCGTTGCTTGGATTTTCGACCGCTGTCGCTGTTAGCGAATCTATAAAAACCAAACTGACGATATAAAAAAAAATCATTCTTAATAATTTGTAGCGGTGGTTCTGTTCTTAAGACAATAAATTAATATGTCTGGACGTGGCAAAGGTGGTGGGAAAGTTAAAGGAAAATCAAAGACCCGTTCTACTAGGGCGGGACTTCAATTCCCGGTGGGCCGAATTCATCGGTTGCTTGGGAAGGGAAATTACGCCGAACGCGTCGGTGCCGGTGCCCCTGTGTATCTGGCAGCCGTTATGGAATATCTTGCCGCTGAGGTGCTCGAGTTAGCGTGAAACGCCGCTCGTGATAACAAAAAAACAAGGATCATCCCTCGACATCTGCAGCTGGCCATCCGTAACGACGAAAATCTTAACAAACTTTTAAATGGAGTCACAATTGCCCAGGGTGGTGTTCTCCCCAACATCCAAGCTGTCTTGTTACCAAAAAAAACCGAAAAAAAAGTTTAAATAATATATGATTATTTAACCGCTCCTTCATAATCGGCCTTTTTCAGGGCCATCAAAAAGTACAAACGTTTTGGAATTATTTACTCTTGCCATATGCACTAAAAATAGTAAAAATACTTATAAAATTTTTATATTGTACAATTTTTATTTTCACTAGTTTTACTGCCCTTGCCATTTTATGAATGCAAAAAACTACCATTTTTGTAAGTTTTTGATCGTCATTTGCTAGAACAATAATGGAATCTATTTTGTGTATCGATATCACGACTTAAAAATAAATTTAAAACATCGAAATTTGCACTTTAATTAACTTTTATCATATTACTAATGCACATAAATAGAATTTCTATATTTATTATAGTACAATAAAAACATGGTTTTAGAGCTTTTTTAAGCTCAAAATTTAAAAAGAACGTTTAATTGAAAAATCGATATTTTATTTATATTTTAATTTAATTTAATATATAATTTTTGATTACTAACTGATAATTTCGAATGTAAAGTTAAAAAAATATTTATAATTTTTATAATCTTGTGAGCTTGCGCAATGTCAATTCATGTAATTACTATCAATAAAACTGAGTTTTTATTTGCAGTTAAAAAATAAATTATTTTTGTTAAATGCTCCAGAGTATTGATGTCTAAAATCGCAAAAAATGAATGCATATGTGAAAAGATTTCTTTTAATTTTTATCGGCCTATTGAATTATATCATCATAGTCCTAATTTAGATTGTCTTTACTAGATTACTAGACTGTCCATGTTTATATCATTTGTGTCTTAGATGCGATAAATTTCTATTGAAATTTGTTGGTGGAAAGTCAGTAAGATTGTTCTATACTAACTATAGTGTATATCACTAAGTTTCATAATATATATACAAATATATACATATATACATACATACATACATATATAACAAGTGATAATGGAAACATTTCACTAGTAGTTTATTTTTACTGTGGTAGCTACAAAATATTAGATTGTGCGACCAATGAATTTATAAAATTTAGTGTTTAGAATATGCCCTTGTTTACTAAAAATTTTTTGAAAGATAGGCCCGTTAGTATATATATTTTTTAACCTAAGGTTCGTTGTACTGTATTCTCATATTATAATTGTAGTAGTGATCGTCAAGGATACAACATCGAGAATCTCAGAGCACATCTTATACACTGTTATGAAAATTATGCTACCTTATCATACACAGTAATTTATTAGTAAAAATGTATCTAATACGGCTACATATGACGAAATTAAAAATGTTTACAATACACCATTTCTTTGATTTTCAATTGGTCCCAGTTGAGGAGCTGTAGCGAGCGCAAAACGTTGGACAGTAGCAGCAGAAAATTTAATTAATTGAAGGTGGTGGGGACAGTCAGATTGAACTTTACTAATAAAAATTTTTTTTCAGCTAATACAAATTTTTTATTTTACATAAGTCTACGGGGTGATTTTAAACAAGGAAAGTCTGACTGTCATTATAATTGTTAATTATATATTGATATGCATTAATATTAATATAAACATATGTTAATATAATTATGTTATTTTTAATTTAATTGGACTGTAAGACCAATAGAAATTTTTATTAAAGACTATTTGATATAGTATTTAATTAAAAATAAATGTAAGGAAGCTCCGTTTAAACAAAAGAAAGGTGAAAATTCATTTTTTCATCGTGTTTGATGCATATAATTCACATAGAAGGGGGAGGTGATTCATTCCCCAATTACCGTAGACTCCATTTGTTAGATAATCAAAACAATAATAAAATGTATTTTGCATATTCTTTTAATTTATGTATCAAGATATTTATTTGGTCCGCCTTTAAAACCATCAGGCGTAAAAAAACAAACAGTGATAGTACCTTTACACAAAATTGATGAACACGAAGTCACCAATTATAGATCGATATCTTTAATATTCAACATAGCGAAACATTAATTAATAGGATCTACAATTTTGTTCAAGCAGATAACGTAATTAATAATTCAAATCAATATGGTTTTGTCGAATGATGGTGCAAATAATGTATTAAGTAAAATTATGTACAATGATATAGATAAAAGTGAACCTTTAATGATTACTCTCTTTAATTTGTGAAAAACTTCTTTTATTAATTAAACCTTCTTATTTATTTCTTCCTATTTGTATACTTATTAAGTTTTATTTGAACTATTGCTTGTAGCAAATTATAAAATAATACATAACATTGGGTATATCATTGCCATTGCTAGGTCGAACGTAATATATATATATATATATATATATATATATATCATATCATATCATATCATATACTAATTTATAAAGACAAAGCGTCTTTTTGTTTGTACTCGATAACCGAAAAAACTACTGAACCGATTGTTCTGAAATTTGACATATAGATTCTATATTATTTTGGAAAGGACATAGGCTATATTTTTTCTTGAAAATCATTTTACTTTTAACAATTAATTAAGTTAACAGTTTTAGTGGTTAATTTTACCAGCAGCCACTAGGTGGCGTCTTAAATCACGAACATCAACTCAATGTAGTCGGCTTAAAGTATTAATACCAGGCCAGCTCAAGTGAATGTTCATGGATTTTTTCGGGTTTGGTCCGGACAGCCGGAAAGTACAAACGTGCGACCCTTTGCTCCGCGTTGGCTCCCGTATGTCGGAACATAAGCGCATCTCGCTACAAACGGATTCTTGACCTGTGATGCCCCGCCCCTTGTGAGCTCTCACTGATGTGTCTCCCTTCCGATTGCAAAGTGAAAATTGATGATGAATTGGTGAGCAAGGTTAATTACTCTCGATAATATCGACAGTGTTCACTACATTCTATTTTCAATATTCAATGTCTAAAGTTTAATATAAAGTACAATAAAGAAAGATAAAGTGAAATAGTGATAAAGTAGAAGTGACGCTTAATTGTGAGCAATTTTCGGGTTTGGTCCGGACAGCCGGAGAGTACAGACGTGCGACCCTTTGCTCCGCGTTGGCCTCCCGTATATCGGAATTATAAGCGCATGTCGCTATAAACGGATTCATGACCTGTGATGCCCCTGCCCCCTGTGAGCTCTCACTGATTTGTCTCCCTTCCGATTGCAAAGTGAAAATTGACGATGAATTGGTGAGCAAGGTTAATTACTCTCGATAATATCGACAGTGCTCACTACATTCTATTTTCAATATTGAATGTCTAAAGTTTAATATAAAATAAAATAAAGAAAGATAAAGTGAAATAGTGATATAGTGGAAGTGACGCTTAATTATGAGCAAACTAAAGTCTGCAAGCGCGCGGCACCAAAGACAAAAACTCGCTCGGAGAGCCGTTGCTCTAAAAAGCCGCGCTTAAAAACTCGAGCGAGTTGACGCAATGGCGAAACGACGCCTCAACGAAAGCGTAGACTCAGTTGAAAACGACGCTGTCTTGGTGATACCGAACGCCGAAGCAGAAAACTCAACTTTCCACACGCCAAAGAAGGTAAGGCGCTTTGTATAAACGATTCGATCCGATCTCATCAACTGACGACCAGAGCGTAGAAGAGAAGGAACAACCCATGCTTAAAAAAGGTAAGATACCTCCATTTAATGTATTACTAGTTAAAAATACTTTTCATAATCTGCAAAAGGTTGTTGCGAAATGCTGAACGTTCCCCCCGGTTCTAGTTAATAAACCGCGCTCGCAACAAATATCCGTCACTGTTGCCGCACTCGACGATTATAGGAGCCTGCAAAAAGGATTAAAAACATTTGAATATTTTACTTTTAAGGACCCCTTCGCGCCCCCGCCTGTTAAATTCGTCCTGAGACACCTCCCGATTACAATTACGTCATACGAAGTGGATGAGGCCCTAACAAACATTGACTTTGACGTGATCAGCGTGGCACAGTTGCACAAAGGCGGAAATCGCCTTGGACAGCCGCTACCCCTCCACTTGGTCACGCTTAAGAACGATCCTCGCGTCCAGGAATTAATTAAAAACTTAGCCATAGAAGACTATGTTAAGCCTAACGGGCCACGACAGTGTTTCAAATGCCAAAGGTTTAATCACGTAGCTAGCCAATGTAATATAGCTCCAAGGTGCGTAAAATGCGGCGCTGCTCACCTGTCCTTAGCATGCACCAATACAAGCGACACCCCCGGAACTTGTGCAAACTGTGGTGACAAACACACTGCCAACTACCGCAGGTGCCCCTCCTACAAGGCAGTGAAAACCTCACTTAACAAGCCCAGAGGACCAGCCCCAACCACATCCGTTCAAAGAAATCCGCGAATCTAGAATTGTCGAGCTACCCCGCGCTGAAATCCAATCGCACTAACACCGCGAACCCTCAAAACACATCTAAACTCATCCCCCGTCAGATAAAAACAGCCACAAAACCGTCCTACAGTAACACATTAAAAACACAGGCAGAAGTAAACAGCAACAACAACAACGACAACAACAACGACAACGAGACAGTACAAAACGTACTCGATTACCTTCAAGAAGTTAGTGACCTAGCCGCAAAAATCATGTTAGGTAAACTAACTCGAGCGGAAGCCAAACACGCGATTGCCACGATCACTACCAAATTACTTTCATTCTTCTTTAAAAATGGATCGTTTACGAAATAAATTAGTTATTTGCACTTGGAATGCATACGGTTGCCTTCACAAAAAAATAGAGCTGGAGTCTTTCCTGTACGAAAATAAAATTGACATCTGCCTCCTCAGCGAGACCCTCCTTAAACCCACTGATAAATTTAAAGTACGCGACTACAACTGCTACAAAAATTATAATGGTCAAGGAACGGCCATCCTAATCAAAAAATCTATTTATCACTACGAACACCCAATAAGCGGTCTTGAAAGCGTAGAAGCGACGGCTGTCAAAATAAAAAATCGTGGTTCAGAAATCGTGGTAATATCAATATATAACTCCCCCGGAAAATCCTTTAATAAAAATGAATAGGATAAAATATTTCGCACTGCCCCCGTAGTCATCGTGGCCGGAGACCTAAACGCAAAACATCGTTCGTGGGGCAGCAGATTAAATAACACGTTAGGCAATAATCGTTATAAGTACTGCGATAAACAAAACTTAACAATACACGCGCCGAATAACTTCACACACTACCCATTTAATAAAAACAATAAACCAAAAAAGTGGGATTTAATCGATTTTGGAATTTCAAAAAACTTTAATTACCAAATTCAAACGGATGTACATCACCAACTAAGCTTGGATCACTACCCCATTATACTAAATACAGAAACCGCCTACAGATGCAACTATCCCCTGTCAAAATATAATTTTAAAAGAATCAATTGGCCCGCGTTCGAGCAACACCTAAGCCTACATAACCCGATCATCGATGACCTCGACACGCGCGAGAAAATAGATGAAACAATAGAAAAATTAACCAACGCAATAAATAGTGCAATTGCCCTATCCACACCACAAAATACTCGCAAAACAAAGGAACCGACGCTCCCGAATAAAATTGTGAATCTTATAAAGGAACGAAACAAGCTTACATCAAAAAATCATAGCAAACCATGTGCTATCCGGAAAAACAAAATAAACCAACTACGTAAAGAAATTTCGCGCGAAATAGCAAAATTTAGATGCAGCACGTGGAACAACACTATCGCAAACCTAAAAATCAAAGATAACTCTCTCTGGAGAATGACAAAAGTACAAACAAAAACGAAAACTTCGATCCCACCTTTAAAAAATGAAAACAATGACCTTATTTTCTTCTCCCCCGAAGAAAAAGCAAGTCGCCTAGCTGAAAAAATTGGGGAAACGTTTACAAAGCACAGAGACCCGACTAATACCGAATTTACACATGAAACAAACGAAATCTTTGTCCGATATTTTTCAATGGCAGCTGCGGTGGAAACTCCCATAATAAGGAAATTAAAATACACGTTAAAAATACAAAAAATAACAAGGCTCCGGGATTCGACAGCATAACAAACTACATACTAAAAAACCTCTCGCACACTATATACGAAATGATAGCTAACATCTTTAACGCGTGCATAACATTATTATACTTTCCAAGTAAATGGAAAATAGCAGCTGTAATAGTATTCCAAAAACCCGGTAAAGATCCAACTGATCCTGCGAGTTATAGGCCGATTAGTTTCCTAACCACCATGAGTAAAGCACTCGAAGCAATGCTTTTAAAGTACTTCCTGACATATATTGAGAAAAACAAAATACTCAGACTAGAGCAGTTTGGTTTCCGTAAAGGGCACTCCACCCAACATCAAATACTAAGACTCACTGAGCATATTACGAAACACTTTAACTGGCAGAAAACACAGGAGCCGTCCTCCTAGATGTATAAAAAGCGTTTGATAGTGTCTGGATTAACGGCCTCATGAGAAAATTGATTGATTTCGATTTCCCTCAATGGTTAATTTATATCTTAAAATCCTACCTGCAGGACCGTAGCTTCTTTGTACAGCTAGATGATATAAAATCAAAAAACCACAAAATAGAAGCGGGCGTACCGCAAGGCAGCCTCATCGGTCCCATAATTTTCAATTTATATATCAACGATATACCTTGCTGCTCAGATGTAAACATAGGAATCTACGCCGATGATACGATCCTATACACTTCCGCCATGAGAGACGCAAAAATCACTGAAAAACTAAACAAAACTCTCCTAAATATCAATCAGTGGTATACGAAATGGAAAATAAAAATTATTCCCGCTAAATCAGACGCTATACTTTTCAGCAGAAAAAACAGCTAAACAAGCAACCTACAACAGCCTCAACTAAACTCAGTCTCGATCGCTTGGAGACCGACTGTTAAATATCTCGGAGTTATACTAGATAGACAACTCAGATTCCATAGACATACCACTGAAGTAGCCCATAAAGCCAACGGTGTCATTACAAAGTTTCTACCAGTTTTAAAAAACTACTCAAAGATTAATATACAAAATGAACTAATTATTTACAAGACCATAATAAGGCCAATTATAACCTACGCCTCAACCATCTGGGGAGGAACAGCTCATTCAAACTTCAATAAAGTGCAAAGAATTCAAAACCGCGTTCTAAAGACCATCACAAGCGCTCCGCACTACACTATAATATCAAGACTCCATACAGAGCTCAACATAGACTAAATAAAAGACTATGTTAACGATATAGGACAAAAATTCTACTCAACTTCGAACAAATCTGCACATAAATTGATAAAAAATCTTGGACAATACGACCTTGATTATCGCGACAGACACAGACGACCTAAAGACTTCCTCACTATCACCCCCATTCAAACATAGCCGAACAGCATAAAATTCAACAAACTCATCAATCCAAACATACGATGACCGCACGAAAGCAGAACAAGGCAACTAGCACGACCAAGATCATTTTCTAAACGCCAAGGTATAACCGCCATGCATTAAACCCCCTCATGATAGTGCGAAAATGTCCACACGGATAATGCACTCCAACTCCTATCCATGAAATCCTTCCCGAAAGGAGAGGTAGTTCCCGAGCAATAGCTCTAGTTGTACCTCACTGGAGGGGGAAAAGGAGGGTCCCCACTACCACTCTTTTTTTGAATGTTCATATTCAACATTGGGATTCGTATCCTAAAGAAGATGTGACGTTAGTCGGTATTACCTTTTTTGTTCTTCAGGTTAATCTGACACTACTCTCATACCTTATGGATATCATTTAATTTTTTTAAATGTTATTTTCTCTTACGTAGGAAAAGCTCTCTCTGTCTCTCTGTCTCTCTCTTTCTTTGTCTTTCTTTCTCCTTCTCTTATAAAATGGTTCTGTATGCCAAATCATATTGAATATAGTTTGTAACGACAAATTATATTTTTATTTTTATACATTCTATTAATTTTAGAATTGTGACAAGTGACTATGTTTTTTTTTAAGTTCAAACAAAAGAAATGATGGCAAAATAGGGTGCTTCACCAACACCTCGAAATGATGTATATATAAATAAAATATATGGTCTACCGCCTATTTAATAAATGGCCTATTTAAAAAATATGCTATGCGCATACCAACATTTTGCTTGAATTTCAGTTATCATTACGAAAATATTCACGGTATTTAATTGAAAAAACGGAAATATAAAAAGTATATATATATATATATATATATATATATATATATATATATATTGTATGTATATTATATTGTACATGTTATATATACATATTTTAAATACGGTTACTACTGAGTAATATTGCATTGGTGTGTACGGGCGGTTGATTACGATATTCCGTTGCCTTAAGACGAATTCTATACGCAGTTGTGTGTTCGGATGATGGAATGCGATGTCCAGGTGTCTCTGGACGATTTCTACGGGAATATTGTATTTGGTTGATGGAAAACGAAATCCAGGTATGAGGTAATCAACTTCTATGGGAAGATTCGTGTTGGGACGGTAAAATACGATATCTAGGTCTTTCCGAACGACTTCTACGGGGAGTATTGTGTTTAGTCGTTAGGAAGCGATGCTAGCTTTCTCGGGACGACTTCTACTGGGACTATCGTGTTTAGTTAGTAGGAAATGATGTTTACGTATGTCGGAATAACTTCTAATGGGAGTTTCGTGTTCGGATGATAGAATGCGATTTTCAGGTGTTTTGGAACGACTTCTACGGGGAATATCGTGTTCGGACGTTAGAAGATGATGTCCAGGTATGACGGGGCGTTGTCTACGAGGAGTATCGTGTTTAGTTGATAGTAAACGAAGTTCAGGTATATTGGGTCAACTTCTACGGGGAGTTTCGTTTTCGCATGATAGAATGCGATTTCCAGACGATTTGGAACGACTTCTACGGGGAGTGTCATGTATAGATGGTGGGAAATGATCTCCAGGTATGTCATTACGACTTCTATGAAGAGATCAGTATTCTATCATTCGAACACGCGCACTCCCAGTAAGAGTCGTCCTGGGATAACTGGAAATTGTATTCTACCTCCCCAACACAAAACTCTCTATAGCAGTAGTCCCGAGATATTTTCTATAGTCCGAACATGATGCTCTCTGTAAACGTCATCTCGAGGCACTTGCACATTTTTGTTCTACCGCTCGAACTCGAAAGTACAATTTTCTCCATTGAATCCGTATTTAATATGCATATATATATATATATATATTGTATAAAATAGTCGGTAAAATATCAACTTTTTGAAGTGGAGGCTACATTGAAACAGCTTTTTATACAGATGCGACTATAGGTAAATTACGGTCAATTATTTATAGAAACATAGATTTTTATATATAGAGTACTTTTTACTTAGATATTATTAAATTGTTTATGAAATCGGTTAAATTATTATCTCGGGCATATCATATCATATCATATCATGGCAATCATATCATATCATATCATCATATCATATCATCATATCATATCATCATATCATATCATCATATCATATCATCATCATATCATATCATCATATCATATCATCATATCATCATCATATCATCATATCATATCATCATATCATATCATCATATCATATCATCATATCATATCATCATATCATATCATCATATCATATCATCATATCATATCATCATATCATATCATCATATCATATCATCATATCATATCATCATATCATATCATCATATCATATCATCATATCATATCATCATATCATATCATCATATCACATCATCATATCATCATATCATCACATCATATCATCATATCATATCATCATATCATATCATCATATCATATCATCATATATCATATCATCATATCATATCATCATATCATATCATCATATCATATCATCATATCATATCATCATATCATATCATCATATCATATCATCATATCATATCATCATATCATATCATATCATCATATCATATCATCATATCATATTCATCATAGCATATCATTCATATCATATCATCATATCATATCATCATATCATATATCATATCCTATCATCATATCATCATATCATATCCTACCATCATATCATATGATACTCACTTATAAAGACAAAGCGTGTTTTTGTTTGTATACGATAACCGAACAAACTACTGAACCGATTGTTCTGAAATTTGATATATAGATTCTATATTATCTTGGGAAGCACATAGGCTATGTTTTTTTATTGAAAATCATTTAACTTTCCTCAAAAAATTCACTTAATGGTTTTAACAACGAGTGGCCGTTAGGTGGCGTCTTGAATCACGAACATCAACTCCAAGTATCGAGAATGCCTGGTGCGTGTGGTGGGAAGCCCGGGAAGTGGTTGGGGGAGGGCGGAGCTTCCACTGTTAAGTGGTGTCGAATTACCTTTCGACTGGAGAGATGCCGATCGCCGGAGGTCAATAGATACCATGCTGCAGACTTCAAAAATTGCAGAAATGATCGAAGCAATGGAAAGAAACGAAGAAAGAAAAGTTAAAAATATTTAAAAATAATATTTAAATTTAAATAATAATATTTAAAAATAAAAAATTTTATGCTTTGAAATATCATCTAATGTATTTAATTTCTTTATTTTTATAGACAAGAGCAGCAGCAGTCGAAAACGGTCAAACCGACCGGAAAGCAGCAACGAATACTGCCCACGAAAAAGGATCGCAACGAACAATACTCGTCCACGGAGCCCCTCCGTGGAGAGTATTATTAGCACTCATAGCAGCAGCAGCAGTAGCAGCAGCAGCAGCAGCAGTATAGAAGAAATAGATCCTCCGGCAGGTCTGAGGATCATTTCCGACATAATATTAAAAAAATAATAATTTTAATAAAAATAATAATAAGTTTATGAATTATTTATAAATAAAATTTGTAAAAAATAAAAATGTATAAATTGTAAAAAAAATGAATAAATGTATTAATTTTAAATTTTAAATTGTAAATGTTATTATTTCCCTTTTTTCCACTGCCTATCCTGTTCCCAAAAAATATTGTATTTAATTATTTATTTAATTATATTTATTGAATTTTTATTTAATTATTGATGTCAATTATTTTTTTTATTTTTAATTATTTTTATTTTAAATTTAATTTTTTGAAAAAATTTCCGTAGAATTTATTTATATATCTAATATTATAAATCAATAATATCAACACTTACAATTATATTCAAAGGCAAACGCTAAGACGTTCCAAGTCAAACTCATGAAAATTTTAATATTTACAATGTTTAAGTTCTTAAGTCAATAATGATCACATAAACAGAACAAATCAAGTACTAATTATAAAATTTTAAGTCAAAATATAGTCTAAAATTATAAAAATGAAATTATGTCTGAATATATTTTGCTAAGAAATAGCGTGCCTTCTTTTTTATTAACAGTGTGTTTGATATTACGTTGTATATAAACTATATCAGACAAGTTTTTTAAATTATTGTCAATATCTAATACTATTCCCATTTTACCTATTAATTTAATTTTTTGTATTTTATGAAAATTAATCCAAAGAAGGAACCGCGCGGGAGTTTGCGCACAAAAACCAGCTTAGCGGAAACAACCACGTGGGGGTTTGGGGAATTTCGGGTAATTCCAGGAATTTACCAAAATTCTAGGAATTTTCAGGAAATTCTCGGAATTTCATATTTCCTAGAATTTTTTCTTTTAATTGAAAATTTATAAAATTTCTTTTAATTTAAAATTTCTTTTTATTTGTAATTTTTTTTTGTTAAAGTAGAAATAAAAAATACTGTTTTAAGTTTAAATTTTTTTTATTAATATAATTTTTTAAAATTACATTTATATTCATTTTTTTAACCAGTTTCATTTCGTCCATACTTCGCACTAAAATAATCTTCTATCCATGTACACATAATTAACACGTTACGAATCGCACACATTGGTAATCGCCTTATGCTTAATGTGTGATTTTCACAGAGTACGTGTTCACCTTTATTTTGTAGTGACTGCAGTGATGGACAATCGAGCTTCTCCATATCGACAATATTTCTGAAATAGAGAAAAAAAGTATGAAAAAGTATGAAAAAGTATAGAAATACTATGGAAAAGTATACTTTTGAATATATGTATATGAAAAGAAAAAATAAAAAGATGATTAAAGTATGAAACTTTCATCATATTTACATATTTGGCAGAATGTTTGTCAACCATTCCTTCTTCTCTCGCCCCTTCACATATAATTTTTTTACTTCTGCACAGGATATCTCCAATGTTTTTTTGACTCTATAGTAAGGAATGTCACCAGATTCCCATTCAATTCCACGGTAATCACGCTGCAGCCAGTGAACCATTTTTTTTTCGTTCCATGTCAAGTCACTCCATGGAAATGATGGCTTAAAGAGATACACTGTAGGTAGTGCACCTCTTTCCATGCCTAATAAACTCAATTCTTTCAAAATGAAAGTTTGCGGGCCTCTTTTCTGGAAACCCTGTATGTCGCAGAAGAACACTTTATCTTCTGGACACTGAAGAATATTTTTTCTAAACATTTATTCATATTCATGCACTCTAGCCATTTTTCAGATTAGTATATGCTGATTTTATAAGCTGAAGTGATGATTACGAATATAAGTTCTGTGCTTATGCATTCATTTTTATAAGAGTTCTCCCCTCCTTTTGAAAATGACGACTCTCCTACAATTGGCTGATTCAAGAAAAATACATAAAGATTTGATGGGACAACCATTGAATTTGATTGGTTGGCTACGAGTCTATTCATCCCCTCCATTTTTAGAGAAAGTCACTTACGATTGGGTGTGGGAGAAGAAAAGCATTTGTATGATTGAAAAGGGCGTAATCGTAGATATTCAGATGATCCTAAGACGATGCTCGTCTCCTCCCTCCTATAGGAAATGACGTTTATGATTGGTCGCTCAAGGAGAAAGGAGATGAAATATTAAAAGCATGATATTTTGATTGGTTCTACTTAGACAATAGATACTTTCTTCTCTTTCTAACACACTATTGAATGGTTTCTATTGCAGACTTGATATTCTCCTTCCACTTCTGTTTCCCCTTCTCCTTATTTTTTATTTTCCTTTAAAAGCGAGACAATTTCTGGGAGGAACACAGTTTCTTCACAATAGTCAAATAAGTTCAGTTTTAATATTTCTTATTTTTCCATTGTCAACTATACAAGTGTGTTGTATTCAAAACAGTGTTTTTTTATGTAATAATTTTATGAGACATTAAAGAAGTAATATTAATTATTTAACTCAATATATTTTATTAGTTAACGTAAAAAAACATAAAGTAAGATGGCTTTTCTTTCGTCTGTTGAGTTTAAAGTGAAACAACTTCGTGATATTTACGAACGTGTTAGTGAATTGAACATAATCAAACTCGAGAATTACTTATCAATAACTGAACAGGATATAATAAAGCTGAGGGAGTTTGGCAAAAAACAAGGTCTCTCTCGAGCAGAAAATCAAAAATGTTTAACATGTCTGACTCATCTTTCATGTTTACAAGCAAGATTTCGTTATCATCTTCATAGTGAAGTGTCAGTGGGAGGTAGTCTAATCTCTAACATATCAGCTAAAGTAGAGTGGCGAGATATACAATCTGCTTTTAAAAATCGAATAAGAACAGGCGTTGTTGTTAATTTAGAACATATGGACATTCTAAGTTTCTTGGTTGACGCACAGAAGGTCTTTAAAGATAAAGTTAGACCTTACTTACAAGAATATAGAGCAATAAAAGTAAATTCTGATTTTATATAAGAGTTTTCCATGCAGAAAAATGGAGAGGAAACAACAGACATTAAATATTTCACAACTGTGAGTGCTACAATATACATGTCTACTGATTTAGAAAAATGGTATGTGGAGCATATTAAGAAACCACTTCTTACACATCTAGAAGAATTTCAGGATAAAGATTCTGGATGGACATTAAAAAGTATTATTAGTTTGTCCATAAATATGAAAAAATTTTCACCTCACAAGGGAAGATCATACATTCCTCTCCCTAAGTTCATAGCATCAAAAAGAGCATGTATCAACGTTCATAACATTGATAATCAATGCTTCAAATATGCTATTCTTTCAGCATTAGATCCAAATAAAAAAAATCCTCAAAGAGTTCAGAATTATGATAAATTTGCAAACGAATTGAACTTTGGTGATATGGAATTTCCTGTAAAACTGAAGGATATTTTTAAATTTGAAAAATTGAATAATATTTCAGTAAATGTTTATATGCTTAGGAAGTACGGTTCGAAATATGAAGTATCACCTTGTTATATTTCATTAAATAAGAAAGAGAAACATGCAAATCTTCTCCTGATTCTACATAGACGAGTACGAAGAAAATAATATTCCGGACGATAATGGAAGTGTACCTAAATTCCATTATGTTTCGATTAAAAGTATATCCAGACTTTTAGGATCGCAAGTGAGTAAAGCTCATAAAAAATTATACCATTGTGAAAGATGCTTACAACATTTTTATAGTGCGGAACGGCTACAAAATCATGAAAATCTTTGTAAAAACATTAACGATTGTAGAATCAATTTACCAAAGGCATCGAATAACATTTTGAAATTTGAAGATTATAGTAAAAGTGAAAAAGTACCCTTTGTAATTTATGTAGATTTTGAATGTTTATTAAAACTGACAGAAAACGATATTGCTTTTCAATTACATGAGGCGTACAGTATAGGTTTCTATTTAAAATATAGCTTTGACGACAAATTATCCGCTTACAAAGCATATAGACAGAAAAGTCCAGATGACGAGACGCCTGCACAATGGTTTGTTCGTGAACTGAAATCAATTGGTGAGCAGATTGATTATCTCTATAAAAATCCAAAACCAATGAAACTCACAGACCTTGAAGAATTATCTTTTCAATGGTCGACCGATTGCCATATATGTCGCAAACCATTTCTAGATGGGCAACTGGCAGTACGAGATCATTGTCATCTTACAGGAAGGTAAGTTTTTTTTAGATAAACAAAATTAATTTGTTTTTTCTCTTTAGGTTCAGAGGTGCTGCTCATAATTCATGCAATTTGAATTCATGCAATTTTTCATAACCTCAATTATGACACACATTTTATTTTAAAAGAACTTGGAACTTCTACACTGATGAATGGACGAATTACTCTAATACCTCATAACAAGGAAAAATATATTTCATTTACATGTATATTTCAATAAGTATATGGATGACTGTGATGTAAATTTTAGATTTATAGATTCTTGGCGATTTTTACTATCATCCTTAGAGAAACTTGCGTCGTATCTAGATAATGTACCAATAGCAATACAGGAATTTCAATTAGATGAATTCTCAAATGAAAATATTAATTTTCTTAGACGTAAAGGCATATTTCCCTATGATTTTGTAGATGGACTCAATAAATTATTAACTACAAAACTGCCGTCGAAAAATGAATTTTATAATAAATTAACAGATTCAGATATTACTGAAGAAGATTACAAGCACGCTGTTCAAATATGGGAAAGTTTTAAAATAAAGACATTAGGAGAGTATTCAGACTTATACTTAAAAACGGATGTTCTCCTCTTAGCAGATGTCTTCGTAAGTTTTCGAAATACATCTATCAAGGCCTACGGCTTATGTCCAGCACACTTTTACACTACTCCAGGATTAACATTTTCAGCAGCTCTAAAAATGTCAAAGGTAGAATTAGAGCTCCTGACTGATATTGACATGTTACTATTTATTGAATCAGGCATTCGGGGTAGAATAAGTCAGTGCTGCAATCGATATTCAAAGGCAAATAATCCATATATAGGATCGGGATACGATGAAAAAAATAAAATAAAGACACTTTTATATTACGATATTAATAATCTATACGGTTGGGCGATGGTACAGCATTTACCAATTGGAAAATTTAAGTGGGTTGATTATGAATCAACTCGTAAATTTTTCAATACACCATCAGATTCTGATATAGGCTATATTACTGAAGTAAATTTGGACTATCCTGAGGAAATACATGATCAACATTTACCTTTCTGTAATTTACCTTTCTGTGCTGAGCATCGTACACCACCTGGTTCAAAACAGAAGAAACTGCTAACTACATTGAACGATAAAAAAGGTATATAATTCATTATCGTGCTCTTAAGCAAGCGCTTGACAATGGTCTTCGATTGAAAAAAGTACATAGAATTTTGAGTTTTAAACAGAAACCCTGGCTGAAACCATATGTCGAACTAAATACTGAAAAGCGAAAGCATGCAAAGAATGAGTTTGAAAAACTTTTTTATAAATTATTAATTAATGCTGTATATGGAAAATGCATTGAGCGAGAGCGATCTCGCGTTGATGTACGTTTAGTAAATAAATTCACTGGTCGATATGGAGCAGAGGCACGCATAGCCCTACCTAATTATCATAGCTGTGCAATTTTCGATGAAAATTTAGTTGCCATTCAGCTTAAGAAAACACGTGTAACAATCAAAAAGCTTATATACGTTGGGCTTTGTATCCTCGATCTATCAAAGACATTAGTGTACGATTTTCACTACTCTTACATGAAACGTCGAGTGGGCGAAAAGTGTAAGCTTTTGTATACTGTTACTGATAGCTTAATATATGAAGTAGTGGATATTGATATGTATCAAGTAATGAGACAAGATATTCATAGATTTGATACATCTGATTATGACGAAAATAATCAGTATGGTATTCCACGTCAAAATAAAAAAGCTCCTGGACTCATGAAAAATGAATGTAATGGAAAGATTATGATGGAATTTATCGTTTTACGAAGTAAAATGTACAGTATTTTAGTAGATGGAGGAGGGATAGTGAAAAAAGTTAAAGGAATAAAATCGAACGTTAAAAATTAAAAATTAAACAAGACTCTAGATGATTTAATCACTAATAACAATGGTAAAGCTATTTTTACTGATGGTAGCAAAATAGCTGGTGAAAATTCGGTCGGGTCAGCTTGTTTTGCACCTTTTCTAAATTTCAATATTCAAAGAAGCGTGAACAATCTTGCATCTATCTTTACTGCCGAATGTCTGGCGATTAATGATGCACTCGATATTGCGCTTAAAAATACCAACCATAATGTAATCGTACTCACTGATTCCCTCAGTGCCTTCCAAAATTTAAGACATGCCAAATTCGATATTAAAACAAATCATCTTATTTACGAAATCAAAAGAAAAACCATAGAATTTAATACAGGTCCTAATAATAGCACAATCAAATTTATGTGGATACCCTCGCACATCGGAATCAGTGGGAACGAACGAGCAGATCAACTTGCGAAAGCAGCCACCAATGAATCGTACGATAAAAATATACGAATCCCTTTTACAGATCTTCGTACAATGTTTAAATCAGAATACAAAACCCTCACCATGAATAAAATCATAGAACAAAGCTCGTATAAAGGCATTGAATATATTGAAATATTTTTTTCAATGCACGTCTAAACTCTGGTTTTCTTACTGCAATCTTCCAAGACCTGCCATAGTCACAATGAACAAATGTAGAGCAAATCATTATAATCTTGCAGCTTCACTTGCCCGAGTTCAAATTATTGATCGAGCGACCTGTATCTGTAACTCTTATGAGCAAGATCTCGATCACGTTTTATGGCAATGTTCATTGTATGATAAACAAAGAAAAATTCTTATAAAACAACTCGAAAACAAGCATATTTACCTTCCGACTCGAATCAGATGTATGTTAGTTAATATAAAACCTTCTGTATGTAAAATTCTGTATAATTATTTGCAAAGCTGTAATCTACAAATATAAAATAATGTAAATTTTGCGTATTGTCAATGTAAATATAATGAATGTAGAGCTAAATAGCTTCATCTGAAGTTAATAAAGCTTAAATAAAAAAAAAAAAAAAAAAAAAAAAAATCGAACGTTGTAAAAACATCAATCACGTTTGAAGATTATCGAAGATGTTTGGAAGATCTCGAAATTATACAGCGAGAGCAGTGTAACATTCGCTCAAAATTACACATAGTGCATACAGAAAAACAGAAAAAAATTGCCCTCAGTCCATTTGATGATAAAAGATACTTATTGTCCAATACTACAGACACATTACCTTGGGGTCACTATAAAATCCTAGAAGAGCAAATGTCGCAAGCTGCAAGTCAGGTTGAGAGGGAAGTAATGGAAAGTAAAAGTCATCAAATAGAGGAGGGGAATGGTACTGAGAGGGGATACGACGAGACTAATGGAAGAGTAGCTCAAGTAGATGCAGCTACTAAGGAAGAAGAGATGGAGAATAAAATCACCAATGAGATTCGAGTAACGGTAGATGTACACGCAGAACACGAGAGGGGCGATAAAGCATCCAATGAATATCAAGCTGCACGAGAGAGGATGACGCTTTATAGCAGTGAAGGTGAACTAATAAGCGTTGAGTATAATACATCGGATGAACTATTACATGAATGAAATCCTAAAGAAATCTTGGAAATATTGGAAGGAGTAAGCTCAGTTGAAGTCGAGAGAAGGGATGTACTCCATGAGGCAATGGAAGGGGCAGAAATTGTGGTGGGGAATCAGCTATATGAACAGACTGAGGATGATGAAGAACTCATTCGAGCAGTTGAACAGTTTGAGAATTGTCGTTCTTCTTCAAAGAAAAAAAGACTATTCTAGTAAGGTAAGATTCATAGTTAATTTTCTCTTGGAAAAAAAATATGATAGAATTTATAAAATATTTCTTTTTTTTAGAATGGATTTAGCCACTCTGAATAAAATTTCGGAAAGCGACTTCTTGCCGAGGAAGAAATGTACGGAATTGGAGAAAAATCATCAGTACATGGTGACTGCTCTTAAGCAAATCTCTACAAAATATGGTACGAAAGTAGTTGCGGAGATAGATGAAAACATTCAAATATTCTTACCGCAAAAGATATCGTCAGCCATATTAAAAGATGAAGAATTTTTCATAAATACACCTAATAAAGCAAATAAGCTTTGTTTATTTATAGAGTATCGGGGTGGTAGTTGTTTTAAGTTTAATACTTCTACTTCTTAAGTAATAATAATAAAACACATTGTTTCATTTCTTTTTATTATTTATTTGTCAAAAATAAAAAACATGTATATCTTAATTATATAAATAAATATTATAATCATAATACAATATCTTTCTTATTTACTTTGAAATTAGTGTCCTTACACCTATCCATGTATGTTACTTATATTATATCTTGTATTCAATTAATTTCTTTTTTATTTATCCAACTATTATGCTCACTATTGAATCCTAACCATTTAACATATACGCGGTTACCACTCCGTTTTAGCACTTTTTCTACAAGATAAATTTCGGGATACTTAATCTTTTGAATTTCAGTTTCATAAAAACCCCCAAAAACAGGCTTATCGTAATAATCTTTAACGTGATAAGTTACTGGATTAGTTTTTACAATTCTTGATATTGTAAACATTTCAGTAGACCAATTAGGTGTATAGCCTTTTTCAAAAATATGTTTTATTTTACTTATTCGTACATTATCTCCGACATTGTATTTCGGTTTTTTCCTTACTATCATCTCAATTGAAAAACTCTTCTTCACATCCCTTTTGTTTTCTTGGCTTACATTTTCAGGCTCAATTCCTATTCTTCGATGTTTTCTTGTATTTTAAGCTTTCAGTAAATCTTGTAGGACACCTATCCATTTGTAGTTTTCTTGTTTACTGAATTGTATCCACATTGCATTTTTTAAGGTTCTATTAAATCGTTCACTAATACTTGTATGACGATTACTGTGTGAAGAGTATAGATTTATCTTAGACTTTTTCATGAGGTTTTGGAAGTGTGAATTGTAAAATTCTTTTCCTTGATCAGTTTATAGATTTGATGGTACTCTTCCATGTTTCAATATCCTATTCATAGCGAGAGTAACATCGTTACCATTCTTTGACTTTACTGGTTTAGCCCAAGCATACTTCGAAAATAAATTTATAACAGTGAGTAAGTAATGAAACCCTTTATTCTCCTTAGAGTAGGGTACCATTTCTACAAGATCTGCTTGCCAAGTTTCATCTATACCACGTATATCATATTTTCTTCGCTTATATCTGCGACGGACAGGTTTGTGTAGCTCTTCAACCACTTTTTGTTTTATTTCCTGCTGACTTTGCCTTTGCTGATCTTGTCGGTGCATTTGTTTTCCTGTTAATATCTATCATAATACCATTCAAATTCGAAACCGATCGTGTCATAGTATCTTTTAAACGGGTATGTGAGTCACTAAGAGTTTTCAGTTCTGATTTATCCTGATTGGTTTTCATAAGATTTTTATCGAAATTATTCATTCTTTCTTCCAATTTAAATCGATTTTCATTATGTGTATAATATTTTTGATAAAGATCTTTGAATTTCTCTTCTGTTATCAAGCCATTTTTTTCATGATATTTCTCATTTTCTTTTAGAATTTCATTAATTTTGGAAAATACAGTATTTAGTTGCTTCTGCAAGATTACATATAACGTTTTTACACAAACTGCATCAGTACTTTCAATAGCTTCACCCATATACAAAGTTGTTTATTTTCTATATCAAAATTGCGATCTGTTGTGAAATTGTATCCAACGCCTGGAGGACCTCGACTCCCTTTCGAGTCTCTCAAATTTCTTTCAAACAAGTCGAGACTCATGATGATACTGATTGAAGAATAGACGAATATGTATTAATATATATATATATATATCCTATTTCACGCAGTTCTTCAATAATTAAATGGATTTCATTGATATGATTGTTATTTCCAGCTGATTGTTCGGCAATTAGTAATCTTAGTCTCTCAACAAGCTCATTCGGATCATCCCAGTACACTAACTCTATTGAAGAATCTTTCTTTGCTATTTTATATTTAAGTAGGTGACCTCCCCTATTTTTTTGTATGACTGGTGCGAAACATTGGTGCAATGATGTTGAAATATTTTCTACTCTTCGATGAGTGTGTAGATTCATCTTTACTATGTTTTTTCCGGTGAGCACTTGTTGCTTCTAGAATACTGCGATAATTTTCACGATCTGCGGCACTTATTAATGTGTCGTCTGGTTCTTTTTTAATAAATAGCTCCATTAGTCCATTACTTTTAGGATAAGTTAAATCTTTCACTTTTATTTTATTATCATCAAATATAATTTCAGAATCGCCAAGCATGTATATACCTCCAATATTTCTTACTCCATATATGTTATCAAATTTACTGCGGCTTTGATCCAAAAGATTAGATTTAACATTGTCTTCATGCATAGATTTGAACGTCGAATTCATCATTGAGTTATCTAATGAGGCAAAATCATCATCGGAATCATAATCTTTCATGGAAGCTGAGCGAATATTATTATCTATCATAAAACTCAACTTTTTTCGGGATCTAGTTGGTTTTCTAATGCTCTGATCATTCGAAATGAGATTAGAAGACTGTACACTATTTGATTCGACAAGCTTTTCAAGTGGTGTAATGACAGGTTTCAATGTATCTCCTACAACTT
Organism: Sycobia sp. Sy_11; assembly: GCA_018907035.1. NCBI lineage: Eukaryota > Metazoa > Arthropoda > Insecta > Hymenoptera > Epichrysomallidae > Sycobia > Sycobia sp. Sy_11. The sequence goes on along the minus strand of JACCIC010000185.1, from coordinate 241,035 downwards.
TTTCGAGATTCTCTCTCTCCTGTTTCAATAGTGCAGAATTTCTTTTAATAGCTTTACGAGCTTGCATCAACTCGCTAAGAATACTCTTTTCTTTCTCAATGTCCGATATGGTGTTGTGTTGCTGTATAAAATTGAACTGAGTGATTAAGATTTTTTTAATTTCTTTTTATTGCAAAACAGTCAAAACCTTTTCTGTATCTACCAGCATCCACTGTTCTATCTTTATCAATAACAGCATCTCCATATTTATCATTTTTCCAGTATTCAGAACAAAAATTACGAAACTCGTTGAAAGACAGATCAGTATTGACATGGTCATGATAAATATGTTTTAAATTCACATCATCTTGTCGATAAATTACTAACATATTAATATTATCTCTAATAAGATGTTTTGGTATATGAGCATATGACTGACATAGGTAGAAGCAGTCTACACTTTTATGTCTTCCCATACAGAAAAATGCTCTGACGTTTTCTTGCTTCTCACAACTACATCATCAAAAATCATAATTGAATTGTGCAATGCTTCATCTGGTGATATTACAGATTCATGTTCACTAAACGGGAAATATGAGATGCCTTCGACTGGTTCTATAACTTTTTTGAGAAATTAATACTTTGGTTGATTTAACGATTTTGAATAAACATACACATTCTCGAATCTAAGACCATTGGGATGAGTGATTAAAGCTAATAAGCTATTTGTTTTTCCGCAGTTTGATGGACCGCAGAATACTGCTCGTATACAATCTATTAGCAATTCTGCGTGCGGCTTCCTTCTTTTTTCCTTTCCAAAATCAAAGTTAGCGAGAGGGAGTTTCACGTTCTGCTCAGTGAAATCCATGTAGATATGACAAAGTCTAGTTTATCATTAACTGAAGTAAATATATAAATGTTGATTTTATATTTTCGATCATCAGTTATAATTTGACTGCCAAAGATGATTGAGCATAAAACTCGGAAGCATTAAAAAAAGGAAGGACGTGGATTGCTTGATAGAGTAATCAACAATTTATCTATCGAAATGCATCTTCCTGGTTATCAATACTGTGACCCCGGAACTAAATTAACAAAGCGATTAAAAAGGGGTGATCCGGGAATAAATGAACTAGATAAGGCATGTAAAGAACATGACATTGAGTACTCTAATAAAAACAGTAATCGTAAAGTAGCTGACATAAAGCTTGCTAATAAAGCTTGGCAACTGATTAAAGCTAAAGATGCTAGTCTTGCGGAGAAAGCGTCAGCTCTAGCGGTTGCCAGTGCTATGAAATTAAAGGCAAAAACTGGAATGGGGCTGAAATTCAACAAATTGGTGACAGCAGCGAAAAAATCATTGAAATCAGGTAAAAATTCACGCAAAGTCATACAGTCCGCCTTAAAAGGTGCTCGTCAAGCTCTTAAGAATAGTGGTTGTAAGAAAAAAGTTCTCATTCCACGTGTGATACCCCTTCCGTCTAAAATTGGCGGAGTTCTTCCTTTCCTAATTCCACTGTTCGCAGGACTAAGTGCAACTGTTGCAACTGGAATAGCTAAAGCAGTAAATGATGCTAAAGCTGCGCAGAAAGATTATCAAGAAAATAAGCGGCATAATAAGACGATGGAAGCTATTGCTTTAGGTAAAGGTCTCTATCTGAAGCCATATAAACGTGGAATGGGATTATTTCTCAAACCGCGTGTCGGACACAGTCTAATTAAAAGAAAAAAAAACTTCAATTTAATTTTGCCAAATCGTCCACTAACAAACTTTGATCTTATAAAATATGCACATATATTACAAATTCCACATTTTCGAGTTTACATGAGAAATAGCCTTCCTCGTAATGGACCATGGAATAGCGAATCTACCATTGTTAATCTCGATGATTCGCAAAATAAAGGTACCCATTGGGTCAGTTATCGAAAGAGAGGACCTGACGTCACCTACTTTAATAGGTTTGGTGACCTCAAACCTCCCATAGATCTTATGAAATATTTCAATGTGAAAGAAGTGAAATACAACTGTACAAGATATCAGAATTTGGACTCATTCATTTGCGGTCATCTTTGTCTTCGTTTCTTAACTGAAAATCTATAAAAAGAATTTGTGAGATAAAATTTGATCATTTTCGCTCAATCAGTCATGGAAGATAGTTTCACTTTGACTCTTTCATGAAAATCTTCTGTCTTAGAAGCCCAATACTTTCCATCCATTGAATTACCAAAGCATAAAAATTATGTTTTAGGTTTAGTTGAACTTTCAACCTTTAATTCAATTCCAAATATTGACAATACAAATAATCAACATCATTTAAAAGGAGAAAGTATTAGTATCCCCATTGGTAGTTACGAGATTGATGATATAAATCAATTTTTATCTAATACATTGAAATCAAAAGGAATTGATTTTTCCTTGAAAGCTAACAATAATACATTTAAAACTGAAATTAAGTGCAGTGTTTCGTTAGACCTTAAACCTCAAAATTCAATCGGTCGAGTGCTGGGTTTCACTCCTCGTACTCTCAAAGAAAATATAGAACACTGTTCTAATTTACCAGTGAAAATATTGAAAATCAATGCATTCAGAGTCGAGAATAACATTACTGCAGGAGCTTTCATTAACAACCAAAAAGTTCATACTATTCATGAATTCTTTCCCAGTGTTCCTCCAGGATATAAAATCATAGAAATTCCATCACATGTTATATATCTACTACTTAGTGTTAAGTGCGTAGATAATATACAAGTTCGAATTGTCGATCAGGACAGCAATCTAGTTAATTTTCGAGAAGAGGAAATCACTGTTAGACTTCATATCAAATCTATATAATGGGGATTGTTTATAATTCTAGCACACATATAAGTACTCCATCATGGCAATCGACAATCAGTCGATTGAAGAGTTTGAAACCGTTAACACTGAAGAACATTCAGTTCCTACAAAGTCTAGGTCTAAAAGTTCGTGGAAAAAAATTAGCTGTATAATTTTCTGCTGCTTTCTGAAAAATGGACGAAATACTAAAAATTCAATCAGGTGTCGCATTCGATGAGTCAATTACTCATTATGAAATCCACGCACATCAACCATACACATCACTAAACTTTGATCATAATGATGAAATTCGCATTTCCATCCAACACCAAGATCTGTGTCTTCTACCATCACGTAGTTCTATCCATATCTATGGAAAATTACAAAACACTGCTGGAAATGCACCAACTAAATCCAGATTCGTCAACAATGGTATTTGTCATCTTTTTTATGAAATTCATTACGAAATTAATGGCGTTGAGATAGACAAAAGTAAAAATGTTGGATTGAGTAGTGTCATGAAAGGATGGGCTTCATTCAATACCAACGAGACGCTCATGCTTGAAAATGCAGGCTGGATTGGCAATGAAGAAACAACGAGAACATTGATAGATAGGCATGGAAACTTTGACGTTTCTATTCCTCTAAGAATGATTTTGGGCTTTGCAGAAGATTACAGAAAAATTGTAATTAACATGAAACATGAACTCATTCTGGTAAGATCAAGATCTGACCTGAATGCCATAATCCAGGAAGGTAGTATAGTTGGTAATAATACTACATATGGAGAATATAACATAAATAGAAATAACAAAAATAGAATGGTTAATGCCTATGTCATTGGCAAAGATAATTCCATCCCAATGTGTTATCGTTCATGGGAACTATTTGCAGCGTGGACAGTCAAAACTTCCAATCAATTGGAGAAACGACGTTATGTGATTCTCGCCTTACAGACAAAGAAAAAATATCAAGCATCCGCAAACGCCAGTCGTTTTGATCATTGCAATATTACTAACGTGAGACTTTTTTTGAATTCTCAATATTATCCATACAATAATTTAAACCTTGACATATCTAATAATCAATATGCAAAACTGTATGATATGTATGCAAATTTCCAAAAAACATACTATACAAGGGATCTTAAACTACTGCTTTCAAAGAAACAGTTTCTCGATAATGAACCTCTCATAGTGATTCTTAGAGACTCAAATGAATCTCTAAAGAGCGCTCCTGTAGATGTACGTTTAGAATTTGAGGCTAAAGAGGACTTTACAGCCAATACTACAGCTTATTGCTTGATCTTGCACGATGGCATAGTTCAGTATAATCCCATCAGTGGAGATGTAAAAAAGGTTATTTAAATATTGCTTAATTCAAAGAAGAAGAAAAATGAAAAAAAAAATAAAAAAAAGTAGTTGACTTTGCTATAGGCATCACGGCACATAAAGGTATTCTACTACACCTAAAGTCTACTCACCTGTCAAGTGTGACATGCCCCTCCCCCCTCTAGTGGAGAACCCAAAGTATACTCGCGCGTAAAGTGTGCTATGGCCCTCGTGACCTAGTTGGGGGCATAGCACACTTGTTAAGAGGGGGAGGTGTGCCAGAATGCCTATGTGCTAGAATGCCTATAGTCTATCTACTTACCAGCAACCTCGAAACTATGTATATGTATAAAAAGGCAATCTGCATCGTCTGCTTAAAGAATATGCTATGCGCATACCAAAATTTTGCTTAAATTTCAGTTGGCATCACTACGAAAATATTCACGGTATTTAATTGAAAAAACAGAAATATAAAAAGTATATATATATATATATATATATATATATATATATATATATATATTGTATGTATATTATATTGTACATATTATATATACACATTTTAAATACGGTTTCTACTGATAAATATTGTATTGGCGTGTACGGGTGGTTGAATACGATATCCCGTTGCCTCAAGACGAATTCTATACGCAGTTGTGTGTTCGGATGATAGAATGCAATGTCCAGATGTCTCTGGGCGATTTCTACGGGGAATATTGTATTTAATTGATACAAAACGAGATCCAGGTATGAAGAAATCGGCTTCTATGGGAAGATTCATGTTGGGACGGTAAAATACGATATCTAGATCTTTCCAAACGACTTCTATGGGGAGTATTTCTATGTTTAGTCGTTAGAAAGAGATGCTAGCTTTCTCGGGACGACTTCTACTGGGACTATCGTGTTTAGTTGGTAGGAAACGATGTTTAGGTATGTCGGGACAACTTGTACGGGGAGTTCCATGTTTGGATGATAGAATGCGATTCTCAGGTGTTTTGGAACCATTTCTACGGGGAATTTCGTGTATAGTTGGTGAGAAACAATGTCGATGTATGTCAGTACGACTTCTATGAAAATATTCGTATTCTATCATTCGAACACGCACACTCCCAGTAATAGTCGTCCCAAGACATTTCCTATAGTCCGAACATGATACTCTCCGAAAACGTCGTCTCGAGAATCTTGGACATCTTTTTCTAGGGCTGGAACTCGAAAGTACAATTATCTCCATCGAAGCCATATTTAATATATATATATATATATATATATATATATATATATATATATTGTATAATATATAAAATGGTCAGCAAAATATCAACTTTTTCAAGTGGACGCTATATTAAAGCAGTTTTTTATAAAGATGCGACGATAGGTAAATTAAGATCAATTATTTATAAATATATAGATTTGTATATATAGAGTACTTTTTACTTAGATATTATTAAATTGTTTATGAAATCGGTTAAATTATTATCTCGGGCGATGCCGAGACGGGGGATGCTAGTATATTTATATGATAATATAAAGCAAATCCATAAAAAATTATTAATCACTTTAAATTCATCATCTCTTATTTGGTAATTTTCATATTAAAAAGACTATTTTCATAAATAATATCATCCATTGGAAACAAGTTAAATTTAAAATTAAGTTGTTTCAAAGATACGTGTCTTGCGAAGTCATTTAGTATATGATTATGTGTCGTATAAATAGGTTAAGTCTCAAATATTTTACAAACTAATTAAATACATCCAAGTTTAGTTTTGTTTAATAAGTGCTACAATGTAAATAATAGAAGATTGAACGATATCCTATACTCGTACAAGAAGCTTAGATTGACTCATTATAAAATACGAGATCAATTATAATTTTCATTTTTATCAATGTATATTTATTTATTAGTATATAGACGGGATATGACTAATTTCCGAGAAAACTTTTTCGATATGCATAGTAAATTTTATATAGTAAATATATAATTAATAATAGAGAAATTAAATCAATTTATCACAAATAAATTTAATATATAACTGAGATAAAGTGGGGCATTATGCTTAAGTGAATTTTAATTTAAATATTTCCCATAATCTTATTAACCTATGATATGAAACCTATTATGCGTAAGAGAATCTATGATATTACTTTCAAATAAAGTTATAGTAGAAAAAAAATCATCAATTTCATTAGAATAAAAATATTTTATTATTTCAACAATATTTGTTTGAATTTCAAGAAAGAGATTTATATTTTTTTGATATTTAATAAAATCAAATTAAAACATAAATACAGTGTAATAAGGTAAAATATCCAATATTCGTACAGCATAAAAAGTACTCGGATAGTCACAAAAAATTACATTTATTATTGATATGAACGCTGTAAATTATAAAATAATGAATTAAAATTAAAAATCGTACTTATGTCGACTATTCTGAATTAAATGAATAAATATTTTTATCGGTCGTACAGTCTTTATAATATCATTTATTAGCTAAAATAATGACAGTCAGACTGTCTTGTTTATGATTACCCCCGTAGAATCTGAAATAAAACTTATTACTACAATAAATTATATCAGAAAATTAAAAATAAAAATAAAATAAAATTAATAATACAATAAAAATAAAAATAAAAATACAATAATAAGTAAAATAAAAATAAAAAATAATAAAAGTACTTATACTATGTTAGTAAAAGACAACCTAACTGCCCCCGCCACCTTAAATTTAGAATCACCTTCTTGTCCTTGTTTAGTTTAGTTCCTGAGGATAAACCGTAGCAGTTCGAAACGTCGGAAAAGAAGGTGATCCTAAATTTAAGGTGGCGGAGGCAGTCAGGTTGTTCTTTACTAACATAGTATAAGTACTTTTATTATTTATTATTTTTATTTTACGTATTATTGTATTTTTATTTTTATTTTTATTGTATTATTAATTTAATTTTATTTTTATTTTTAATTTTCTGATATAATTTACTGTAGTAATAAGTTGTATTTCAGATCCTACAGTTGTGATCATAAACAAGGACAGTCTGACTGTCATTATTTTAGCTAATATATTATATTATAAAAACTGTAAGACCGATAAAAATATTTATTAATTTAAAATAAAATGAAATAATGAGAAATATTATTTATTTAGATTATTGATTACACTAATTAATCGAAATTTGTAACATTTACGTTTCAGTAATCGTATTAAAATTAGTTTCTATACAATATAAAATATACTCTAATCGTCGCAGACGTCATACAGCAATCATAAATGAAGTCGCATCGCTTTTACTTCTCGTACAGTTCATCTTGGCTTGGAACTGAATAAGAAACATAAAGAAACTATTTCTTACAAAAACCAAGTGTATGTAAATAATAATATCATAATCAATAAAATCCATTATTTTTTTAATAATTGCTTGAGATTTTTTAATGAGTCATAAGAATTTTTTATTTTATAGCATCCGACAATCTTCTATGACTGGACAAAAGTACGACCAGAGATACGACGTTGAGAGAAAACGTAAAAGAAGTAGAAGCTAGAATTCCTAAACTCTTATTGGTTGAAAAAAGGTAGAAGGGGAACATGTGCTGTTCTGTAGTCTGTAGGTTATATAAAGAAAGTGGCGCTTGGTAAAAGAATATTCCGCTCTAAGATTTCGATTCTTTTGTTTACAGTTTTAGTTTAAAAAAATGACTGGCCGTGGTAAAGGAGGTAAGGGGCTGGGAAAAGGAGGCGCCAAGCGGCATCGCAAAGTTCTGCGAGACAACATCCAGGGTATCACCAAGCCCGCCATCCGCCGTCTGGCTAGACGTGGAGGTGTTAAGCGTATCTCCGGTCTCATCTACGAGGAGACTCGTGGTGTCCTCAAGGTCTTCCTTGAGAACGTGATCCGTGACGCCGTCACATACACCGAGCACGCCAAGAGGAAAACTGTGACCGCCATGGACGTTGTCTACGCTCTGAAACGTCAAGGCCGTACTCTATATGGATTCGGCGGTTAAACTTCTGCTCGCTTTCTCTCTCTTTCTCGATAAATCAATATAATCGGCCCTTTTCAGGGCCATCAAATAGTTATACATAGGAAAAACTATTTTACGCTTAATTGAAAAAAATGAAAGGATGATGTTTTATACGGCCTACAATATTTTACTTTACTATTGAAGAAAACATTGGGCAGTCTATGAATACATTACAATATATACTTAACTATAAACCATAAACTCTATATAAGATGTTAATTGTGTTGAACTTAAATATGCTGCCACTGACAAAGTATATCCTCTTTCAAAACCTGAAAAACTTTCAAAATCACTTATTATTCATGAGAATAAAAACATATCCATGCTAAAAATACCAATATAGAATGAAATATGCAGGATATAGAACACACGACACACACATATTAAATAATATTGAATAAACGAATTTATAAAATTAAACAAATAGAGTAAATATAATTTTAATTAATATATAAACATAATTACTATAAATAATAAATTCTGGAAATCAAAACATAAGTTTATAAATAATAAATATTTTTTATTCAAAAACCTTTTAAAAAGAAAATTTTAAAAAATTTATATTAATTTTATATTAATAAACATAAAATTTTCTTTGTCGGGGTTCTATAAGGTAATATTAAAATACATTATTTTCGAGATTATTTGTCGATGCTTATGAACAAAATATTCATATGTTCAGCTGCATCCAGTTTCGTCAAACATTAAATGGTGGTGGACATATGGATAATAGTAAATTATATTCGCCTGTATTGTTCCATCGTCGCATACCTTCCACACCTTTTGTATGATTTAGTAATTATCCATTTAGTAATTAATTACATGAAGATCTACAAGAATATATATAAATGTAGCATTTTTTTACTTTCAAGAATTTGTAAAATTAAATTATACAAATAATTTTGTTGTATAAATTGTAATAATTTTTTCGATGTTTTTTTATAGTTTGAATTCTGAATACGTTAAAAAGTAAACACTCGGATCCGAAATTTACGGCTGTAAAATTATCTACGGTTTGATACAAAGTTGTGTTCTATAACTATATCTCGTTGTTAACAACAATAGTAAATTTCGTTCCATTGACACAATTTATTTAGTTTGACTGCATACGTCCATTCACACATTTATTGTGCACCTTTCCAATAAGTAGCCATCGTTTTGCTCCGAAATAACGTATCCTATATGATTTTAACAGATCAACCGCTAGCTGTCTGCGGTTTCCATACGTTGTTATGCCTTATAGTGATAGTCACGTTTTTCTAGAATGATCGTTCCTACTTTCGCCCCTACCAATGATCGTAGCACAGTGCCACAACCAATCAAATATAACTTACCTGAATTATAAAATACAACTTATTAAAAACAAGCCTTTTCAATTAAGAAATTGAAAATGCATAATTTGATATTTTATCTTAAAGTGTTTTCTACGATATATATTTATGTATATAAATTTATATATAAATTTATATATATATATATATATATATATATATATATATATATATATATATGTATACTCACATCCACTTCATATAAAAATTGTATTATTATGTTCAGATTGTTTCCTATTATTAATAAAAAAAAAACTTGAGTAATTGATGCTTTTATCAACTTAAAATCTCAACCTCCGAATTTATTATATGTATTTTAAAAATAGAACGAAGAGCAGCAACAATGTATTTTAATATACTATTATAATTTCAGTTTTGTTTATATCGGTTTCTGGGATTCTGTATAAGATAAAAGGCCCTTTATATATTTAAGATTATATGAGATTTATCGACCTTGAAAGATTTCTTATGTACTGTAGAATATATAGGTATATAGCTCAATTGACCGGTGTTTCCGCCACGTGTTTTAAAAGTTAAGCTCTGTGCTCATGAATTTTATGATTATATATAATAAAGATTGTGCAGATATGATGCCTGTATGTCTATAGCATATCATTGGAAATTGTTTTCAATTTTTTAATAATCTCAAGATTCTTTAAGGTTACGTCTTGGAAGATATGCCATGCATAACCTCTTTATCAAATACAACCTGTAATAATAATTGTTGTATAAAATGTGGTATAAAATAATGTTTTATATATATCTAAAATTAAGAAAAGAGAAAGATATGTGTCATTACATACTAATTTTTCTCAATTTATTTACCAGTAGAATGAATATGTTAATAAATATTTAATATGCTCCATATTTTATATATCCTTTTGAGATTGTAATATAAAATTCTGTTTATACATAAAATATTTCAATATAAAAGTTGAAGCAAATGGTAACATAAATAATCAAACTTTTATAGGGAATGTTACTAAATAATGTTCACTGTATCATTTAACAATACACAATTTAGTAAACAAGGTCAAAAATATTATGTTATTTTGAATATTAGTATCAACATTCAGTAAAGATCCGTAGTTTGATTTTACGCAGTCGTTCAATGAGAATTGGTAATCTATTATACTCTTTAAATATGAAGATGGACCTCATAATATAATTCCAAATACAGAATATTAAGTTTAGTGTTCAAAGGAAAAATCTATATCTAAATGAAGCAGATCAATGTAATTGTACTACTTAATTTTTTTTCTTCTATATTTAATTCATCATACTTTTTCGAAAGATTATATAAGGATATATATATATATATATATATATATATTTAATGCTATAATATGGTAACTGCTAAACATGCCGCGTTTTTCTATATAGCTATATTTTACATCAGTGGATCTCTTGTTTCCCACTATTTGAGAACCGCGGGCAGCTGTTCCCGCGGACCAGCTCTGACGAATCCCCACCAACTCGAAACTGAAAGTAGCAGATGGCGCGGCTTCGCTTCGTAAAAAGGTATAAATACGCAGCTGGGCGTTAGTTCTGCGTCAGTTTGCGTTTAGTGTTGTTTGAACTTTGAACGTTAAACTTTATTATCATACATAATGTCTGGTCGTGGTAAGGGCGGTGGCAAAGTCAAGGGAAAGTCAAAAACCCGTTCCACCAGGGCGGGGCTTCAGTTCCCGGTAGGACGTATTCACCGACATCTTCGCAAAGGAAATTACGCTGAGCGCGTCGGTGCTGGTGCTCCGGTCTACCTGGCCGCTGTCATGGAGTACTTGGCCGCTGAGGTTCTCGAGTTGGCAGGAAACGCCGCTCGTGACAACAAGAAGACGAGAATCATCCCTCGTCATCTTCAGCTAGCCATCCGCAATGACGAGGAGTTAAATAAACTTCTGAATGGAGTCACAATTGCTCAGGGTGGTGTTCTTCCCAACATTCAGGCTGTTCTTTTGCCTAAGAAATCTGACAAAAAAAATGAAAAAGAAAGTTTAAATTATTAAGTTATTGCTAGTCTAATCGGCCCTTTTCAGGGCCATCAAAACGTACTAACGTTTATGGAATAACTATCGTCATTTTTTAATTAAAAACTAGACTATATTTTCCTTCACATACCCATCATGCTATATCACACATCTTAGCATCAATCTATATTAATGCTTAAAATATAATATATTAACTACTTTAACTAAAATGTATAAAACTATACTTTTTAAATTGTGCTTGTGATAACGAGGAGCCAGAATGTGTATATTAAACAAGAGCACGTTTGTCACTTTTCGTTAAATAAATTAAGAAATTGATGTCTTGGCCGAAACCAAATGTTAGATACAAATAAAATAGTTGTCTTAGAATTGATTTTTCTTTATAATGCTGCTAGAAGAAGATGCATATAATCAATCACATTTTAATGTGATTAATTTTGTAAATTTAATTTATACTGATACTGTTAAATAAAACATTAATTTTTTATGCTATATTTAGTTATTTATTCTTAATCCTCACAAACAAATTAATTTAATAACTGTTAATAAATTTAAGCATTTAATTTCATTTTTAATGTATTTGTCAAAAAGAATAAATACAGGAAATAATTAAAGCTTCATATAATTTACGTAAACATTTATGAAATTAATATTTATGTTTATGAATTTTATTCTTTAAAATGTTGTAAACAAAACTACATAAGTATTTTATCCTGGGATTTAGTAGATTAAATTATGATTAAATTTTAAGAAGTAACAATTCTGATATTTGTAGAATATGCATTAATATTTGTACGAAGAATATGGATTAATAAATATTTGTGGTTAACCTAATCCCTAAATGTTCTTGGATATTTGAATATTTGATGACAATTTGGTGGATGCATTTTTTGATACTGGCTCCTGAACGTGTTAAATTATTATTATCCTTTATTTTAATTGTAAAGAGATCAGTTTTATTGACAGCTAAAAAGGTATCAACTTTCATCATATAATATATTTTCTTTATTATAATTATTCTGGAATCATATTCTAAATCTAAAAATTTATAAATAAGTTTTATTTAATACTTTTGAGCTTCATAAAGGAAATTTTCTCGTTTTAATTTATCTTTATTAATAGTGAAAAAACTAACACTTATATAAATATTTATATTTTAAAAATCAAAAATTGTTTTTTTTGTATATAGGAGAAATATTACAAAAAAATCAACAAAATGAGAGAGAGAGAGAGAGAGAGAGAGAGAGAGAGAGAATGAGATGTTTCCTTCAATAAAAATATACAATGTACGTTTGGTATGACTATTATATACTCATTCGGAATAATTATTGTTCACTAAAAAAATTAATTGAAGAAAAGTAAAAAAAGTTAGCTTTTGTAGTATTCTTAAAAGTATTTTTGGAGTTTATGCAACTGAATTTAATAATATTCAATAATGCATTTTATATTTCAACAATTCTTTTTTTAATAATGAATAATCAAAGATGATTACTCATTATTTAGAATAATATGAAACAGAACATTCAATAAGAATTTTGACTTTTGCCAAAACTATAAATATTCCTTTCTAATCATAATACATCAATAATTATCAACAATCTATAGTCCGCACTTATCATATATAACAGAATGACTTTAAATCTATAATTTTTACATAAATTGTTAGTTTATGTTTATGAAGTGACACAAGTTATAATATTAATTTTTCATCAGATTAATTAAATTTCAATTTGTTGATAACCATTGGGAGTTTGATAGTGTTACACTATAAACATTTTACACTATACTGTTACACTATAACTGTTTAACGCACTGACGTGATGGGATTAAATATAAATAACCTTTGATTTTATCTATAATTTTAATTTTATATTGTATTTAGACTCTCAACATAGATAAGAAATTTCAATTGAAATAATATCTTATGTTTTTAAGATCCCATTTTAAAACAATACAATATTATATCATAATAATAATAATAATAATAACAATAATAATAATAATAATAATAATAATAATAATAATAAATATATAGAGTAGACAAATAATAAATAAAATCAGGATGCAGATTAAAAAGTCAAGATCAACTCATTTGAAATTGAACTCTATACAGGCCTGGATTATAGCTGATGGCAGCTCAGGGCTATATTAAAAGCTCGGGATCGACGTAAATCGTCTACGATTGTATACTAAAATAAAATTTCTAAATCAAATAAATATATTTAATATAAACTTTTTTACTTACTTTAAGTAAAAAGATTTTTAAATCAATAATGCTTTCCTAATTTAAAGAAATATTTATTAGGATTAATTTTTGAGTTTTAAAGAAAAAGATATCAAGGTAACCAATAATTTCTTAGTAAATTGAATATTCAACGTATGTATTAAATTTAAACGGATAAATGGTGTAGTACAAAAGATTATTGTACATAAACTTCTGCTTATGCATTAAGAAGTTTTTCTTTTTATTAAAATAAATTATTATTTAAAAAGCATCTTCTAAAATATAATATTTTTAAGCAAATATTTACTCAATCAAAAATATTTTGATAAGTAATTTCCAATGAGGATACCGAAAAGGAGTTCTACCCCAAAGTGCTCTCGTGTCGTAAACTATAGAGAATACGAAAAGGGACACTATCTGGCCTCTAGTCGCAGTCGAATGCAAGTCTGTATCTAGTGTTGCCAAGGCCATTTTTTATTTAAAATCTCTCTACAGTCTTATATGTTTATATGGAGCCAATCAGAAACTCAAAGAACATTCCCCAATGTCGCAGATGTCAGAAATTATTTCACAGGGCAAGATATGGTCAAGCCTGCTGGACAGTAGTACTTAACGTGGTTTCTGCAGATAAAATCACGTAACAGCCTTCTGCACCCATGAAAAGGTGAAATCAGCTCGTCACTCTCACTGCAAATGAAAATCTCGAAGAACTTACCGAGGAACTTACCGAGGCTGCTACCTGATCTAAAAGAACAAAATCCTCTCAAATCATCAAAACAGCCTGCTTATATCACTCTACTTTTCAATACAAACCCACTTTAAATTGACCTCCACACTCACTCTACTTAATGTCAGATTGGGTCTGATTTATTCCGATTCGTAGTTCGTATGAATCGGTCTGAATATGGTTTTAATCTAGTAAATTTAAGTGATGCATATCAACCACATGGAAGTAATTGGTTACCGGTAACTATAGACTCCCCCTGTTAGTACTTAAATGGCCCAGCGCATATCCTCACGTCATTCTAGATTATTTCGGATTGCATACATTTCCACCCTGGCAATTGGGAGTTTCTCGGCGATTATTTTTTGTGCATTGGCCGGAGTACACCCGTATGCTCCGGTTGCGGGAATAAGCGCGTGTCTGAGTATTGTACAGCTCATGCCCCTTACACATTAAATACAGTGATAACTGTGAACAAGCTATGTATCGATGGTGGTTAAAGTTTTAAATTTAAAGCCTTATTCCTGTTTAACTACTTGTCAAATTTTATTAACTGATCATTCATTTTTAGACGCAATAAAGTTATACAGGGTCACCAATATTTAAAAGTGTGCGTCTAGGTAAATCATGGGATCTGTGCGCTTAACTGGACTCTAATACTCATAAAAAAAATACATTTATAAGCTGATTGATAGTTATTAAGAGAGCTAATTCATCAGCGACTTCGCATCCCAGTTGTAGATTAAACAGTATATTTTATAAGGTCCAAGCACGAATTTTTTTAAATATCTCTTATAAGGATTCGTCTGCCTTTAAATCATATCAAATGAACTTCTTTAGAACCTTTGGACACTACATGTGATGCAATGCTTTCATATCGCCGGACCACCAAACTTTGTCTAACGCACTTATATAATGAATAATTGTTTAGTATATTTTTATTATTAAACTCAAAATAATATACGAATTGCGTTATGTTGTAAATAAAAAATTGAGTTGCTTTCGTAATTCATATTTTTTAAATATGAAAAATACTTATTCATTAAAACAAATTTTAATAACTTTAAAATATGTCTTACTATTTATGTATATCAATTTCAGTATTATTAGTTAAATCTCTGCTAGAATAATAAAAATCATTTGAAACTCTGAAATCGAATTGGTTGTGATAATTTTTAATAGTATATTTTTAATAGGCATCATCATCATCTTTCGAAAAACACTTTTTAGTTTATTGCAAAAGTTTTATCCTATAGAAATATTTGATTTTCAACATTTTTGTCCTTTTTATTTTAAGTATTTAAAAAAACAAAAAAAATTATTGTTTATATTGAATTATTATCTTTTTAGCTAGACTTTTATTTATTTCCTTATTTATTTGAGATTAGGGGTTACGTATTATTATATATATACAAAACACATTTATTCGTGTTTTATAAAGAATATTTACATTTGCATATTTTAGACTATGCGCGCGCATGTTAAAGACTGCGCAGGATTGGCCTTGGCCCTTAGTCCGCTTATTGCATGTGCGATTGGCCATCGGCATCGCAGAATTTAGATGGCATGTAGGATCTATTATTTTGCTTTGCCCAGGGCTGGTTGGCAACTTTATTTTCTATAGAAATAAACTATATATAAATACCATAAATACTCTGACAAATCCATGATAAATCCATATTAAATCGGTTCGCTGTTTCGTTTTACAGCATGGAAATTTCGTAAAACTTTCCCCTTTGACCTTAATTTCCATTTTTGTCAGTGAGTATAAATTTTTTTAACAAAAATAGATTTATATTGACAAGAAATCCATTCTGAATTATCAGTAAATATTTGACAGTAATTAACAATTAAAATAGCTGCTATTTATTTTTGTTTCTCTTATAGATAAAAATGCACATGTGTGTGTGTGTGTGTGTGTGTGTGTGTGTGTGTGTCTGTGTATATATTTACCCTTATTATAAGTCCTTTAAATAGCAAAAAAATTTTATTAATTAAAACGATAAATATACATAATATAGAAATTGGTATTTAATATAAATAAATACATTGATTTAATAAAGCTAAGGAAAAAAAATATAGTTCTTGATAGAGCCAAAATATAAATACTATTAAAAAAACAACGGGCATAAAATATTTATATTAGAAGATAAGTAACAACTCATTTAGCAATACTTACAACTATTAGTATTTACTCATAAGTTATTCGGTTGTTTAATATCTTATGATATTGGTTAAAACTAATACATAGTTATAGAAAAGTAATAGTCTTTATTGTCATTGTAAATATTGAATGTGAAAAGATGCTATCGACCAAATACATTTACCAATTAAAACTTTTTTAGATCTTAAATTGTATTTATAAAGAATATTATTGAGTAAATTTAAATTGATTGTATTGATCAGTACATTAATAGAAACTATTAAAAAAAATTTTCTTAATATCAGAAATATACAATCAAGAAGTTATGCGATTTGGTTGTGATTCTCGACAGATTCCTTTTGATGGGACTTTCTATATAAAAGTGATTCCTTATATTGTGGAAGAGGCATACAGATTTATTCTTTAAAAAAATATTTTTATCGATTCTTTTAATCAATACAATTGTGTCAAAAATATTTATATTAGTAAAAGATACAAAATTATTGTCAATAGATAATTTTATTTGATCTTATCAATAAATATTACATGGTTTAATATTCGAAATATAAATTCATTAATATATATGTAGTTTAAAACTGCTGACAGTAGTTGATTTTCTAATTTTGATTTTAAGAGATTCATGACTTTTATACAATGATTAATGACTTTTAATTTTTACCCAATGGAAGCGAGGCCAGTAGTTTTAATTTTTATTATTCTCTATAGACAATGTTCACATATTTTCCAACAAAACTAACTTGATGTTATTGATTTTGAGATACTCAAACTAAACATTCTATCTAGATATTTTATCTAGAATGAAAAATGTAGAATTGTAGAATTGTTCAATCTTACACTAATAATCAAATTTTAGAATTGTACTGTCTATAGCTGTGGAGTTATAAAATATCATAGTAAAATAGTTAAAAAAATTAATAGAAGTATCATTATATAATACTTTTATCAGTATCAAATGTTTGAAACAATTTAAATCTAAAGATTAATGCCTTATTCTATGAGCATTTTAATTAATTTGATACTAATTTGTTTTGGAAGGAAATATAATTGCACTTGTTAATAGTTAATTTTTATTTTTGTATAGCATTTCTTATTAAACTGATAAATATTTTTATAGGTCTACAGTCTTTATAACATAATATAATTGTAATTATAATGATAGTCAGGCTGTCATTGTTTCTAACCACACACTCAGAATATGAAACAAAAATTATAACTATAAAATAGTAACAATAAAAATGAATATAGTATTATTAGCAAAGGATTCGACAGTCTCCACTGCCAAATATAAGAGATCGTAAGACAGATAAAAATATTTGCGGTTTAGTTTACAAAAGTAGATATAAGTATAATTTTCAACGTAACATCAAATATAACTATTGA
The DNA here is from genome assembly GCA_018907035.1 of Sycobia sp. Sy_11. NCBI lineage: Eukaryota > Metazoa > Arthropoda > Insecta > Hymenoptera > Epichrysomallidae > Sycobia > Sycobia sp. Sy_11. The sequence continues at coordinate 223,078 of JACCIC010000185.1, read as the reverse complement.
AACAATTATACTGTAAGATAAGTATGTTACACGATGATGAATATATTTAATATATTTCATTTTAGAAGATATAGGATATTTCTGAATTCTATAAAATATGAAATTATTCTATTTATAGGAAATTTTTTTCATACTTGTGTAATATCTACCCAACAACACTAAATTAAGTGACATATTTCATATTACTTTTTAATAAAGGTAATAATGTTTGATTTCTAAAGAAAATATTAATCACTATTTAATTATCATTTTATACAACTAAAAAGAAAGGATTTGCACGTCCATAATAGAATTAAGACATTGTTTTGTTAGAAAAAATATGTAGATAAAGATGTAAGTATGTACATAGATCAGAATGAATTCATCAAATTTCTTTGTTCACACAATATGTTTATTGTATATTAATAATTTTTATGTTCTTTGAGATTATTTTTATGGTAATGCACACTTTTTTCTCAGGTTAAATAAAACTTTTTAGCCAGATAAAATTCTTTCCAAACTTCATATAAGTAAAGTTACCAAGAAATATAAAATTTCTAGTATTAATTTGTATTGTTATTTCATTTGTGACTATCATCATACTTGCAAAGTGATTATGTATCAACTTATAATTTGTTTAATGATTTGAAATTGTTTACAGATATTATTACAATATTTTTTACAATATTTGAACTTATATTGAAAGATACTAATTTTGAGTTAAGATATTAAAAGGATGGAAACTTATACTACTGTTTTGTTGCAAATATAATTGTGTAAAACGTCGATAAAGTAAAAATATTAGTAGTTCAGTTGAATTAGATCATTTTGTTCAAAGGTTTGAGTAGTCCACTTTCTCTTCATGATCTGATAAAGTAAAATATATACAGATTGGCGTACATATCTACAGTCAACGATTTATTTATCGCAACGATTTATTTATTCCATTAGATCTCCGTCAGCCCCATAGTTCTCTTAACAAATTTTAAATTTTCAAAAAATCAAAATTTCCAAATTTTCATTTAATGTAACTTTTTTAGAGTACTCTCATAATTTTTCTTGATATAAACAATATTATAGGATAAAAATTTTTTTTCAATTTGCAACTCGTTGAAAATTTTTTCAAAATTTTCTCTTAATCAACGAATTGATTTGGCTCATAAACATTATTGGTCATGTTCGTTTTTTTAAATGTAAGCGCTTTCAAGAATCTCTGATCTTATGATTGAAGATCTTGTCGAGCACGATAACTGAATTAGGTCCAGAGGTTTAAAGGTTTACGCTACTTGCGAACGAATTATGTAACACATAGACATGGGAAAAAGATCAAAGGAAACATCAATAATTTTATAGCGAATGAGAAGTATATTTGAAACAATATCAAAGAAAAAATTGTAAATAGCAATGCAATTATTAACTTTTAAGTTTCGAGAATGTTTAATCTCGTTATAAAAGTCAATTTGAAACAAAAAATATTCTTGTTATTTTTTGTCCAATACTTCATTTCCGAGATAATCGTAATTTTTTAAAAAATTCCGTAAATTTTTCAATTCAACTCGCATTAACAATGTTCACCGTTAAGGTACTTATGTACGTTAAATCTGTATATTTCGCTCTATCGGATCGTGAATAGAAAGTGGACTGCTCAAAACTTTGACCAAAATGATCTAATTCGATTGGATTATAGATAATATCAGAAATTACAAGTTTTATGGATACTTTACTGTCATATAGATTTTAAAACATGTTCTATCCAAACACGTACTCTTTTTAGCCAATTTTAATTTATATTACATTTTCTCATTTCTTATACAGTGCATGATTTAGTAAAAAGGAGAATAAAAGCATGTAAGCGTAATTCAATAATTTAATAACATCAGGTAAAATGTATGATACAGTAAATAATAAAATTTATTCATTATAACTCCTCAGACTTATAAGTATAAGAAGAATCTGATATAATAATCGGAGTTTCTGCATTAATTTTTTTATATTTTCAAAGAAACCAAATTATAATTGATTTGAATGAATTTTTTTTGTTTTCATTAATTGTAGAGCAACGAATTGGGATCCAAGAATATGTAAGATTTTTTTTAAACATAAATACTGTAGTCTTATAATATTAATAAATAGTCTTAATAAATGATTATGATTGAATCAAAATATGTGTAGAAAGGAATTACTTGAAAACTTACTTGACAGAGTTACTCAACAAATAATGTTATTGAAATAAAGATGAATGCTTGTTAATTAATATATAATTAATATTATATATTATTTTATCTTTTATGAAAAAAAAGATCGTTTTACTCGATCTTTGTTATGTCTAAATCTCGATTGTTTATTACATGTTTATAAATACTTATAATACAATATTTAGATAATAAAATTAATATGTCTATAAATTATTATTTTTTAAATATTTTATTATATTAGGCGTAGAAAATTTTATGATATTAATCAGAAAAGGTAAATAATTTTGAATTTCTTTATTATGAATTTATTATCAATTTATTACTAATATATTTATATACATGTTTTATTTTGGCTTTTTGAAATCAGTTGTTAGCAACGGAGTAAAATTAAAAATCATTTTATCATTTAAGGAACTGACTTGCAACTTTACAGAATTGTAAAATAGTCGTAAATAAAATAACAATTGATAACAAATTTGAGTAATTGAACGCATAGAAATAAAATATTTAAAACAACATTTTTTATTCAATCTATAGAAAATTACTTTGATATTCTTTTATTTAACATTAAGTTCAGTAGCGGATTAAGGTACTAGGAGCTTAAGGGTGTAATATAGAACCAAACCTCACAATGGAGGGGGATTGCAGAGAACCAATATATTTTACCGTTGTCGGCCTACATTCTTTCGTTTATTAATGTAGACCTTAATCTGATTTTCCTGTTGAAAGAAAATGTTAAAAAAAGAAAATAGTTACTTTATTTAACAAGAATAACTATAATACAACAATAAACAAAAATAAAAATATAGATTAATTACAGTGCAGTTATGTATTACTTAGATGTGCGCACTCATGCACTGTAAGATATACGAGGATTTCTTCGCTTTTACTGCGTTGGTTATTTGCTGAACAAAAGTCAAGAGAATAAGGAGTCTCCTTATCTTCATTGCCAAGAGCCTGAAGAAAACATTTAATGGCACGCTTTTGGTCATTATTTTATGGTGGATCGACACCTATCAGGTACTTATTAAGTTATCATTCGTGGCATAATTGTAAAGTAGGGACGATATAAACTATACTTTACAAAAACAGCACCAAAAAGCTTTCTAGAAGGTATAATACAGTTATTTATTAAACGACATTTATCTTTGAAAAACTCTTGACATTTTTCATTTAAATATCTTTATTTATTTATAAAATATCATTTCAAAAAATTACTTTTATGGATAATGATTTTCAATACTGAATCCACCTATTAAACAGTGTTTGGGAAGATAAAAACACATATTTTTATGCTTTTAAAAGTATTATAAATATTACAACGTCATTAAAATAAGTAAAATATGCATCTTGAATACTTTTCTTTTTAGTACCCTTCGCGGGACACAATTTCATATTTTTCTTCCCAATTTTGAAAGTTACTTTACTTACTAAACTTTTTACTTCTATCTAAGTATTTACAAGAAACTTAAATTACATGATATTTATGATTTCAATATTTTCCTCACAATCAAACCATGATTAAACATTAATTTGGTTAAACGGAAACTAATTATATACAATCATTTTCATAACTCAATAATAAAGTCTTAAATAATTATTCAATATTTGTAATATAATTATAATGTAATATAATTATATGTAATAAATGATAATCAACTTATTAAATTACTATAATAATTTGAGTTTTAAGCCCTTAAAAAATAAGGTAGCAATATATTTTTTAAATTATTTTAAATATATCTGTAAAACAGCATTTATTGATACTTTTTTACGATACCTATAATATTTTTCTGCAGTAACATGTTAGTCACACATACTTTTTATTATAAAAGATTTAAAGTAATCTGATAACTTTACAATAAGAAATTTTCATTTCTGTTTAATTTGATTATTGGCGTACAGTATTTTGTAAAATCTTTGGCATTAACGTTTCGGGAAAGTGCTCCGAAATTTGATTTCGATATTATATCAAGCAAGAGATTTTTAAAAGTAGGCGTCCCATGATAGCATATTGATGCTTAATTCAAAATAAACGAAAACTATGTTTATCTCATTAAAAAAAATAATTTACTTTAAAATAATAATATAGAAATTTCATCACGTCTACTTAATTTTGCCATGTTTTTAAATAGTAAACATTACAACATATCAATGTTTGCTTGATGAGGGATTCGCGATTCTCGCCCCTACCACACGTTTCACATCTTATTTTCCTAAATTCATTCCACTTGTTTTGCCAGATTTCCCAAGCAAAAAATTTATTATTATTATGCATAATATCGGCGGAAAGACAGAGATGTTGAAGAAAAACGAACTTAAAGAAACAAATATATAGTAGTAGATAGTTGTTACATACCGTTGAGAATGTTTTAAAACAAGAAAAATGCAGCTTTCAAGAAGTCAAGGTTAGTTAATGATTCATATAGGTATATTTGATATTCTTAGAAATTTATTTCTAAAAGATAATAATATAATATATAAAAAATTTTATTTGATCTATATATTTCGTTCATCGAAAATATTCCTTTTTCGGATTATTGTAAAGAACTAAATATGTTTATTAAATACCTGTATACAATTTATAGTATAAATCATATATTTATAAATATTTATAAATATTATTTATAAATATTATAAATTTATAAATATTTATAAATATTATTTTTATATATTTATAATTATTTATGGGGACTATACAATGTGTAAGAGAAAATTTTATTCCAGTACACTTATGTATGTTACAGGCATAAAAATTATCATGGCGTAAAGAATTTAGAAATTTCGTATAATAGTTTTCGTTTCGTGTTCAAGCTCTGAACATCGATTGTCTGTACGGCATATTTAAGTACATCGCCTTCTAAATTTCCGATGATTTTTTAAACTCTATGTACTAGATTTTCCTGTTTAGTACAGTCGAAACTAAATACCTTTTCTTGGGGTTATTTAAAATCGATTCGTGATTCGAAGCCCATTGATAAATGACGAAACAGATCTTACTCAAATATTCTATCATATTGTCAACAATGTCTAGCAGTCATTACAATTAATTAGTGTCTGAAATGGAATCATCGATATAGAAACCACGAGGTAGAAGTTTGCTGTTGTACGGCATCTTGTTAACTTCGTCTCGACCTATCTACTGTACTGGTTAGGAGGATAATACCCGTTATCTATATCATCGTAAATGGAATAAAAGGTTTTAACACATTGCTTTGAAGTTTTTCTAATCCATTGACTAAGTTTTTTTGTCATACAATAGGTTTTATTCTCATTAAATGAACTACAAAATTTCTCAGCAATCAAATGAATGGTGCAACAAGGCTATTGTAGAAAACGGTCGCCATTCTACACTTTCCTTGCTTAATACATTGTGAATCACGTATGCTGGACCACCTAGTTAAGGCTATAAAGAATTAGATATCGGTGGTATGTCTAGATTCGCTCAAATAAAATTTATATTATATAGCTAGTTTTATGATTCAAAAGTAGATAATTTTTATGTGACTTTGAGCACCACTTGCAATGCCTACTGCACTTACAAGAAGCGTAAAGGTGTTCCATCTTCAATAAATAGCAGTGAAATTTGTTTCTACTTATCAAATCCTATTTTTTATTCATCTATAATGATTTAAAAGTTGGTCATTTTATAAAATAATATTTAGCCCAACACTATGGGTTTTTCAAGTTTGTACACCTCATTTTTTAATTAGATATCACAAATGAATGTGTTTTTTTTTTCGTAAATTGTGATTGCCGATTATTCAATTGTTCATTGGTCCGCTTATTATTATTTACATTATTATGATTGTTTGTTTGAGACAAATCGATTGCGTGTAATTTAAACATATTATTTTCAATAAACAATCTTTTTCTCAGTAATCGGTAATTCATCCAGTTTAAGTATAACATGCCACCGATATAGTTGCCTTGATATAATTTAAACGTTAAATTTTTCGCGTTTGCATTAGTTAAAATTGGCAAATATAATGTCGTGATGATGAACAGGTGGTAATAATCTTATAGGTACATGATTTTAAATCGCGGGAATCTAGTTTTTCATCAATAGTTATTGAAAACTCCCGCACATGGTTACTTAAGTAGATCTTTTAATCGTCCACCTTCCATTTGACTGATTTAAAGCTTATTGCTCGTACTTGAGCATTTTCCAATATGTGTTAAGTTATTTTAGGCATTGGATTTTATGTTGGCACATGTGCTTTTAGCGTAGAAGGTAAAAAGTATGCTTTTAAAATCAGGATAAATAGAGGGCATGCTTTGAAAATCAGGATAAATGAAGTTTTATGCAGAAGGAAAATTATTCTAGAAATAAGTGATAGAATGGCTGAATGTTATATTGGTATGCTTTTTTTATGCATCAAATTTCGTAGATGTTCCATAAATTACACCTTAAAACGTAATTTCGTAATTATTGGCGTTTCTCATATTTTTCGTGTTTACCTTATTAACTCTTGGCAGTTAATTATTTTTTTTTATCGTGAGGCATTCTTCGCTGGAGCGAAACGATAGATGAAATTTATATAAGATAATAATAATCTTAAATACAAAGCTGGCGATTAGTTGGCGATGATAGATTCCCTCACAATACTTATATGCGACTTACGTAAGACACTATTTTTATACCACTATTTTATACCATTTCAACATCATGAATTCAACATAAAGTGGGGCACTTGCGTTTTAGTACGTACATTAATTTTCAAATAATTATACCGCGTTCAAAGTATTTTACTCATGACATTATTATGCAGTTCATATATAATATGAAGTAATATGCATTTTACACATTCTTGCTTCACATACAATCGATTCAAAAATTGTATTATGCCAAAGTGAATGTGTAACATTTTTTAAAATAAATATTATGATATTTGTAGTATATTTTTTATTTATTACAGGTCTTTTTAAATTCTAATCGTCAATTTGACAAATCAAAAAGTCTAGTCAGTGGATATAGAATTATTTGCCTTGGAAAATTAGATAATATGATATCACATATACAAGAAACTATCAGCCATTTATTGGTATAAAAATAAAAGGATTAGTGAGCAAGTGAGAAATGCAAAACATATTTTATAATCGTATAATATATGAGGAAACTAGAATAAATTTAATGAAATTAGTCATCGATGATTAGCAGAAAAGAAATACAGAAAATTATTTTGAAGGTATGTTTGGTTACTTTAAGAAAAAGTCAAATTGACAATTTCTATCCGAATACATTTACAGATAAAGACATACTTTAATATACCAAAAGAAAGATGAAACATTTGTTCAAAATTTAGTAAGGAAAATTTAAAAAAGCGTTTGCATTGTTTAATGATAATAGTTTTAATTTCTCAAAAGTTTTGAAATGATCTCAAATAGAATGTACATAATTTTTGCTAACTACTCTATTAGATTTAGCGATTAAAGGTGTTACCAAAATTACTATCTATATAAATATTGGTATTATCTTATAAAAAATATTAGACATGGCGAGGGAACTGACTTAAAAAATTTCCATGTATGGAAATTGAACTGACCGCGAGCGCACACATGTGTTTCATAAAAACAAATATCAAACTGAATTTTTAAAATGCTACAAAGATTGAAATATTATACGATTTTATACGTAACTCGAGCCCAAACCATCCGATTTTTACCATTCAAAGTTCCTTGCAATTGCTAGTTTTGCCAGTTTTGAACTGTGAGTATCAAATATCTATTTTTCAATCTTTGTAGCATTTTGAAAGTTCAGTTGGACATTTGTTTTTATAAAACACACGTTTGCGGTAGCAGTCAGTTCGTCCGCTCCAGCGAAAAATCCGCCTTTTCTTTCTTATTTCCAATGCAGTGGAGTGGGCTGTTATAAAAAAGGGTAGATGAACAAAAAAATATGGGTAGGTACCGTTGTAAACGAAGAAACATAATCTATATTTTAGGCGTGTGAACCTCTCTTCGTCAATGCGTCCGTATATCCAAGCAGTTACGCGAGCATTGACAATGGACAGAAAAAATAACTACTGCTCTTTGCCGTGTTCGCTCGACTTCGCCTCGTTTCCCTTCGTTCGACCTCTTTTTTCTCACTCGCAGACGATGACTCACTTCTCTGAGCCCTGATTGGCTCACAGACATAGATACGTACTGCAAAAACTATAAAAAATAAACCTACACGAATATTAATATTTACACATAACTTTTCCTTGCCGATACCATGCTGCTAATATGAGCAGTTATATCTAGGATACCATATATATATATATATATATATATATATATATATATATATATATATATGCAATTAAAAATATTTGTTATTTAAATCGTAAAATCCTTTAGTTACCTTTGTTATGTAGCTTTGATACAGACTTAGGTTTGTTCAAACTGATAGTATAATTGAAAAACAGTGTTAAGTATATTTCATGAAGTTATCTGTACTCTTTTTTTATCAAGCTAAAACGTAAACTATATTCTGACGAAGCAGAAATTTTATATTTCTACTTTCCTTTATTATATACCTGAGAATTCATACACTTCATTCAATTCTTCATTCACGGAGAGGTTTCTAACTGAGGAGGAGATGCGGTGTAAAAATTCAAGACCCGGTCGTTTATCCATTTTCGATAATTCATTTCGCGTCAATAATTACACCTTTCCTATTATAATTAAATTTCTAATGACATATTTGCAATCAGCATCCAAAGTACATTGAAATTTGCTGTTACTTTCTATTTTATTTAATGCTGCTTCCACAGAAGGTGCGATACGTTGCCTTGCTGAATATGGCCATGTCTTCATGGAAGGCGGCGAAGGCCACGAGTGTGAAGATGTTCTGCGGGACTCATGTCTGGCACACGAGGTCGGTACACGCACGAAGTGGGAATACGCAACAGAGGGCATCAATAAACCAAAAAATGAGAAACACGTGGACTGGCGGAAAAACAAGAATCTATCATTTTCGGGCAAAGGCAAAGAGTAGATTGACTTCCGCGTATAGCATCAATTCCCCTCTCCTCTCTTTCTTTCTCTTACTTATCTCTCTGACTCGTTTATTTTATATTAATGAAAGTTCTTAACCTGGGTGACCGGTGTGATAACGAGTGGGCGTGTTGGTGTCACTGTAGACGATGAGCTTGGCAGTGGGCGTGCCACGTTTGGTCCTGAAGTAGTCGTGTTTTGTGCTTTGGGGCAGCCGCGTTAGGTGGTCCAATGATCCTCTTTGCAGTTAGACCAGCAGAGTTTGGAGTCCTTCAAGTCTTTGGATCGGCATTCTGCAATAATGTGATTTCTTGCCCAGAACGCGCAGATCCAAGTGGCCTTACAGTAGTTAGATATGTGTCCGTATTGCTGGCAACGCCTGAATTGCGAGGACGTGATAGACTTCTTTTTCGGTTCGACTTTGATAGCGAGCCCGCCGAGGCAGCGTAGGTTGAAAATTTCTTTGGCAGCCGGCGACTGCTTGTTTAAATGGACTGCAACTAAGGGCCACAGTTTTTCCTTTGTTCCCATCCGCTGTACGTGCCGAACAGGGAGATGATGGCCCTCTAGCTCTTCCCGAATTTCATTTTCGGTGAATGCTTTGTTTACACCACGGAGGATCACTACGAGATCCCTGTCCTGGAGCAACTGATATTGGTGGAGTACTCGGCGTTCTTATTATCCAGTAAAGAGGTCAGTTTCCTGAATCTGTCGAATTATTCAGAGTAGATATAGACAGCGTCAGTCGTATTTAGTGCTCGACAAACAGCTATCCCGTGAGCTGTCATAAGCTTTCCTCAGGATGACGGGTGAAGATCTTCGCTGGAAATTTACATTCTCACTTGGATCGGCGGGCGACTTCGTCTCGGATAACGTGTTGTCATCGTTGCTGCTGTTACGCGCGTCGTTGTCGTTATCGTCATCGTCGTTGATGGGCACGTCATTGTAGGTGTCGGCGTTGGACATTACCGTATCGCCGAATGTGTCGGGAAAACCTTTGGCGTTAGGGATACTGTCCCTGGGCAGGGATCTTCCTGTCATGTTTGATCACTTGGAAGCCATCATCGTCCGGGATGGCGGCTGTTGAGACGGCAGGAGGCTGCTCCTCGGTAATTGAGATTGAGGGCGGTGATCGGTTACCTAGCGAGGTTTCAAACGTTACCAGCCTTGCGTTTATAGCGGCTAGGGGGGCTGACAACGGGGAGGGAGAGGGCGCGGAATCCCCGTCCGGTGGTGGCGGAGCCATGGAGAGAGAGAGAGAGAGAGAGAGAGAGACAGAGAGAGACAGAGAGAGAGAGAGAGAGCCGTGAAAACGGCTTTTATAGTTGCTCTACGTTTGGAATGTAACTCATCTGTGCTCACGGTAATTATTCACGTGAACAGTAGGAGCGGTGGCCGCAAAGGGCAGTTGTAGCTTAATATCACGAAGCCATGAGATACTAACTCAATGATGATGCCATGAATGAATGATTGATGCTGGAACTCACATTCTATGCGAACTTCCTGTTTTACACAACGCGGTACCTACTTTCGCTCGCGTAGCATCGTTGGAAGGTAGTTAAAGATATAATGTATATTCATTGTATTAAAATTCAAAGTATTCAAATATTATAGAAAGTTTTAAATTTTGCAAATGTTTTAGAAGTGCTTTTAAACCGAACATTAATTCACATACCCGACGATAATATTTGGAGCGGGTTTATACCTAGTTATTATGAACCATCTTCATTCCTTTGTTTTTACATTATTCTTGAAATTTATTTTATTTATTTCTTTATTCTTAAATTTATCTAAAAACGTATTTTTTATCCAGATGTATAACTCGTATATCTATTATTTAATTGAGGTAATAAATAATATTATTATTTATAATTAAAGTTAAAGTTCCTTTAACAACTATTTTAATTCGCGTTTTCCTATAAATCAGGATTTTATTTTGATTTTGTACTTTCAGATCAACTAATAGCAGCTAATGCACACTATCTTCGTGTGATATTTGTTGTAGTCGTGTGATATATTATTTCTGGAACGTTTCCCCTTTTCCTTTAATTTTACAATGGGTTGCTTTCGCCATCATAACAATTTTTCCTTTGGTCATGTTCAACTTTTCTTCTTCGCGGTGGTCTGCGGTGCGTTGGGCTCCTTTACTATGCACGTGTGCGGACAGATGAGTGAAACGCCTTGAACGTGAGTAGTGAGGGAAGGGGACGCGATAACGGCGACCAAAGGCGTGAGCTCCTTAATGTATGCAACGAGTTCTTGGTGCGCGCGTTGTGTACATTCGGGCAAGTTGGCGCGGGCACTTTGTGACTAGATGCCAAATGACAAGTAATATTTAATTTCGTCTTCTGATGTCAAAACGTGACATTTTGTGACAAATATTAAGATCATGCATTCCTTTTAAATTGTTGATAGCCAAATGACAAGTCACATAATTTTTAGTTACTTGATTGGAAATAGTTGAAATGTAACATTACATTGGAATATTTAAGCAATGATATTACAATTCTTTAACCAAAAAATTTAATTATAAAATAGTTTACGCTAACAATACTTTACAATATTAATATAATTAAAATATCAACTCATTACATAATTAATATAATAAAACTGACGAGCATATATGAAAAATAAGTTATGATGTAGAATAAAAATATTCTAAAGCTATCTATTGAATTTGTACAGCTATAGTTTCAAAGGTATTATTTGTACACTTTATTAGTTTTCTTTTAAATATAATACTATCTCAATCTGAGCGGCTGTTTCGACTGTCCTGTCAGAATTGTTTGATAAAAGTGTATAGGCAATCCTTGCCATCGTGTCTGTCTCTTTTGTCATTAATGGCAAGTAAATAAAAAGCTGGCATAAGCTACCAGCCAATTTTCCCCATGAATATAAAGTCTGCATAATCACAAATTTATCTATTTTCAAAAAATAATATCAATTTGCATTTTGCAATTAGTGCGTAATGTTTGTGTACATTATAAATACAAGATTTTCCCGTTTTCTAAATATCGATGAAATATTTATTGTATAGACTAATAGAATGCTACGATAGTTTGGAACGAATATTAAATTCAATGAACGCATGGATGCGATTATTTCAAACTCTTATAACTGTGGGATATTTATATAGATATTAGTTATTGTGATGTTTATAAAAATGTTGGACTAGTTCAAAATAAATATATTTGTTTGTATCTTTTATATTAATGTTGTATTTTGTAATTTTATACAGGTTTTTGTTTTTTAATAAAGTAAGCTATATATATTTTTATCTGGTCTTGTTGCTATAAAAATTTTATAAAAATGTTTGAATCTCTTTATTTATTTCCTTATTTAAGTCTTATATTTTCAATATAACTATTTTCTTTATTTGTTTATTTTAAATTTGTTATGGGATCACAATTAACTACCTGTCTTAATACTATTTTGCATAATTTAATTAATATAAAGATAGATATCGATAAAAGAATGTTACTTCCTCTACAAAATCGAAATTAAGGCACAAATGCATCTTAAAAAAAAAAAACAAACAAATGTTATCGGTATATGCTACATTATCAGTAAATGAACAGAAATTGGATAAGTCCTACAGAAAAATAACAGCAGTGATTTTAATTTACCCTTTAATTATCAGGGAAATTTTGGGTGGCTGTAATACAAGTGATCGGACATTTTTCTTACTTTATTCAGTTAAGGGGACGTCCAAGGAAAATTTATCGGGGGATACGGAATAATTAAACTGGCGTGGGTGACTGTAAACGTTATATTACAAATTTAATATTACCCACATTGTTCTTATATTTTATATCTATACTTATTTTTTTTATTTCTTGAATTATTTTTATTGCCCTCTGTGATTTTATAGAAAATGTATATATTTATCGATCTATAGTAGGACTAAGATAGAATTGGATACTAAATAACTGCACTCTTTTATTCGTTTTAAAAAAAAACTTTATCAGTTAAATTCAAAATCAGTTTTACAAAACGTTTTTCAACTCGGTGTGTCAACTTTATTAGACTAAAATATTTTATTAAAAAAGAATTCTTGAACATACAAATACTTAAAAAACACTATCAAATAGAAAATTGCAATAGAGTTTTACCTTCCCTTACCTTAAAATTACTTAGATCATTGAGGTTTTAACACGTTCCTCTGAAATAAAGCATAATAATATACAATTAAATAGAAAATAAACTTTGAGGTCGTAAATCAAGTATATTATGCCTGGTACATTTATTAAGACAAGTTTTCACAACTAATTTTGTTGTTGTTTTTCATTAATTTATTTATTTGTAAGAAGATAATTTTTGAAAAATGCCTAAATCAAATGTATCTCTCAAGTGTCGCGATTTTTGTGTTGATTCAAAAATTATTGCTTTATTTATGTGTTTATTTTGTTCCCTTGAAAGTAACACACATCACATATACTTTATCAACGTTTTTTCAAATCCTTTCGAATCAGTTCAAGAATCATTCTTTTCTTTATGTTATTTAACATCGCTCTATTTATGCTTTCAAATATCGGTGCTACTCAGCGACAGAGGTTTACGATGTGTTTGTAAACATAGCACATGTAAATTATTACAGCGGTGCTTGTTTCAATCGGTTGAGACCGGGATATGAACTCGGATCACCAAGTTACTAGTCCTTCGCTCTAGCGATCGAGCCTCAAAATCCTTTTTGTTATCTAGATACTGTATCGGTATCGCTTTTCTCTGTGTAATCGTGCTGAAGCGTTATCCTTTTACAGTTCTCTTCAGTTTCGGAATCATGAAAAAGTAACGGAAGGCCAAATCTAGAGAATTCGATAACTACAGAATCATTAGTCTGTTATTATTGCCTAAAAATTTGCTATGATGTTATGATGCAAAAGCCGATTTCTTTCTTCCACAAATCAGGACGGATCTTGCAGATTGCTTCATTCAAATTGTGCATAAATTACAGATAATATATCCTATGCATTCATCTATCCTGAGGTATGATCTAGTGCATCGTCATGCCGGTGGAAAAGAAGAAAAATGTAAACAAAACATTCAGATTCAACCTAACTTTGTGCATTTTTTTGGGTCAATATTTTATACAAATTTTTTCATCTATTTTTTTTTTTTTTTTTTTTTTTTGAAAAATCACAAATCATAGAGGAACGAAAAGATGGCCAAGCGAAATCATTACACAAACAAAATAAAATGGCAAACAGCCATGAAATATCTTGAAGGTACACTAGACTCGGTGTTTAGATTTCATTTACGATCTTGCAAAGCATTCTTTTTTTCGAGGTTCTTAATTAACCTTTCAAAACTCTAGGTGAACGTGTGGAGGAGTTTCTTGAAGTTGATACGGGATCCCTCCTGTGGATTCGGAGAATATACTTTTTCGATATAATTAAAATAGAATTGTCAGCGACTGCATTCAAAATTGAAAAATTACTTTTCAGAGGCTGGAGCATTATAATAAATCTACTGAATAAAAGAAAATAAATATTTGATTATGATTCCTAATTTTTGTTTTATACATAAATTAAAAAATTTTGATATTATATAGGGTAATTTAAAAATAAAAAATAAATTCTGTACTTTCTACGGTTTTTAATTTCAAAATAACTTTTGAAATTTTCTTATTATTTCGTGAGCAAAATGCCATAGTTTGCAATGAATCAAATATCCTAAAAATAATATCTAACATGTAAAATTATACAAGAAATAAAAATGCGCATATAAATAGGTACTTTAAAAAAACATAGGTTTCAGTTTCGCAATATGTTACTATTAGAAAAAATAGATTAAAACAACATAGATTAAAATCTTACTGTCCCTATCTTAATTTTTTTCTATAATATTCAGGGTCAACTATTCAAATTCAATATGCATGTATTTGTTCAGGATTTTTCTCCAAATGCTATCTTTGAAAATACTTTTTTTCTAATTAAAAATTTTTCTAATTCACGAACTTGATAAATAAATTAACGTCTGTTTTCAATATATTGTGTAATTTTTTACTATAGTTTATTTTAAATTCGGGTTATTTTACACGCCAGATCCCAAGAGTATATTTCAGATTGTATTCGCATATACTCGCATACCATATATCGTACCTTGCGATTGTAGAAATCGCTACTGAGCTCGGCAATCACGTATCCTTTAGAAACTAGCCAGTGGCTGATCGATCGCGTAGCCCCCGCGGCGTCGTCCGAAAAATCGAGCGCTCTTGCACGCGGCGCGCTATCCTTGCGTCGAGAGCGCGCGCTCGCCGCTCGTTATAATGCAGCCACTCATCGTCCACATGTCCCTTCGCCGGCGCCGGCCAAAGAGAAACGAAACTGCGGAGTTGGCGGGAGTGGGTGGGAGAAGCGTGCAACACACCGAGGATGCGGATTACTCAATTCCGGCTCGGCGCAGTCAGTTATCCTTCCGCGCGCCGCGAATCCGCGGGCATACGTATATTAAACGTAGATCCAGACGCGCAAACAACGATCGCGCAGTGCGTGACGATCATCGAAGGTGCGCGCGTCCAGTCCCCGCCACCCAAGTTTGAGGCTTATTTAATTTTTAACAACTTAGAAATTCGTTTATGGTGAATTTAATTTATATACTTACGAAGTAGTTTGTAGGCAGATTTTGTCGTTTCTTATTTTATTTCTTTGAAAGAGGGGGAGTGCCCGGGAAACGCGATCATTATCAACAAGTATAAGTTCTAAACTCAGTTGCGCGATTCTCTACAGTAGCTGTTTTGTACATTTTGGTTCGAATTCATTTCGTACTAAGATTTTTTTCTTCTTCTGTGCCTATAGTGCTTATTTCTAATGTTGTAAATCGATGCAATCTTTCAGAAGTTATTATATTCTAAATATGCAATTTTTCTAAACAATGCATTGGAGATTTGCCGTTGAACGATGTACTCGTATTTTGAGCGCAGCCTTCATTCAAGGACGTTACAACTATTATACTGGATGAAAGTTTTCGATTCTTCTATCATTTCGTTCTAGTTTTTTTTAAATATATAATAAACTCGTATACTTTTTATTCAATTTTCTCACGAATCTATATTTGGAAATATATACGTTGTTTTCTGTCAGTATACAAAATACATATATAGAAGATGTGGTGGAAAATTTTGAACGTTCGCCGATATATAAGTAAATATAAGACTCGCGATATTTCCGGGTCCTCATTACTCCGCACATTTTTATTTTAGTGATATTTGACTAAACCTGCTAAATCTAATAGATCGTGTATATAAATATATATATATATATATATATATATATATATATATATATATATATACATACATACCACACACGCGCACACTTTGATTTCGCATCTTATACATAAATATGCATCAATGCATCCCATTCACTCCCAATTATCATACATTCCCTGCTATCTGTATGCAGTCGCGTAAACAAACAAAAATTTTTCTTTACACACAAACGCTGTATACTTCGGCGGTTCGATATCTCTTGATGCGCGTTCTCCTGGCCGCGTTCGCGTCGTCGGGCGTTCAGATGGAGTAATTATTGCGGCCGCGCGCGCGCACTTATTAAGTAGGTCACGCGTTTGGCCTCTGCGCAAACGTGTATTTTAAAGATATACTGCCCCTGTCGTTGGAAAAGTAAAGTAAAAAAGAAAAGATATTCTATAGATCCTTGAAAATTTTGACAAGATGCAGCGATAATGTAACGATTTAGGTACATAATTGTGCGAAATTTCAGAAAATTTTTAGAAAGCTGTTTCGAAAGTGGACTTACAAAATCTGTTGAAATTGTGTATAGAAATTTCAATCGTTATTGTACAATCTGTATCAGATATAAAAATTTCAAAGGCTGCAAGAAATTGTTTTTTTGTTTTTTAATTTTTTAGAATCTCTATATAGCAATACATATATATCACTGCTGTTTCTGGCATTTTCCAACGTGTAGGAATAAGCGGGAAATGTCTTTTCCCACGATGTGAATGTTCAGATCAGCTCGCGAATCTCGATGCCTCGGTATATATATGTATAAAAGCCGGGATATTGTTAAACAGAAATTGTACCGATAAACTTATCAATTACGCGGCGTTATCGCGCTCGTGCCCGTAATCCAATTGGCCGATGTAATTACATTATACGTATACATCGTACATACGTATATACTTCCAAGTAAACACCGACCGATCCGATAAACGCGAGTATTCGTCAATATAGACAAATCCACATCTATATGCATAAAATGTTATA
Source organism: Sycobia sp. Sy_11 (assembly GCA_018907035.1). NCBI lineage: Eukaryota > Metazoa > Arthropoda > Insecta > Hymenoptera > Epichrysomallidae > Sycobia > Sycobia sp. Sy_11. The sequence goes on along the minus strand of JACCIC010000185.1, from coordinate 205,696 downwards.
CAGACAGGGAACAATATCGCCTCGAGCATCGTTGGATAACCGATCGGCCATTGAAAAGTTTTACGCGCCCCGGCGCCGCCACCCAGTCGATTCTCGCCCCCTCCCCCTCCCCACTTTGAACGCCCCCCCCCCACACACACACATATATACGATTCATGTGCATTATAATGCGAGCGCGCGCATCGTTGGATACGGCGAAAAATCGCGGGGTTTAAATACCCGCATTCCTCGCGCCTCGCGGTCGGTCGCATCGTCAGCGGCGACGACGGCTCGAAACGCACCTCGCACGCACACGCTCCTCGTCGTTCCGAACGCGGCATATATATATATAATATATACAGTGCCAGCCTCGACGCTATTCTCTCTCGGTCGCTCCATCGTTCTCCGCGGGCTCCATCGTTCGTTTTTTTCCCCTTGCAGCAGTATTGCGGGTAGCTCCGGCGGCAGCGGCATCGTCTCCGAGCAGCAGCAGAAGCAGCAGCAGCAGCAATGGGCGCGCAAAATTCCAAAAGCTCAAAGGACCTAAACTGCCAGGGACAGCAGTCCTGCAACGGCGCAAGGACGTAAGTGCACGGCGACGCTCGTAATATATTTTTGTTTACCTTGGGCTATTCATTCGGCGTTGTATATACCTATGTCTATATATATATATATATATATATATATATATATATATATATATAGATATATATATATACATATGTATGAATGTATATATATATCTTGTAAAGCGTTCTGGGACAGTGGCTGCGCGTATTATACTTGCCTCTGCTTTTCGCGATTTATAATGCAATTGCGACAGAACCTTCTCTCTGTCTCTCTTTTTCTGTTAAATTAATCGCAGATAAAAGTAAAGAAATATTATCTTTAAACTATCTGCAGTATACAAAATGCTTCTGCGTTAACTTTTCCGTTTTAATTAACTAACAGCTTCGTCGGACGTTCGTTTTAATAGTATAGGTATCGATAACATTGAATGAATTTGTATTTGACACAAGTAATATTCGCATACAACCTTTCTCTTACGCCGTACTGTGTGAGAAGGCATAATCTCAATAACACAAAGTTTATCTGAAAAAACAACAGATTAGATTAATCTTCTAATTTGAAAGAATTCTCATTGAAGGATTTCTCGAAACCTTCTATTAAACTTACAAGTGGAAGAAACGATTGCATTATGCGTAAGTACGAATAAAAAATACGCATTTATAAAAATGCATGATTATAATACAATATGATGTTTTAGTTATTAACATGAAAATTATTTGAATAAAAGTTTATAATATTGAATGAACATCTTAATTAAAAAGAAAGAGACTATAAAAGTTTTTTCCAAATGAATATTTTATAGACAAATCGTATTGTTCATGCAGCGGATTAAAAAAAGCAGAATTATTGCTTAGTATTCAATCAAATTTAATACATAAAATTAATAATACTCTAAATCATTTAGAAAAGTTCTACCTGTATATTTTTCACTAAAATGAAAGCATTACTTATCATATTCTATACACTATATCGATTTAAGCCTTTCTAATACATTAAAGTCCACAGAAATCCAGAAATAGTACCTCTATAATACCCATAAGGAACAAATTTCTTTCTACAGGCATATCTAGTGTACAATTGTAGTATTGTACATTGAAGGAAATAGCATTCAATGTTTTCCTTCATACTCTTTGTTATGCAAACCTTTCAAGAATGCCTGTGGAATTTTTGATTCATAGTGTAATATTATGCGTAACCTATTGTCATCGTAATTACTTACATTAGTAATTTTCTTCAATAGAGCGACATTTTTTTCATTCGTCCATTACTTATCTAAGATTCGTAACTTTAAACATTTTATCTATTTCAATTCTTGCCAAAAGTAAGATTTTTTCTAATCTAATATTATTACGTAAAAAAATAATTTCGCTGTTAAGCACAAAAGAATTACTACATAAAAATATTGAATTCATTATATCTAAAGTGGCCTTCGTTTTTTAAAATACACGATAACCAGTCAAGTTAATAAATTGTGTCGGACTCTCGTGATGATTCCGAAAAATTAAACTAGATTTAAATTACATTCATTTTTTATTCCTATTAATACAAATAGTTACATAGAAAATTGTTTAATATGCTTATTATGTTAAATATCAAGCTTATATAAATGTTTAATCGAATCAAAAATACTAAGGTAAGAATGAAAAAAGGCAGAAAAAAAATCATTCCCTAATTGAATTGTTAGATTATAATTTATGGAATACGAGCTTAGACGGATTCATATATAATGTTAAAACCTTTTCAGCTTCAAAAAACTCATTAAAAACTATTAATCAAGGATTGTTTTAGTACTAAAAAATAATGGCTTATCTTACAAAACGTAAAAAAAATACAATTGAAGTTTATTATATGGTTATGATTATGACAGTTAAAGTTAAATTACAATTATTTAAATGTAATACAAAGTTATATTTTTTTTAAACGCCAAATGTCAACCGGTCCCTTGCTTAATACAGCAGCAGGTTTCACTTAATACAGCCATTTTCGATTATGCCACTTTAATAAGGTGATTCTGATTATTGTCGTTGATCACAGAATTTTTAGATTTGAAACGTCAATCGAATCTTGCGTAGAAGATTATTTTAGAATACAAAAATCATTGCATTTGAAACTCCGAAATAGTTTATATAATTTGCACAGTTTGATTGATATACAAAAGTTTTTGTAAAAATATTCAATCGATGAAAAATATAGTATAATATAATCATAGGTAATAGTTATTTTATACGCCTCGACCTGAATTTTATTTAAATAATACATCTGTTGTAAGACACGTACTACTTATAGTACACTAATGTCAGTAATGCACCTACTTATTTCAATTTCAAGCGAAAACATTTTGCAAACTGTCCGAGAATAATTATAATTTGCTGCAAGAGATTTTCTATTTTCATAACTTTTTGAGACAATTATTTTTTTGCATGAAATATTCAACTTAGAATATTTTATAATTTATATAATTTGTTAGTTCATGAAACATGTTAATTTATATATATATATATATATATATATATATATATATATATATATATATATAAGTATTATTATATATATACAACTCTTAAGTTTTAATATAAGAAATAGCAATAAGTAACATTAATTTTTGTATCTATCAGCGTTGATTTTAGTCTTACGGCCAATTCAAGCAAATTATTTGTCACATTCATAACACATTGAAACTAGTCACGATTATACCAAATCGATATTTTAAAATATTTGAAAAAAAAGATTACTATCTTATGGGTAGAAGTTGCCATTCCTTCCAATTTTTGTATTAAAATTTTGTAGCTAAAACGCTCCTAAAAGGTGACAATAGAGTGTACATTTGTTTTTTTTTTTTTTTATTAAGCATTGTAAAGTGTACATTTGTAAAACTATGTGTATAGATTAAACGCATTGTTTAATGAGGAAATTTTTTTATCGATTATGTTTTAAAATACTTTATTTCTAGTTCAAAATTTACATTCTACAAGATTGTAATATAATAATGACTACAACTCTATTTTCTACCCTACATAAGATAGTAATATATTAATAAAAAAATTATTTTTGCGATCAAGAATTTTAAAACGAAAAATAACATTTCCATGACAAGAATCTATTAATTTATTGATTCTTTTGTCTATTTGATGTTTTTAGACCAAAAATATTATGTATAATATATATATATATATATATATATATATATATATATATATATATATATATATAACAATAGTTATTACCTTCTTTGAAGATTAAAAATTGCTTTATAAATAATCACTACCATTTGAGAAAATTGCCTTTTAAATTCGTTATTTGCATTTTCTAATGTGTATATCGATAGAGTTAATATTGAATAATCTAGGATCATGGTTTTTAACAGCATTTTTATGTTAAAGTATTCGATTTTTTGAAATTCTACTGGTTTGTCTCTTATACACGTGATAAAAGTTATTATATTGAATTTTGTAACCTATTTAAATTTTCTCCAAATTTGTTACATTATCTTTGTGTAATTTTATAATATTATGGAACTTGTAGCTTTGTTGATTCATAATATTTAATGTTATATTTTCGTGAAATATTTGATAATAATAACAATAACAACAACAACAACAACAACAATAATAATAATAATAATAATAATAATAATAATAACCATAATAACAATATATTTTGTAATAGTAAATTTTAAAAAACAGTTTTAGTCTCAGGGAGCTAAAAATTAACTTTCGCATTAGTGTGAAAATTTATTTTACACCACAACAGCACAAAATTATACGCTTTGAGATATTTACAATTTATAGACTTTGAGATTAAAGTAATGTAGATTTTAAAAATATTAACAGAATATTAACAGAAATTATACTCTGATAAGAGATTAGTAATCTAATAATATGAAATTGTAAGTGAATGAATTGAATCCATATAAAAATCTTTACTTAATTTTATGCTAATTTTAAAACATCGTGTTTATCTCTTAAGAATGGTTCTATCCAAAAATAATAGCGTTACTCGAAATAACAAAAAATTTTGCCAATAAGGTAAAATTATTTATATTCTAGCTAGTTTACAATAATAAAACAAATAATTTTTCAATTATCCTAAAATGTCCATTTCAGCGGTTCTGATGGGTTAAGGAAGTTGCTGAGAAAATATAATTAATGGGCAGAAAAATATCAGAATCGGGAGAATGTTACATTAATTAGCAAAACTAACATATATTGATTTTGATGGGCTGAGGGTTCCTTTTAAACGAAATATTAACAATTATTTACAAACCAATATGAGTTTTTATGTAAATCCACACAGTGAACTGTACATTATTTTTGATATCTCTATAAATGATGGATAGATTACAATAAAAATTAGATAGTAGCAAGGTAAAATATGTGCTCTTATTTATTAAGGTTAAAAACTGTAATAAAATTTGTTAAATCTGTTAAAAAGTAATAAAATAATAAACAGCTACTAGCTACTTTAAGGAATTTATAACCTTTTTTAGAAATATGGCAACGTTGCATAATAGAATTTATACGCGCGCAATTTGAACTTTTTCGGCTGTTCTCTAAAAGTTAGTATAGGTTTTTATTTTTAATTTATAGTATGTATAGTTAACTATATTAATACCTGTATGATAAATGAACAAAATCAGTAGATCAAATCCATTTTATTTTTATATGTTAATTTTCATACATAAATTATTTTAAAATTAAACTAGTATTAGGCTGAGTTCCAATTATTTTTAATAATAATAAGTATATTTCTATCTTTAAATGTTTTTACACATATATTTAATCATTTAAAATATACATTTTTAATTTTTTTGAGAGAAATATCACTACAATTTCTCACTTACCTTGACAAAAAAATCTTTCCATTTTTTCTTTGGACATTATACTTTATTCTAAAACGTTAAAACTAACCTCGTCTCACCGTTTTCTCATACAACTCATCAGCAGTTCATTGGGTATATAAATATACTTATACGGGCATATTAAAACGAAAACATTTTTTTACTAGCTAGACCTATTTACTATTTGAATCAAAATTATACTTTTAAATTATTAAAACATACTAAATGTCTTAGTCTTTAATTATATGAAAACAATTCATCTATGTCAACTAATAAACAAATTTGATGTATCAAAATTAACATTTTTATAAAGTTTAACCTTATTTTCTTTAACGATTTCTTTTCAGTTGATATATTTATTAGTTTTAAAATTATCGTTAATAAAAAAAATGTAATCCTCTATTAGTTTTATAACGCTGTTAAAATTTTACGATTATACGTATGAATCAATTTCTTCATGCATTCCATAGGATACAATGTACAATCATAATTTTAAAGAGGTTTTTTTATTCATATTAGTTTTTTACTCTACTATTTCTTGATAGAAACAAAAAGCTAGACCATTAATATACATTTTGCAGCTCTTAAACCGAGGTCGACTATAAGAATTTTTCAGTGAATTGGATTAATATGAACATGATTAATGGTTATATAAAACTAAATTATGTTAACTGGATGGAAATATTATAGGCACTGTGTACGTTACTAATATATCCATAATTATTTTTTCGGACTTTTACTATCTTTCTTACGTGTAGATAGTTGATAATAACAAATTCTATGAATACCCTCTACATACTTAAATGTTTTCGAAACATCATTCACCTTAAACAATCTATCAAAATTTTAATAAAAAAATCCATTGGTCACTTTCCTATATATACTACTAGAGTTATTATTATCGCTCACTAATCACGTATATTAGGATATAGATCATTCATTTTTTTTGTTATTTGTGTTATAAAATTTAAAATCGAAAAGTTATTTTCATATATACAACTTTAATCAGTTATGAAGGTTTTAATTATATTCTTAATGAAAAGATAAATAGGATGTCATTAGCTTTCATCTATTGTTATCTATATTTCACTTTTGCGAAGGTATTTTCAGAAAAATCTAAAAAAATTTGAAAAAAATTAAGGGTTTATATCATTGATAATGCATTATCATCTAGATTTTTTTTAAAGTAAAACTACACCATTGTTCTCAAATTTAAGATGTGCATAGTTAAGTATTGAATAATTAAAATATATATATATATATATATATATATATATATATAATTTTACACCACTCTTCACCTAAGTGTCGCAATTTTGACACGATTTTCGGTTCTGGCTTTTGCAAGACAAAAGTGGTCTGTAAGTTCATTTTTACCTCGTGAGATTTATCTTTCTTGCTTGTTTCAGAAGTAAACTGTCTCGTAAGGCAAACAATCAACTTCCACGTCAGAGCTGAAATACACTCTGTTCTTATGAAAATCCCATATATTGAAAAATATTTTTCGACTACTTTAGTAACTTTGAAACTTAGAAGGCCTGAAATCGCAAATGACAAAAACCTTATTTAACGATAAAGAAGAGATTTTGCAATGAAAAGAATTTTGGTAATATTTAAAAATTTAATAAAAATTTCTTTATTTATTACATATTACACGGACGAGATAGCCTTTTTATTAAGGCATATACATTAAAAAGTTTAATTTCCGCCCCCAAGAAAATAGAAAATTTGAAAAAGAAACTTCAAATTTTGCATAAAGAATAGCATTTTGTACAAATAATGTATATCGATTTTTTTCATTCAAAAAAAAAAAAAAAATATATATATAATTTGTACTATAACAAAACATACAGGGTACTCATACAACTTCATTCGGTTGTAAGTTATAGAACAAATTTTACATAAAAGTATTTCGGAATCAAAAGGATGAGAAAATGAGTAGTTTTCAATATATATTTTAGCACTATTTTGAGATTATTAATTGAAATCATAATCTTCGAAACAATTAAATAGTTTTTTTTTTAATTTTTAAATGGTAACAAAGCCATAATGCTCTATTTAAACGTTTTTAATCAATTTAATGGTACGTTAATAAAAATGTGTTTCAATTTTTGTTGGCGTTTTTAATAAGTAATTTTGAATTTTGATTGTTAATTGGCGACTTATAATATCAACTTATTTCATATATTAAATTGTTTTACATCGTATTCGGAATCTTATGATTTGTTGAATTTCCATTTTATTGTAATTCCATTTGGTAAACCACGGTCGCGTCACCGTATCCCTTTATATTCATCGTTCGAACCAGATGTATCCTCGCAAACCTTCAGAGTTGTTGAACTATAATTAGATAAATATACAATTGATCTATCGCTCTCCTTAAGATAATAATTTCATTTCTACCACTAAACCTCGTAAATTTTCCAAATCGATTTTTTAAAAAGAAGCATTGAAGTAAATTTAATTCATTTGTAAAAAGAAAGAAAAACTGTACACGTAATAACAGGGACAAATTAATGCGGTATGTAAAATTTATTGTGAAATTTTTTTTTCCATTAATTACTGAATAAATAAAATAATACGAATAAATACAGTAAAAATGAATATTTCTTTGATCTGCGAACGGTTTTTCTTTCAAACTTGCATATACGGACTGCTAAGAGCGTTCACCGGTAAAGAGAATTTCTTAAAATTTGTCTGAAATTTCGTCAACGTATTAATTTTAGTACCTTTCGTAAGTAATCAAATTTCAGCACAGATGACAGATAATAGGGACGAATTTGAAGAGAGAAAGGTCTAAAGTTTGCACTTTTTACACTGAATTCATTATTTTTTACCAAGTGCCTCTGAAACGCACATTCATTGTTTTTGTTAAAAAAATTCTTCTCGTTATTTAAAAAAAAAACTTGTATGTAAAACCTGATTTCGTTAAAAATGTGATTAAAAGTTTTTTATTATACCAACAGCAAGTCATTTGTGAGCAACACTAGGCACGTAATAGCCACGCGATATAGGAGTCAGGAGAGACTGCTAACAAGTATATTGGAAACCCATTCGCAAGGGGCATTTTTGAGCATCTGCGCAATAGAAGCGGAGCACGTGCTCGACTTTTTCTGTATATACAAACGCTACTGTTTAGATAGGATAGTGTACATTTGAATTTTTAATTGACTATTTTTCATTCTGGGAGTTGAAATTTTTTTAGAATTTCATATGACGTTTTTGAGAAACTTTCCGCGTGGGATCAGTGGAAGATGTTATGTGTGAAAAATTGAAAAGCAGAGACCAAATTGTTCGTTTCAAAAATGACAAAAAAAAAATGCTTGAGATTTTCTAAAATTATGACGTTAAATTTATGAAAAAGTTTACGTACAAAACCATGGTTTTGATCTCGCTATCGATTAATTATTACTAAGTTGTGATTTCAATTGAAGCTCCCCCCTTAAGCAGTTTTAAATAGAAGTTCCTATATCCAAAAAGATTCAATTTATCTCGGGAATAATTTCGACCCATGCATATAGTTTTTTGTGTTATTTAACGTCGCTCCCTGTCTACGCTGTGATTGTCAAACGTTCATATAGTTTGATACATATACTACAATTTTGCTTCTTTCAGGTTCATTCTTAAAGTTTCTCTTTATTTTGATCATCCCGACCTTATAATTAGTTTAAAAATATCGCTTCCATAGCGGCAGTTGTTTCTTCGTTTAATTTTTTGTATTAAAAATAAGCAGAACTTCAAAGTTTTAGCTTCAAATGATTGAATATTAGATCAAATTGAAGGTCGTCATAATTTAAAATTTCTGTATAACTAATCTAAAAAAATAGCTAATCTTCAGAAGGTCGTCTTTAACGAATTATTTAAGGAGATACCGAAGTGAATTTTTACCGATCAAACAAAAATTACACTGTTATAAATAATATCATAGACATTAAATTATTTTAACTACGCATGACTGTTATTTACATTTATTCCATCTAGTCTACATTGCTGCGAGGCGTCAAGTAGCATTAACGACATGGAAACGAGAACGTTTTTACAATTTTCTTTACAATCTTTGGTTTTGAATCTTAAAAACGTTTTCATTTCTATAATAGTTGGCGATTTGACAATTTGCAGTAATGCGTAATAAATGTAAATAAAGAGCAGGATTGTTTAAAAACTTCAATAGCTTAATGTGTACATAGCACTTTTTACTCAATCGGTATAAAAGAACAGTCAGCACCCAGTTAATACTTGCTTTTATAATTTTGAACCGATGTTCACGCGAGTCTTCAACAGGGTATATATTTTATTAATATATATTTATAGCATATATCTTATACTTTCACAAATGCAAAAAATAATAAATTTTATTTATGAAGCTTTCACTGGTTTCACCCCTTAATTAATAATAATAAATGAATTATCGTTAATTTATGTACAACCATCGCCGGCCTCTTTAAATCAGGTACAATATACTCTATACTTACATTCATTTCTATTGAACATGCGATGAACATTTGGCCATAGCGACTGACCACCTCGTGGTGAAATAACGCGTACTCACGTGATTCTCTCGCGTCAGTTTTTATCTCGTTTCTTCTTCATATCTTTTCCTCATTCCTCTAAAGCATCTCTCCGAGATAAAATCTGGCGCGAGACTTTAATAAACACTAACAGTGTATACGAATCTAAACAGTCTAGTTTATTGGACGGCGCGCGTTCGACCGAATCGACAGCGCTCTCTCCTTATAATTTCGCTCCTTTTTCAATTCCGCACGTGCGCCGCGTGCAAAAATAAAAAAGAGCGAATACTAGAGAAAGAGAGCGTGTGCGAAGGGGGGCGAAGGGGGGCGAAGGGAGACGTCATGTCATCGAGACGCTTCGTGTTCGCGAGGTTAATTCTTCGTGAATTCAAGTCAGTGCCGGTGGGCGCTTGCAGAGTCTCGACAGCCGCTGAAACCCGAACGAACACTGCCGTTCCAGAAGAGATGGAGGACTGCAAGAAGTCTGACAATATCGGGCATAGGTATACTGACATTATCGCACAGATATTTTTCATGCGGTATTATTATTTTTCTTTTTTTCGATTAGCTGATTACTTTAATTAGGTTAGGCACCGGATATTTACTTCTCAGGATGAGATTTTATAGTTAACCTGTATTAGTGAGGAAACGTTGGTTTTCACTTGTTCAGTTCTGTGATATTATTTTGTGCAATATTCGATAGTAAAGCGCAGATGTTTTCTTTTTGATCTTTCTAAAAACCGCATACGTTGTTAAATTGTAATTTAATATAAAATTATAAGGATTTTAAACGCTATTTGCTCGAGATAAAATTGCTGAAACAGGAAATATTTTATTTTTTTTATAAGATAAAAATAAGATAAATTTACAGAAGTAAATTACATATCTATGGCAAACAAATCAAATTTGCAAAAATTTTGATAATTTCTCTAATTTTAATAGATGATTTGAGCATTTGAAAAGAAACTACGAATTTAAAAATATAAGTCAAGTAATTGTGTCTTTTTCTTTTTACTTTATAGTTCATCAACTTAATATTTACCGATCAGTAACTGGTTTAATAAAATATAATAAAATATAAGCAAAGATTAGGCAAAATAAATGCTTTAAATTAGATTTTTAAATAGTATTTTTTTAACTTTTCTTCCAATCACAGTAAACACTGTAGATAAAATCCCTCTTAACATTTATTTATCAGTTCCATTGCTTTAACTTTAGCAAATCGTATACATGTACTTTCGTAAAATTTATAAAACCTACAATAAAGATTTGATTATACTTTGAGAAAATTATCATTGTAGAATACGTTTTTCTGTAAATAATAAAATCAAATAATTAAACAAATAAAGATTTATATGCGTCATTATAAATAATTTATAATGTATAGTGCATTTTTTTTATAATTAAGATTGTTGTTGAGTGTAAAAAGATAATTGCATAATATAATATTAACACAAAAAGAATTATTTTAATGTATTTATCGTTTGTGTGGAAAAAACAAGCAATAACAATTTATAGATCTATCAAAGCTTTAATATAAAAATATATAAAACGCTACGTAAACTAAAATAATCTATACTTAAAAATGCTAACATATTAATTAAAAGAACAAAAAACTATGTAGAACGAATAATGTTGCGTATATTTTTTTAATTGATGAATTTAAAAAAATTAACAATTTATGCTTCGAACAACTAAAAAGGTTACATACAATGTTTACATTATACAAATGCATAAAACGAATGATATATTTTGTATTTTCGTTCCTCGATGCAGCTATTTATTTATTGGTTATAGGTTCGATCAAATAAGTACAATGTAAGCGTGTTTTATTAAGATAATAAAAAATGCTTATCCCACAGCTATAATTACAGATTCATCTTGATTATAATGCACTTGCTTCAAAAATATTTTCTTTTGAGTACAATCTAATGTGATAGATGTGTAAACCGCTTGTGAATGTAAATCAATGCATCCGTACAGTAGCTGTTTTAAGTTCCGTAGTTTTCTAAGAAATACAAAACAATTTCAATATTTTTCAAATTATTTTGTATTCACTATAATTAAATAAGTTGTTAACATTTTTTAATTCATTTGTTTCTAACAAAAATTTATGTATTATCAAGGAGAAATAGTAAAATTATTAAAAATTGTCAAATAATTTCTTTAAGGTAATATTTAAAATATTTTGGATATTATAATAGGCGCATTAAAAATTGTTATTAGAAAATTATTTGTTTTTTATAGTAATAAAAAAAACTGTTATCAATAATAATATCATCAGTAAGTTGTTCATTCATTAATAAAAAAAATTATAAACTTATTATAAATTGTGTATATACCGTCGTATCTATGCTAATTAAAGAATTCAAAAATAAAAAAAATTTTGTTGAAAATTAAAATATAAAAGCTAGTATAATATTTAGTATTTTTAATGTTTTCTAGTATAAACTGTTTTCAAGAAAATTAAATATTTTATCGACGTTTACTGGGAAAAAATATTTTTATTTAATTTTATATTGCCATATATATATATATATATATATATATATATATATATATATATATGGGTGTACTTCCGGGAAAAATAAATCGATAAAAATTCTGAAAAAATCATATCTATATATTATGAACCGCTGATTACAAATATTATAATTGGTAACATGAAGAATATAATGGTGAAAATGATGCGAACATGGTTATTTTACGGTTATTTTAGAAGAATAGTCTATAATCCATAAAGCTTCGAGGGATGCTTATTTTCTTAATTTTAAATGCAGTGTATAGAAAGATGCGATCTTGCCCTATGATTACTTTGGATAATCTTCTGGAAAAAACTGATCGCGGATTAAAATCAAAATTTATATACTTATGATTCTTAGGCTGCTGACTACGAATATAGAAATAAGTTTTGACGAACATGGAATGTTTTATGGCAAAACCCATAAAAATGTAGGTTTCGAATTTATCTCACAATATACGAACAATGTCAAAACGATTTTAAACGAAAATCATAGATCTCATCAAAATATATAATTTTTGTTATATACATTTTTTGGCGCAAACAATATTTGTTGAGAAAAATTCTGGGGGACTAACTGAATAAAGTCATACAACAATTGATGACCAGGTGACCTTCGAGATGAAATGGTTTAATTTTCTCCAAAAATGTAGCTTGTACCAAAAAAATGTATAAAAACAAATTCTGAATTTTGGTGAGATCTATAAATTTTGTTTGAAACATTTTTAAATATTTTTAATATTTTTAAGTATATTAAAATTAAAAATTGTACTTATGTCGACTGTTTTAAATTAAATTAATAAATATTTTTATCGGTCTGAAAGTCTTGATAATATAATATATTAACTAAAATAAGGACAGTCTAACTGTCAGTATTTTAGTTAATAAATTATATTGTAAAGACTGTAAGACCATTAAAAATATTTATTAATTTTTTAAGAATATGTTTTTTATGGGGGTTTAATAGTTTTCACTTTCTTTAATTAAATATAATGAAAAAATTAAATCTTATTTATTAAGATGTATATTTTTCGATTTATAAGAAAATTAAAAGCTTATCATGTTGAATACAATGTAAATATCATACTTTAAAATTTAAATACTATTCAAAAGCCGCGCGTAATAATACTTGGTCTCGTATTTCGCGCATTGCGAATCAGCCCGAATGAGTTGCTTAAACTTTATAAATGAACTTTAGATGATGATTCAGAAGGGGTGAATGACCTGGACTACAAACACCGGAAAGCTTACACTATCCTATTTTTTGGCCGGAAATAGCATATATATAGTTATATGCCCTTTAGTTACATACCCTTTATCTCAGTAGCATTACTACCACCAAAAAAAAAAAAAAATAACAGAAAAGAAAAAAGGAAACTATGCGAAACCAAAACAATCACTCGCGGATATAATATTTAGATATTGGACATTATCGCCAACCGCAAGACCTGTAATGATATGCACTTGTATCAGATACACACAGGCGCGCTCATACTACATCGGGCGAATAATGCAGAACGGGTGCGCTAATATATAATATAAAATAAACAACACACATCGTGACATCATACATCTTGTCTTTCCATCAGCTGCATGCATTCATTCTATATATATACATACATGCGCACGCACATATATATGTATGTGTATCGCGCGATCAGCCGTTGCGCGGTCCCCCCTCCACCCCTCCGATCCACCACCACCGGCGCTCACGCGTTGCACAATATTACGCGCAAGCGCGCGACTCCTCCACCTTTTAAAACCTCGGCCGCGCTCGACGCGTCCCCATCAGCTCGTCGACCGCGCGCTACTGCTACTAATATACAGTAGATATATACATTGCTGCAATACCGCCGGCGGCGTCGCGTGTATACTCGATTTTCTCTCTTACTCCTCGGTGATTCTCGTGTTCTCTCCTCCGGGGCGCGCGCCGCTGTCCGTCGGTTTCACCGCTGCTTTATTACATATATACACTTTATATATTTCCTAGTGTTCCGTTGGTACGCGCGGCCGCATTCAGACGCTCTCGTCCGGCCTCTCCTTCTCTCACTTTCTCTCGCGCTTTCTTCCCTTCCTCGATATACAGTAGCGCCGTTCTATATACTATATATATATATATATATATATATATATATATTTTTTTTTTACGTATATAAGAGAAGTCGCGAACGACTGATTCGAGGGCGCCTCCCTCTGTACTCCGTAGGCTACAGTACCGTACCCTGAGCGAGCCACTCCAGCAGCACAGCAGCAAGTGCAGCCATCACCAGAGCCACCACCACCAGGGCAAGATGCTGTACACGATGGAGAAGGACCAGCTGGGCCAGAAGCCCAGCGGCGACACGACGACGCCGGGCCTCGTCAAGGGGCTCGATCACATCAGGAATCCGCAACTGAACAAGGTGAGCGACCCCCTCTCCATCTGTTGTTTTGTTTTTGTTTTTTTTGGTGCTGTTGTTGCTGTTTCTATTATAGTTTTGGAGCACCTTTTAAAAATGCGACCGCTAGTGTGTGTATGTGTAAAAATGTGTATATACACGTTCTTCGACTGTATGCAACCGTGTCACGGACGGGGAGAAAGGTCATTGTAAAAGACAGGCGAAACTTCCTCGTTACAGCTCCACTGAAAAAAACGTGAATTTTATTCACGGTGCGACAAGTGTAAAATATAATTTATTATATTGCTAATACAAGCGAGCAAACGACTGTACAATACATATATATGTCTATTATGTTTAATAAAAGTATGTCGGATAGATTAGATTTCGCATTCAACCTTGCACTTGGGTACTGTATTGTCTTATATATATATATATATATATATATATATATATATATATATATATATATATATATATACATATATATATACCTATACTACTGATGCGCATTGCACGCGCACACATCGTGCAGCCGGTTCGCGCAGAGTATTGTATTTTGTATAGCTCCTGTGCAGTTTCGGTGTTCGCTCTATATATATATATATATATATATATATATATATATATATATATATATATTATATATATACACTTTACTAGTGGTGCTGGCATCGATTTTCAAGGGTTCGTCGCACTCGCGCATGTATATATAAATGTGTGAATCTAATATGCTAATACCGCCATCTGATGCACGGTAATTTTTAACATTTTTTAAAGTTGTTTTCTTTTTTTTTCTTTTTTTTAACCGATGATGCGGACAACAATAACAATTTGGGATAACTATGAGCTTATATATATATATATATATATATATATATATATATATAGGTAGGTAGAATGAAAGTTAAAGAGCAATTTTATTAAAGCAGCCACTTCGACTCGTTCGTTGATATATAATAAAGCAAACGCCAGCGCATTTTCTGTAGAATACCGCGGGAGAAAGGTGAAGCGATGCTTTTTTTCTTTCCACCAGTCTGACGAAATTTCATGGATTTGTGCAAAATTCACATTTTTAAGCGTCTCCGCTCAAGTCGACATCGAATGTATATTCGTTGTATTACATATATATATATATATATATATATATATATATATATATATATATATATATATAGAGAGAAACAGAGAGAGAGGGGGAGGGAGCGAGAGATATTCGTTGAATCGTATGTAATTGACGGGAAGTCTTCTACATATATGTACTGCTAATACATGAAGCACTTTAATCGCAATGTCATTCTTTTCTTATTGAAAATTAGACGTTTTGAAATTATAATTATGTTATGCTTTGGCGTTCCAATAACAGCGTCTGTTCTAATGCCTCCACTCTCATATTTTTTTTCTTCAAAAGAGACAAATAGTTAACGACAAAAAGTTATGTTTTGGCAAAGGAAAAAATTTTTTTATAATAATTAAAATCATATATATTTTAGAAATTATATATTTCATATTTTATTGTTTTATTGCGAATTACTTGATTAAAATATTTTTATAAGAATTTCTTTAACTATTAATAAACTTTAATATACTATACGTAAATGATGAGTTGTTATTTTTAACGTCGTTTCGACCAACTGTATAGTTGAAATATTTTGCTTCAAATTTTTATAAAAAACATTCTTGCCATTGCAAAATCAATTTTAATTTAGTGTAGAATAAAGTAATTAATTAAGTATACAATGTAAGAAGTATATATAAGTTATACGTTTAATCATATATATATACGAGTTATACTTTTAATCCGGCCTCATTAATGGAATCTCATCAGCCTTGAATTACTTTTGCAGCTTTATCTATATATATTAGTGAATTTCATAATGTAATGAATTTCTCGTTCCATTTTACTAAATCAGCTATATTAAACCATTTATAAGTAAATAATTCAGATTCCTTCATAAATATTTACTCCTTTTGTAGGCAGGTTTATAACATTTTCAACGATATTTATATACCATGTTTTTTCTATACTTGTATATATATATTATTAATCCACAAAATGTACAATATATCAGAGACACGTTTTAACCAAAAAAAGTCATCCGACAAACTTTTTGCATCGTCTATACCGAAAGTTTCCCCTCTCGTTATTAGCGAAATATTTTAAAGGCCGTCTCCCCGTCGTATGTAAGTAGCACACCAGTGCAGTCTGACGCGCGCGGGTACTATGCGAATCGCAGAAATCGCACAAGGTCGATTCCGGGAGCGCGCCAATATATAAACGGGCGGAAACTTCGAGATCGCTAATATATATATATATATATATATATATATATATATATATATATACATACATATATATATATATATAATGGAAAGGCGCGCGCATCACGGTAGTGGCACATACGGTACACGTGCAGCGGCGCCGTGGATTGCGCTTTGTATATGTATGAATTTAATGCAACTATTCACCGACCCTCGTCTGAGCATATTTAAGCTATATTAATATCGGACTATAATATATTTATGTATATATATATATATATATATATATATATATATATATATATATATATATATATATATATATGCCAGAAAAGCTGAGCAACCCATCTAGAGTCTATTGACATTCTCAAAATCTTCTATTGGTGGCGCGTGCGGGTCGCCCCGAGAGTCGTATACACGCGCGTATCATCGGCGATAACATAGTTACGGTCGGAATCTTCCGATCCACGTTTTTGGGCTGTTATTAAGTGTCATTAATGCGTATATAATTTTCTGAATATATTGCTGAAGATAATTGGTAAAGAATGTACGCGTCAAATGCGTTTATTATACATAAATAAGACAGCCGTACGTTAGGAATATAATGAATTATTTTCTATGTATTCTCGTTAAAAAGTTTAGAAAAAAACATAAATCTATGAATTGAAAGAAGAACGTTTTAATTATAGTGAGAATGTTTGTTTACATTTTGTATGGATAAGATATGGTAAAATAATATTAATTTTTTCGTTTGATATTAAAACTTCACAAACTGCATATTAAACAATTTTGAATATATATTCTTTAATTGTATTAAAAATAGTACAGATTAATATTAATAATAATATTAATAATAATAATATGCATAATAATAATATTTGAATTCCGTGGTTTAAAATTATAAAAAAGTTAAAAAGTTAACAAATATAATATAAACGTCTGAAAAATGTATTTACTTTCATTATACTCAATTAAAAAGGATATTTACTATATATACTATATTATCTTTTCTTTTATCGCTGCCGTAATTGCAGACGATTTCTCTAAATGAAATTATTCTCAATTGTTATTATTATCATTATGAGATTGAATACTGTCAGATAAAATCAGTAATTAATTGTCTAATGTACCCGTTCGTTTTGGAGCTCTGTGGGACTTCAATTCGTAAAGCCTTCGTATTATTTCATACACACACGCGCGCGCACACCACACCACACACACACACACACACACACACACACACACACACACACACACACAGCGTTTTCATACAAACTTAACGGTATTTTTTGTTTCGTATTTTATATACAACTACTCGGAAGCGACATGAAATCAGATATTTTAACATTACTTTTAAGTTGGCTAACGGTTTCTTTTAAAAGGCATATGAGTGATCCAGGATGCGAGGAACAATGATGTATAGAATCTTGAGCCGTTAAGCTGCGTGGGTTTAATATTTTCCATTTCGATATTAATAGTAATCTTATGAGAGATCGTAAAATTCTTTACTAAATTAGGCGAATGAGTTTGTTAATAAATATAGGAATCTATAACAATAATATATGCATTAATATCTCAAAAGTGCTTCTAATGAAGAAGCAAAACTTACTCATCAGAAAAGTAAGTACGACGATATATGTAGGATATATACTCGTAATATAGGATGCATTTTCGCACTGCAATGCCAAAAAATATCGTGCTTTATCCCAATGAACAAATTTTCCATTATTATTATTATATACATATATATTTTTTTTATTAGAGCAATGATAATTATGAAATATTATGAAATTTTTTTCGAAATCTTCCGAAAAATCAAGAGCATAAATCTGAAGGTAAAATTTACCTGTCAATATGATAAGAATAGCATTAAGCGTTGGTTTCTGTATAATTATATATTTTTCAAAACTTCATAAATTTAAGAAACAAATCGCTATCACTTAAAAGTTTTATTTTATTGGAAGATAAATTTTTTCCATCGATTTTGTTTCTTACAAATGAAGATAATACGTGCACAAACTTATAACATTTACAATAATAAAAAAAACTCGATTTAGTATATATACATAGAAAAAAATTTTTTGAAAAGTTTTATCCTCGAATACTAGTCCAAATCAAAGTTTAATGATTAATACTTAAACTCAAGATTCGTTCGCTCAATAGTTAGTTAATTAATTCTCCGAATAAATACATTTTTATACTGGACAATGAAATCTGTAATGAAGTAGATGCAATTATAAAATATGCAGTTGATTCGAAGTTAAATGTTGAGAATTACATTCATACTCAATTCTTTTTTGTTTACTGCCTTTGATTAAGATTACAATGGCATGAAAAGACTTACTCATATATACAAATTCGCGTAAAACGTATTAGACAGGTATAATTATATAATAAATCTAAAATTTTTTGTAAAGTTGATTGACATTTTTGTTGATATCATCGATCGACTAAATATATGTGGATATACTATTATTATAAAATTTGGATCATATTTATCATATATATGAATACACGAGAGTAACACTGGCCCAAATTCCTTTTTAAGGTAACAAGGTGCTAACAGAAATTTTTAAGAAATACAATATTCTTTGTCATATACTTATATTTGAACTCGCGACTACATAGGAATCCAATATCGAATATATCTTGAATCGGTATTCATATCCTGCTGAACATTTATAATCGATATTTTCGTCCTGAAAAATTGGACTTTGAATCGCATTATCATAGCATTTGAGTTGAGCTATTACGATACTCCCACCAGATAAATATATATTACCTTTTAACTTTTTTCACTCAGTAATACTTTACAATAATTTTCCAATTGATTTTCTTTTCCTCCATATTGTAGCTTTTTTTAATTTTGAAGGTGATTTGAGGAATTGAAATAATTATTCAATGAGTGGTTAAGAAAAAAAAAAAAACAAATCGACTAAACAATCTCTACAGTTCTTTTTGTGCAATTAAAATTACAAATTTTCAAGACGATCATAAAATAAAGAGATATAAATCCAAGTAAAATTTAAAAAACATCTATTCAGATTGCTATATTAATGTGTTCACTGTGTTTTGAATTATCAGCCGCATTGGAAAGAAGTATAATAATTTTAATGTTGAGTGCATTGTCAGTCGCGTGCTATATATATATATATATATATATATATATATATATATATATATATATATACTAAAAAGAGATATAAAAGACGATTGTATATTTTATCTTACCATTACAGAATGATTATTCTGTGATCTTATAGTTTAATACAATAAAAGCAAATAAAATTTTACTTGCTCAAATTTCCAGCTGACCTACTATTATATATAGATCTGTCGTGTACTATTGAGCGAAAGAAAACATGCTTTATTGCGGCATCTCATCGACATTATTATTATTATTATTATTATTATTATTATTATTATTATTATTATTATTATTATTATTATTATTATTATATAGTTAACACGTTGGATCTGTTCGATGATTTATGCTAATGGCTATATTTAACGCCAGACTGATTCTTTGTAGATCGGGCGAGACGCTGTCGACGCAACATCGCCTTATGTAACAGATAAAGCTCGATCGATTAATAATATACGTACACGTGTATGTATATGTATATATATATATATATATAAGCGAAGCTTAAACAAGATTGTATACGACACGCGAATTTGAAATTTGCAATTATTTTTCTCACTTAACGTGACTGCATGATGTGTGTGTGTGTGTGTGTGTGTGTGTGTGTGTGTGTGTGTGTGTGTGTGTGTGTGTGTGTGTGTGTGGTGTGTGTGTGTGTGTGTGTGTGTGTGTGTGTGTGTGTGTGTGTGTGTGTGTGTGTGTGTGTGTGTGTGTTTACGAGTCTTGTGAGACTTGTATTATGAGTTGGTCCGCGAATTTGACGTTTATTTTGACCTGTCTTTGATTTTAGATGCTATATTATCGATAGCATGAAAGCGCGAGATTACAACGAACATTTATACTTATTTATCATAATTTTTCCATCGATATTTTCATAATATATATATATATATATATATATATATATATATATATATATATATATATGCAAAAAATCAATTTACTTTAATCGTAAAGAAAACCGTATACATAAATAAATATTTCTATTGGTCTTACAGTTCAATTAAATAAATTAAAATTAATACATAATTGCACTTCACTACTAAAGAATTTTTTCAGCTAATATATTTTTATTTTAGATTAGTCTACGGGGGTAATTTTAAACAAGGACAGTCCGACTGTCATTAGAATTTTCAATGAATTATGTATTGATATGTATTAGTATTGATATAAATATATATTGATATTATTCTGTATTTATTTTAATTTATTTAATTGGACTGTAAGACCAATAGAAATATTTACTAATTTATCTAAATGCAGTCTCTACGTAAGCACAATTAAAGTAAACCATATACGTGTCAAAAACAATAACTGTAAATACTTTTTTTCATTTTGAAGTCTCTTTTCATGCGTGAATAAGTTTTACTGCAACAAGAAGTCACTGGTCTCTAATAATAATATTTTTCTATTATTTAACGTCAATTACAATTTACAATTATTACGCGTACACAAAAGATTTGAAGATATATTCCTTAAGCTTAATCGATTAAAAAAGTACTTTATATATTCTCTTTATATCCTATGGTTTTAGAAACCGTACGATATAAGGAGGATTTCAGGATATAACAGGGGATATAAGGATATAACAATAATGTTTATTATTTATATAATAATTACTTCATTTTATTCTTATAATTCGATACGTTTAAATCTAAATTTAAAATAACAGTGTTCGTAGCATTCTAATGAGAGAATATACTGTAACTTACTTATATACAGATTGAAATTGAATAAATAATATATATTTTATAAATTTTTGAAACAATACATTTATTAAAAAGTTTCTAACAAAAATTTATTTTACCAGCCATTAAATAAAAACGAAATAAGTTATAAAAAATTCATATTAATATGTTAAACTTGCCTTTAATGGAACTAATAGAAAGCTTGGTCAGTAAATTAGAAAGTGACATGATTTTCTTATAAGTAAAACGTAACTAAACTAAAATTTTGACGAGTCATTTGGAAAGTCATTTTTTATATTTCACAAAGCAAATTTATGTTGTACACCAGTGTATACATAAATGTGAATTAACTCTGCTCTTTCACCTTGCTTTTAACGAATCTATATAAATGCGCTCGGCGGGGAAAAAAGTGAAACGAACCTCGAATGCGCATAACCATTTAAATTTTTAATTTGTACAGTTGTACATATAATGTAATGTAGATCGCATGGCAGCTGCGAACGGTGTAGTAAAAGATCAGGTTCATATACGAGTACGAGTACCTATATAAATTCATAGGAAATCCGACATCCTCAACGTCGAGGCCTGTGCCTATCGCATTGTAACTGCATACGCAGTGTGTCTATATAATATTATATATATATATATATATATATATATATATATATATATATATATATATCAATGTTACAGTAATTTGCAACGCATGCAAATACGTTCTTTTAGCGTCCTTGAGTATGGGCGAAGTGCAGCGATGATTCAGCAGTTTATATATATATATATATATATATATATATATATATATATATATATATATATATATAATTAATGCGCGGAAACTTTTCGCTTCCGATAGTGGTGGGAGGCAAAACCGGTTCTCGGTAGAATCGGTAGACTTGACGTGATTTCTTTTTTCTTTTTTGCGTAAAACCGATTGAATGCGGTATTAGGATTTAAAGAGCATCTGGAACGACAGATTAGCCTCATGAAATTCAACCCATAATTTAACCGTACGCTTGGAGTATATTAGGATATTTAACTCGCAGCAGTGGCTATATTTTAATATGAAAATATTGAAAATTAATATAATTACTTATTCCTAAGATTATAGAATTTAGTCTTTGAATTTATTTATTCATCAATCATAATTCAATTCGCAATTCAATAAATTACGAATATATAGCAAAATACGGAGATAAAGATATTATAATTTCAAGTAACGAATACGTTTTGAAATTATTATATAACACGATAATATAAATCGATGAATAATTCAATATTTCTCATACTTCATATCATATACCAATATTATAAAAATAAAACATCTATTCGTGCAGACTTAATTTTTATTTATGCGTCGATAATAAACATTACTGGTGCTGTGAAAATGTTTGGAGTAAACTTGCTGTTGCATAAAAAGTTATCACAAACTATCATATTTTTATAATAATTCACGATCTTTTGATTTCTCGCAACTCTTATAATAGTGAGCAGTCCTTGCCTCAGAGGGCACATGCATCAGTTTATTTACATCTGGACTTTGCTTCTCAAAAATAACGAACGAGTACGAATTTCTCTCTGCAATTCCGAAAGTTTTGCGGATATTTAAAAGAAAAAAAAGTTCATACATACTGGATGTTTTCATTTCTGAAAACCGAGAGTTCGTTATCTACTATAGAACAAAACATTTATTTCATCAAAAGTATTCCATCGCTATAATATCAGAAAAGTACACGCGATATTGAATTATCGAAATTAAAAAAATTTTTTACATTAAAAATTCCGAATTAATTTGGGTTATAATCGTCGTCCCTGTTACATTAATATTTTACAAAGTTAAAAGTTTTTAATGCAACGGTAAAAAAGAAATTTAAAAATGCGAATCTTTCTGTCCATTATATGAAAAAAATGTTATATTCTTACATAAACAATAGTCAAATTTTCTGATCAATTTCTGATAGAATAAACAAATAGTTGATTAGTTATTTAATGATAATTGTAATAACATTGCAAAAAGGAGGTGGACTAATGTAAACAAAGATAGAATCGAACCGGAAATGTGCAAATATATATTTTTCTATGGTAGAAAAAACAGGTATAAAATAATAATTACAAAAAGAGCTTCGGGAATTTTTTTTTCTTTTAGCATTCACTTAAGCCATAATTTTCATAATGGTATATCATATCGATATTGTATTTGAAAATTTTATTAAATATAAGGAATTTCTCTCAGAAATCGTGACACTGTTAACATCGCTATATAAAATTTAAAATGCACTTCATTTAACAAGTAAAAAAGAGGAATACACGTCAATAAAAAATAATTGACAAACGCTATATGGAATCTGCTCAAAGCAGCCCAAAGACGATTCGTCCAACGATAACTGAAAAGCTTTTATATGAACGTGAATATATTAACATGAAAGAACAAATTAGTAGCATACTATAGTCCTCTCGGACATTATCGCTCGACTTTTTTTGACTAGAAATATATACGCCGTGGTACGATTATAGAGAAGTTGGCAAACACGCGCGTTGCGTTGCGTCACGGAGAAGATGCAAAGCTGCGGATGGTCTCGCGCGTCGCTGATGTACACGTGAACGTACGACGATCTCCATTATCCTCTTCTGTGACTTTACTATATGCATAACTGAGTGTTTTTTTAGAGAACTTTTTTGCGCGCGCACACTGTTTTGTCTGTTTCATACCAGGTATATAAACGAAATATACGCATAATCAACGAGATTTCAAAAATGTTATCGAGTATTGCTATATTATGGATGTAAGCTATATTATAAAATATAGGCTTCATTATAGATTGTGCGTGTATTCTTATCTAAATTGCTCTCTCTCTCTCTCTTCTCTCTCTCTCTCTCTCTCTCTCTCTCTCTCTCTCTCTCTCTCTCTCTCTCTCTCTCTCTATATATATATAGGTTAGAAGAACACATCATGGATGTATGATCAATACGTGTAAATCAGTATAGTATTTTTGACACCTCAAATTGATGATATACTAAAATATTTGATTTAACAAGCGTATTATATTCTACATATTGATAAAAATGTCTATCGATATTGCCAACATTCCACTTTCATTTTTGCATATCATTTTGTTTTGAATTTTTATAATATTCTTTCATCTTTCAAACATTATTCTAAATTTTGTATAACAATCTTTATTTTCAATTTTATAATGAGTTATGTAAAAATGATTAGAAAAAATGTAATAATTATTTTCAAGGCAATAATGTTCAAAAGTGTTTCTCAACAATTTATATAAATTATCTCGTATATTCTTAATAAATAAAAATATATACTTGAGTAAATAAAAGAGTATACTCGTTTCACGATGAAGACATTTTTAATATTTTCTTCTCTATATTACTTTATTTGACGACTGCAGTCTTGGAAGAAGTATAATGTATGCAATAGTCTAAGCGGTCATGAATTTCTACATTCTTAACGACGTCGTTATACGGCTATTATATACCGTCCGTTTCCATTAAAACAATATTATCAATAGAATTGTTATCATGTTCTGAAAAAAAGTTTCTTTAATTTAAACGAAGTTAAATATGTACATATACTTGGAGAAAAATCTGTTTTACGGGTAGCCGCACTTTTTTACAAAAAATGTAGATTTTAAGTTTGTTATACAGTAGAGTTATGAATATTAGAATATATATTTGATGTTTTGTCGTGAAATATTTTTTTATTGTTCAAATATTTTCGTTTTCTCGTATATATTGTCTAAAATGGAACAAACTATATATTTAAAGTTTGTGTTCAGGTATTGGAAGAGTTCAAATTTCTTCATGTAATATAAGTATATATTTGCTTGTCGTATATAAGCAAAGAAAGATCACTTACAGAAAATGTGAAAGTATATTTAAAATAAGTAAAGAATTCTAAAATCTTGAAAAAAGTCACTTTACGCGATGGAAATATTATCGATGTCACCTATGAAGGATAAAGGTATTTGACTAACAGTACACTTTCAAGGATATTTGAGTTATATTCTGTAATGAATGAATTCTGTAATGCAATGAATGTTAATAAAGATGGGGATGTAAAATATTTATAAAAATGTGAGACATTGTTTTTTCAGTCTACTGCAAGACCCTCGCGGTGGAAACGAAATTTGTATCAACGAATGACTGGGACGAAATTTTTCGCGATAATAAAAATAGCTAAAATATAGCGTTTAAAAGGTTCAAATTTAGCTATTAAAAAAACTCTGGTGTCAGGTGGTGATTAAAAGACTGGGATCAATAAATTTTTCGGTAGAAAGGGAAGGCTGCCTTTAGGAGAGTGGTTCCTTCAGTTTCGTGAAGGATTTGGGTACTGCGGATGAACCATGAAGGAGATTTGGAGACGCCGAATCCTCAAATGGGGGTTACGTATATTAAGACTCTTCTAATTATAGCATTAAAAGTACAATATTTTGTATTGTTAATCACGGATTTGGTAGAGAAGAAGGGGTTGTCAGGACAGCAGAAAGCATTTGAATATTTTGGGCCTGGTGTTGTCAATATGATTATTCCAGGTGAATATTTTCTTACGGGTGATCCTTAAGTAGTTAGCAAAAAGCTTCATGGAGTATATGTATTTTTTAATTTGACATTGAAAAGGGGGAGGTGAGTTCTTCTTGAAAAGAAAGCTGTCCTGGAATTGACTTCGCTGATATTAAGTTCTTACCATGAATAAGAAAAATGTTGCTTCGTTGAATAGATAAGAGGTATTGTTTGTGTAATGGGCGGCCACGATTGTCGGAGTGGTAGGGATGTCTACGCAGAAAAGGTTCCAATAGATTAGGGGAGAATTTGGAACCTTCTGAAAGTCCTGCCTTGATCGGTTTCGGATTATCTTTGTCACAGAGGTTCTTAAGAAGGATTGGATTGTGCATATGAGGCAATCCCAAAAATTGAGACTAACAAGTTTATATGTAAGGCCATTGCAACAATTTCTATCAATAGTTTGTTCAGTGTCTGAAAGCACTGGTATGGTATCTTTAATAAGAAGGTCAACGCTTTGTCAATTTAAATAAACGCCTGGTATTATTAATTAAGCATGGTGATTTTAAGATAATGTTCGAAAAATACAACGCGTTAGCTTGTAATCGATTGTGGAACTGATTGTGAGTGATGAATTTATTTCTGTTTTTGAAAAGAGTAAAAAATTACTGGAAATGCTAGAGTGGTTTTTCGATGTCCTCGTGCTAATGGTTAAAAATTACTTAGAAATCAGTAAAAATATGTAATTAAAGTTAGGTTTCGGAAAACACAACTTCATAAATCAACGTGAAATATTATTTTCAAATTCTAATAGTATAAAAATGAAGCTAAATTAGAAATAATTATTGAAAATCCTGCTTTTATACAATGGAATTTTGAAAATGTTTAAATTTTAAAACATTTAAAAATATTCATTGAAAAAATGTAAACATTCTTATAATCAAGGGCGGATCCAACAAGGGCCATTGACGCGGAATGGAGATAATAATAAATTTCGACCTTTATTTCTTATTTAAGACTGCTGATGGGGATTTAAAGAAATTCAGAAATTGGTTGAGGAATATCAAGACAAAAACTATTAGATTTTCTAGATAACTGTTTAAAACTAGAGGTAAAAAATTATGAGTTAAAACCCGAAAAATGGAATATGAAGTAACTCGACAACAGAGACAATTCTTATGTAGATATTTATAAACATAAAAATACTCTTTTAACTTCACAGTTGTAATGGCCATTTGCAAAAACTGTTCTGGATGCGCTCCTGATAATCAAGAAAGCTACAAATAGCTTATAATTATGAAAATTTCCTGGAATGTTTGTTTTGCAAAAATTACAGAAAATGAACGCATACAATATTTCATTGTTAAATATTTTTATATTTCCCATTTTTTAATCCAGATTGCCTTTTCCAAAAAATATTTTCAGTGGTATGTAAGTCATTGTCAGTTCACATGCTTCATTCGCCTGGCTGATTGCTACTATTCCCGTTGGCGTAGTTGCTCTTCTCGCGGTTGTGAATTTTAGTTTGACATTGTATTTATTTGCGAATGTCAGGACGATGGACGCTCGCGACGTCGTCGCCATCAGCAAAGCCTTCTTCCAGTAAGCGAATATCAACATATAAAGAACCAATACTCTGTCCCGTCGACGCTCACAAGCTCCTCGCAGCCCCTCCCTTGACTTCCTTTGTACCCGCCTGGCGGTATATATTTACACGCATATCCATCGTCTTACCCCGTCGTTTTCGACGTCGTCGATAAAAGTCTTTATGCCGCGTGCATGCACGCCGTGCATCTCGGGCTCTTCGCCCACTCGAGCAGCATATGCATGTATATTTTAAGGTATACACCAAGATAAGGCACAAAGTGCATCGGCCTGGATTTCCCCTCTCGTGGTCTATATCGATTATGTCGCGAAGACGCCGGGGCTATAGCGCCGCGCACGCACCCAGGTGTATACTGTACATATACATACATACGACTGCGGAAGTCAGGAGGCCGCGCGCGCGCGCGCGCCCATGGGGTGATATATCGCGCTGCAGGTTGGCGCTGGCCGCGTAGCCCCCGCGAGTTCGGCTTCAGCCCCGCCGCGGGAGCAACGCGACGACGGCGCGGCGAGCGCGCCCTGTCGTGCTTCGACGGGCGATACCGCGACCACGGACGACGTAGGCGAAGTTGTTGCGGGCGCGATGGACGACGGCGACTGGTGGACCCTCGTGCCCAAGAGGAGCCGACTACCGCGCGTGCCCGAGGCTCTGCTCGCCATCGATGGAAGGGTATATCTATATAAACATTCCATCGCGTACATACGCGTATAACTTTTTTCATATTCGATGAGAAAGCCCTCGGTTTCTCTATAAGCCCTACGGGGACGGGGTTGGATCTCGCTTGATCGATTCCCGACGGACATGGCAGTGGAGGTATTAGTGGCTTATATTTCGTGCTCGATTATATGCAGAGGCAGAAAATACAATATTTGAAAAGAGCTTGCGTTCGAAAGAGAAATGCAGATAGCGTTCTAAATTTAGCAGTTGTTTTGTTTCATCTAATGTAAAAAACTTGTCGTGTCGAGAGTGTAATTTCACCCCTGCCTCCTCCCATGTGAAACAGGCTAACAGAGAATTATTTCCAACATTTCGCGGTTGATTTTATTATGAGAGAGTACAAAAACAAAATTATACTGCTGATTTATCCAAAAGCTGAAACTAAAGATTTTTTAACAATAATGTCCGATCGCTTAACTTATTGAACCTCAAACGAAGAAAACTATTTGAGAAAGTTTATTCTATGTTGATTTATATCGTGCCTGACGTATAAATATATATCAGATCGAAACGAAAATGTAAATCTTGAAGCGCACGCAACACGCTATCTTTGAGAAGTATAGATCATTACGAATAAAAACTATGATTTTTATTAAGATTAACAATTTTTATTGTATAATTATTATTATTTATATACTATATTATAATTATTGTAATGTATTTTCTTTATATTATTATTTTTATGCATTGTCCTTTAATATAATGGATTTCTTTTTATACTTGGTTTCACTATCTATCACATACATAACGTATTATTTTTTTGAATTATTATTTTTTAAAATTAAATTTAAAACAATTGTTTAATATTTTTTTAAACGATTATTTATAAATCAGGATTTTTTATGATCCTTTACCGTTCCATTACAAGCAAGAATACCGCGTTGATTTGATGCTATACAGAATTTTACATTTAGTAAAAACAATTTATGTAAGCAATTTCAGTTTATCATAATTTGCGCAGACTACAGTTTGGTACATTTGAAAGTACTTCCTTTTTGTTAAAAACTACTCTTCTCTTTTAGTTGTATTTACACCATCACGCGTTGAAGGATAAGCCGTAAAGCAGAAACTCAAACGACATGTTTTTATTATTTAATACCAAAAAGTAATAGGTTAGAAAATATTTTATCAAATATGTTTACTTCTGCAATATAAGATCTAAGTAAAATTCAGCCGAAAATAAAGCTTTCCTGGGTGTTAACTCATTGACGCATGGAAGTGTTCACAAGGGTTGCTGTTGCGAAGACAATACAGTAGAAAAATGCGAATGTGTTAGGACTTAATTGGAGGAGTGGCAAGTCGGAAGTTTATAATATACCAATATAATGATAGAGAGAGAGAGAGAGAGAGAGAGAGAGAGAGAGAGAGAGATGAGTCTGGTGAAAGCTGGTATAGCACTTCAAGGGGCACACGAGTGACGGATGTATAGCAGATCAAAGTTTGAGCCGAACTCTTATTTTCTTTATTCGATCGGCGAGAGCCCGTCGTTATAGTTTGTTAACGTTGATGGGGGTATATAATGGGAATTGTAGATGATTCGTCTATATAGTATAATAAAGTGGGGTGTATATGATAATCAAATTATTTTAGCATTGCGACTAGAATTTTTATGTTAAGCATTTCATTATTTTAATAAATATCGTTGTCAAAATGCTCGTTACAAAGTGAACCAGGTATACCAGTATTAGCAAATACCAACATTATTAGTGACTCGAGCTACACCAGGTTTAGTAAAAATTATATTTTATGTTTTAAGAGCAAGAGGACATATTTGCTGATAGCAGAAAAATTACCATACTCTTAGAAAAATTATAACAATTTTTATTACGCTTAATATAAAATATAAACATAATTTTTCTCACACTTTTTAGACTGACTTGTCGTTACTACACAAATAATTTTTGTGAAGTCATGTTCGTGTACATTTACAATTTTCGTACGTGTAACATTTTCAGATGTAACATACTACAAGTACAATTTTCGCTTTTACCTCTAATTCAGTATTGAATAAGATCCAAATTTTATTATATTCATAGGTAAGAATTGATTGAGTACACACACACGCGCGCGTTCGCATCTGTGCATGTATACCTGCGGATGTGAATATATTTAATATATTTAATTATCAAACCATTAAGATTGAGTTTTAATGTCTCAGACATAAAGAGATAAGCGAAGTATGTGAAAGCAATCGAATTGAAGCAATGGGTGCAAGTATAGTGAAAAAGGATAAAAGACGATTAGGCATCATGCTTTGTCCTCAATTATCAGGTCTTCGGTAATCGTAATGAGCGGCATTTATTATATCAGACAAGTGGAACTAATACCCATTAGTTATGTGTACTTGCCGAGAATAAAAAAGTGTATCTATAGAGAATTTTATATGCCGGAGGCCGTTATTTATTTTGATTCAGCCTATGTATAACAAAACTCTGTCATAAAAATATTTTTTTCCTCGGTATTTTTCATTCAATTATGGCATTCGTCTCTGTCACGTTTCAATTACAGTATATTTATATGAGATTCGATTTGACACAAATTAGTTATTTTTAGTCATAATCGCTTTTAATTAGCTCGGTAATCTGATTTAATCTAATGCATTTAATATGAAATATTATATCGGATATACTAGTTTGATTATAACTCTATTGAAGTCGATTGAAGTGTATTGAACTCAAGTTTCAACTATAATTAGTCTTATCGTTATATTACTATATATCTCCAAAGTGCCAGTCTGATTTTTTTACTAAATGTAATTAAGAAGAAATATACAGCAACAGTTGAAATCAATGTAAAGTTCAAATATTAAATAGAATAAGATAATATCGGTATGTGCATGTAATTGATGTTTTTAAAACTAATCAATTCCTCATATATTAATAATATAATGATATTAAAATACTCCAAACAACCAGAATAATTGATTAAACATGCTTTTCTCCTATTTGTAATTTATAAAATTAGTCGCTTTGACAAGCGAGCCGTTAAATTTTCCATAGAGAATTTTTTATTAAAAGAATTAAAATTCAAAACAAGAGTAAAAATCTCAATAAAATCATTCGATAAAGTACCTGTTTATTCGGTAATAGCGACACTAATAGAGAAAACACGAAAAATTAACAATACTAGTAAACTCGATTTGAAATGTATATTTCTTTTCATTTTCCAATGTACACGTTGAATTGTAGCTATTGCGAAATTTTAAATGTGAAAGCTGCAATCTAAATGATCAATATAAATGTCTTTATTGATTTCTTCTACGAGATCAGTTTACTCGAGCGACAAACACGTGCTCCAAAGCGTATAAAATTAGCATATTATACATTGATATAAAGTGAAAATTGCTCTATATATTTTTTTTCATCATCAGACGCGCATAATGCATTTTGCGCCAATGCCAAGGGTGTAATAAAACTAATCGCGTCGGGCGTTAATGATGCTCGTATATATATATATGCAGACTCAACTTGCTGGTGCTTATTATATACTGATGTAGACCGTTCACATGTGCATCATAAAGTAATATAGGCGCGACAGAGGCATATATATTACGATATGATAACGTGCGCGGATAAAACTTAAGAATAATTTTTTGCAATTAACTATATTATCTTCCGCAACGCTACTGTGCTGCATCTTCAGCTGATTGACAGTCCCTTTCTCTCTCATGGTCTCTCTCTCTCTCTCTCTTGTGATGATGATAATGATGCATAGTGAGATTTTCCAGCGCGTGCTTTCTGGATCGAAATCGCTGCGCTCTTTTCTCTAGGTCGATTATGGTATAGGATAAAGTATCTAAACTCGGACAGAACGAAAAGTCGATCCAGTATTCGGACAGTGACAAAAAATTAAAAGTATTATCGATACGAACGCTGTAAATTATAAAATAATCAGAAATATTGTTTACTTAGATGATTGATTACACACACTAATGAATCGAAATTTGAGATCTTTACATTTCAGTAATCATATTGAAATTACTATAATAATAATATACTATCATTATCTCAGACATCATGAAACAATCATAAATGAAGACGTATCGCTTTCACTTCCCGTACAATTTATCATCATCTTGAAAGTTCATAAGAAACAAAAAGAAACCATTTCTTACTAAAAGCCAAATGCATATAAATAATAACACCATAATCACTAAAAATCCATTATTTTTTAAAATGATTACAATAGTTAATTACTTGATAAATACATTTCCGCTTATAGGTTCCACTTTTTTACTTTGCATTTTTTTTTGTTTATTTATTTATAGTCGTATCCCCCTTGTTGGGTATTAGCGACGCTGGTTACACTTTTATACAATTATGCAGTTACATATTATACTTATATTACATATTATATATTATATTATAATATATATTCTACATTATATTAAAGCTATAATCATATATGGTTTCGTAGATTTATGAAGTCTATAAATTTAATAATTTTTTTGCACTGTTCCTTTTCATTTAGTAGTTATATTAGATTATTCTTTAGATTGAGTTTTCTCCGTTCTTTTGTAAATTTGGGACATTTAATTAGTATATGCTGTATATTTAGTTTTATAAGACATCGCTCGCATAGATTTATATTTTCTTTTTTTAAAATATGTTGATGCGTTATGCATGTATGGCCGATGCGAAGTCTGGTTAGGAGCACTTGATCCCGTCTGCTGAATTTTAGGGCCGGATTAGGCGATGAAATATTCGGTTCAATATTTCTTAGATGACTTTTGTTTGAATCCGCGTTCCATATATTGTTCCACTCTTTCATAATGGCCGTATTTATACTATTTATCGATAATTTCGATGTCGTTTTCTTGACACATGATTCTTACTTTGTAGTAGAATGGTTTTTTGCTTTATTATTATTGTTATGAATGGAATATTTCATATCTTTCGTAAGGAGCCCATGAGGCTGATTTTTTGTGGAACTTAATATATTAATTGCGTATTTCATTGTTATTTTCTTTCTTCTTAGTTGTAGTGGTATCATTTGAATTTCGCTTAATATACTATTGATAGGGCTAGTGCGATATGCTCCTGTGTCTATTCTCGTACTTGTGTGAAGAATGCTATTTAGTTTGTTAATTACCAATTTACTTGCTGAACTAGAGGCGTTGCTTCCGTAATCAAGTTTCGGCTGAATTATGGCCTTATATGTGTTGATTAATACTACTTGACTTGCTCCCCAGTTTTTCGCTGTTAGTACTTTGAGAATGTTAATTTTCTGCAAACAGTGTTTTTTAATATTTTCTGTGTGTACGTTCCAGGTCAGTTTTTTATCAAATATTAATCCCAGAATTTTTACACTGTTCACTGAGTGAATTTGTTGGTCACTTATATAAAGTTTTAATTCATTACTGAGCCTGCTTGAATTGCTGCACATAATTGCCTGGGTTTTATTTGAGGAGAATTTCAAACCGTTCTTATTTGTGTAATCGACCAGACTATTTATGCAGCCTTGCATTATTTGTTGACTTGTTAAAATATTTTTCCCTTTACAAAAACTGTTATGTCGTCCGCTAAGATTGTGCAGTCTATGGGAGGGGGAATGTACTTCTGTATATCGTGTATGGCAAGTAGAAAAATTGTAATGCTTATGCATGAACCTTGAGGGACGATATTTTTGATTGATACTGGCGCTAAATAATAATTGTTAACTTTCACTGTGATGCTTCTATTGTATAAAAAAATTTTTTTAAAGTGATAAATGTTGCCTATTATATCAAGCGATCTCATTATGTTGAGTATTCGTTTGCGCCTGATTAAGTCGTATGCTTTTTTCATATCCGGGCTACTTTGCATTTGTATTCAAGTTGAAATCCTTATCATTTGCATATATTTTTCCTACTCGGGCATATTTTTGTAAATATAACTTTTCTCTTTTCTTGACTTATGTAATGGCTTGGTTTAATAAATTTATATCAAAAAAAGCTATTTTATTTTTTCATTTTCACTAATTAGTTATTTATTCATTTTTATTATTAAAATTTATTTTAAATTCAGATTACGATACTTTTGAATTCAGACACTGAATTTTTTTTACATTACTATTACATTTTTTCTGTAAGCCGTAATTTAATTTTTCTTAACAGTGTAAAAATATCTAAATATTATCTTACAAATAGTAAACTTATAAAACATAGACAAAATATTTCTAATGAAAGTGAGGTTTAAAAACATTATGGTTCTAAAAGCATCCGGTACTAGGTAATTTACTTTATATATATTTACTGACTTTGATATTTTATCGTCGGTCACAGGTTTTACTATATATATGTGTTTGTATGTGTGTTCGTTTTCTTTTAGCAGTACTCTATGCTGTGGAAATCAGGTTATTATTATATAGTTGAATAATGCCTTGGAGACTGATTTTAACGATAATTATACACGCCGCGGGGCTCTTTATACATTTATATTTGCGAGTATTATATATATATATATATATATATATATATATATATATATATATGCATGTATATATACTTATATTGGATTAGATAATTTCCGACTGTCGATGCTGTCGTTGCTGCGGCCGATATGCTGTAAACTTGACGAAGATGAGAATAATGCATTTGTACGTATTAATAGAGTAATTTATACGTTCAAGGCGTTTCTTCTCTTCGGCGTGAAGGACTAATTATACGCTCGTCGCATTCTTTGTACCTGCAGTTTTGGAGCAAAAATGTAACAAAAGGCTTTATGACGCGATATTAGTTTTTATGCGATTTTTTAGAAGACCCTGAAAGTGGTGCTTAACAGGATGAATGGACAATGTATTTTAATTTTTTTTTTCTTTTATTTATCTTAATTATTTGCGATAAATATAAAATTGAATTAATATCCATATTTATGTATCGAATGTCACGAAAAATTTATATAATAATAATTATTTATATATTAATTACTTTAATATGTAACCTACTTTTAATTACGGTGTCACTAAATTTATGTATATAGAATTAAATAGAGATATAAATAGGATCTGAATGGTGACACAGACGCACCTTTAAATTACAAAAGAAAAAATATCAATAAAAAATATCAATAAGAAATATCAAATGTCTCATACTATATATATACGTCCTGAAACGAGAACTTATATATTAAATATGATTTGCCCTTCCTTTGTTCGCAGGGTATGGCTTTCACGATTGAGGAACGACAGACCCTGGGCATTCACGGACTCCTGCCGGCGGCCGTAAAGAGCCAGAAGGAACAGGTCGAGCTCTGCAGGCTTAACCTTGACAGATACACGGACGACCTTTCCAAGTACATTTACCTGACCGGTCTTCTGGTAAGTCGGCTTGCACAGCGTCTCACTTTTACTTTCCGATTATTCAACGTCGCGTGATTAATGTTTCCAGTTGGTTTATATACCGTCATTCGATTTTTTTTTGGTTCAAGAACTCTAATCCATTGTACCCTTTATAATAAAACGAAATATCAAAATCATTGTTACATAAATACAATCGAGAGAAAAGATAAATTGCACAGTTTAAAAACAAAGTTAAATTGACGCGCACGCGCGCACACATACACACACACAAATCTTACGACATTGTAATAATCATCTTATATTTTTCATGTTTATTTCGCATGATTAAATCTTTAAAAGGATCAATAATTTTCATATAACATTGTAACTGAACTATAGATAAATATAAAAATTGTGCGGTAATTTTGATGCTAAATAATATTATAATAAAAATTTCGTTTATAAAAATACAAAGCAGCAATTATTAAATGCTTCGTAAAAAATGTAAAATGTGACATAATATTAGAGTATATTCAATTTGATCTGGTTCGGGATATCTATTGGTAAAAAAATAATTGTTCGCTGTTCTGTTTCATCAACTATTCGTTGACCTCGTCGGGTACTTTATTAAATAAAAAAGATAACACCAAATTATTAAAACAAATAAATAAATAAATAACCGCACAATTATCAAAAATATTATAAAAAAAAATTACTTCTAACTTACAAATTATAAATTGTAAATTAAAGAATAACATCAGCAACTAATAATTCTTATTTTTTTAATAGGTCTAATCTAGAGAATACGTCGGTTATTATACAAAAAAAGTTGATCTTGATTTACAAAAAAGCATAAAGAAATATAGACATATACCTTTTCGTTCGCTTTCTTTTTGTTTCGTATGAAGTAAAACTAATAAATCGTTTGCTGTACACTGGATAAATGGAAAGTTTTACACTATAGAGAAGGATTCGTTTTAAATGGACTAATGCATTATGTACACTCGTGAAAGCTTAAATTAAAGAACGAAGCAAAGCTATTCGATTGTGAAAGATCGATAAATTATAATTGCTTAAGTAATTGTTCTTTCAAACGTTGAAAGAAAAAACGATTTCGCCTTTATCTCACCGTCAATCTCATTGCTTAATAAACGCACAGTGGAACGATTCATTAATAGGGAGAAACAGGTGTTTCAACACAGATTGGACGCAACATATATGAATCTCGCTGTGTACACATGGCAACGGGCCGTGGACGTTCTAAATTATCGAATTCGATCCTTTTTTCCCTGACCAGTCGAATGTTCAGTGAGTGTTACAGTTCTTGGTCCAACAAAAGAGAATGCGCGCGTGTAATTCCTTTTTCACGTAGGCGAAAAAAGTAATGAGAGAATGATTGGCTACAAAGTCATTTTAAAATATTAACGGTATTGTTACTTTTGTTTTATATCAATTTTGTTTCTTATTTTCTGTGAACAACTAGAGCGACTCTTTTCGTTCTAGCAATGAATAATTTGTGATAGAATTAATAATTTTGTTTATCATATACATGATAAAAAAATTATCATCTTTTATAATAGAAATACATTTATGCTGAAATTCAAAAAAATATCGTTAAATTTATAATCGAAAATTAAAATAATATAAATAATATTTTTCTTTTCAATAATTATAAGAATGTTTATATACGTATAGTCAAAGTAAATCGTTCTCTCTTGATTGAAGTTATGTGTACTAAATGTCTCCTAGATATTACAGTTAAATTAAATTATTTTTTAACACAAAGTCTCAGAACATCCAGATAATAAAACGGGGAGACCCACTAGTAATGGGTGAAGATGTTGAAATTATTAGATACATAAAACATGGAAGGAGCTGGATAAACTTTTTTTTAATTATCTCAACTTTATTTTTAATTTTTTTATTTATTTTTATTTCCATGTGTATGTTTTCTTTTTATATAAAATATTGGTTATATATTCGTATTACTTATTTTAACAAATGAGTTGTCAAAAATAGCATTGCGGATAAAGTTAAAAAAAAAAATGTTTAAAGAAGAAAGAAATTTCAAATTTAAAAAAGATTAATTTGTTTCTGAAAATTATAGACTATAAAAAACTTTCTTTTCATAAAAAAAAATTGCTCAAAGAATTTCCATATATGGTTATTATAGAAAATGAAGAAACAGGTATGTACTGCTACAGTATCTGGAGTAGAATCAGGAATAAATCTTGATGAACAAATTGTTTATTGTATTGAATAATTTATTTATTTAATAAACGATTAGAGCATTTGGAAGCTTGTGAAATATGCCGGTATAATAAATCATTTAAATTTATTATTTATTTCATGAACAATATAAAGCTTGAAATAATATGTTAGAAAAATGTTCATTAAGAAAGTATTTACTTAGCCAACAAAAAAATTACCCATAAAAGGCCATAATAGAAACGAAGAAAACATTATGAAACTCAACACAACAAAAGCGTCGATAAATCAGAAAGGTTGGACTAAATTTTTAGAAAATATCTTTCACGAAATTTAAATAAAGAAATTTTAAAAACAATTTTTAGTTAAAAACGAGAAGCAAAATATTATGATTTTATTGTCAACCACATCAACGAAATGATTTTAGTTTTCCAAGAACTCACTAAATTGGTTAAATGACTGACTAAATGCCCTTACATCCCCGTGATCTTCAGCATTTAAATTGTTCAACCGAGACACATTGATTTGTTTTACAATATTATTACCAATGTACCCATTATCCGATCGATTCAGGACCGCAACGAGAAGCTGTTTTATCGACTCGCGAGCGAGGACGTCGAGAAAATCATGCCGCTGGTGTACACGCCGACGGTCGGACTCGCCTGTCAAAAATTCGGCCTCGTCTATCGCAGACCGCGGGGCCTCTTCATCAGCATCCACGACAAGGGCCACGTGTACGACGTGCTCAAGAACTGGCCTGAGCACGACGTGCGGGCGATCGTCGTAACCGACGGCGAGCGGATCCTTGGCCTCGGCGACCTCGGCGCCCAGGGAATGGGAATACCCATTGGAAAACTGTCTCTCTATACGGCCCTGGCCGGCATCAAGCCGAGCCAGTGCCTGCCCATCACCCTCGACGTGGGCACCAATAATAAGGTGAGATTTATTAAAGTGGCTTATTAATCGCAAATTTTTAGATTGTACAACCTTTCTCGAGCTATTTAAACATATTCATTCATTTTACCAAATAATCTGTTTTTCATTACATACGTATTAATCGTTTTTCTATACTTATATATATACACAAAAAAAGCTAAATGCATTTTTTCAAATATAAACCTACCTGAGAACGTTTTCCAAATTTTATTTATAATTTTTTTTTATGAATTTCAGAAACGTTCTCATTTTCATATTATATGATGTATTTGTATAAGTCTCTGCAGAAATTTCGTATTGAAAAAATACGACGAAATTAATAAAAAAAACAAAGGAAGAGCTTTGTTAAAAAATATAGAACACGATTCAACCTGTCCCCACGCACTATATACATTTGATAATTATGCGCCTATACAAGAATGTAATAGCCAAAGCATGGGAATTCATGTTTAATCGAATTGGTCAATTCGACAGGAGTTCCTGGCCGACCCGCTGTACATCGGCCACCGTCACAAGCGCGCCACGGGCGAGGAGTATGACGAGTTCCTCGAGGAGTTCATGCGCGCCGCGGTCAGGCGTTACGGCCAGAACACCCTGATACAGTTCGAGGACTTCGGCAACGCCAACGCGTTCAGGCTGCTTAACAAGTATCGCGAGCACTATTGCACGTTCAACGACGACATCCAGGGCACAGCCTCGGTCGCCGTCGCCGGGCTCTTCGCCTCGCTCCGGGTTACAAAGACGAAGCTGTCCGACAACGTTATCGTATTTCAAGGAGCCGGAGAGGTGAGTTTATGCTTTCTTTTCTTTTTATCGGGCTCGGCTATTTTCGTTTTATTTTATTGTGGATCGAGTGGTTTATCGAGTTATCCAATGGCTGTTTTTTTTCTTGCATTATTATAAGATTCTGATAGCTTTGGTCATTTAGTAAAGCTTACCTTCCATGCTAAATACTTTGGACTTTTTCTTAATGCAAACAATCTAGTTTTTTTGACAGGTTAGAAATTCTTTTTTACAACACAAAATCCGGTAGATAAATTTTTTCAAAAATATTGTAACTGCGTCGGAGGCTCGTATTTCGCTTCTCGTGTTAGGACCTCAATTACTAGACCTTATTGCACGTGAAGTCCGTGCAAATAAATAATTCTATGCATTTACGAACTAAATCAAAAGATGACTGCTCAATTTTTCTTACAATTTCTATTTAAAAATTATATTAGTGAGAGGTACTAAGTAATTGCATACTTTTCCAACGAAACTTACTTGCTTATAAATTTAATGTTCAAAAACCAATATTCATTATAACAATGAATTAAGCGTTCTCAAATATTTTTTTTTATAAAAATAACAATTGCAAAAAATTCTTACTGTATTCATCAGATGAACGAGAAATTTTTAGTGCAAAAATTTTAGCGTAAAATAGTACGTAAGTAGAGAGTAAAATGACTAAGTAAATAGAGTAATATAGCAGTAAAAAAACCCTGTTACACATTGTATGCAATTTCATTTCTATACTAAGCATAGATAGTAAGCAAGACAGTTTGGTGAGTTTTATATAATTTCAAAGAGTACACACATTTCAATTTGAAGTAAATACATTTCCCTTTATTTTATATTTGATTTTAAATAAAATACTAAACAATAAATATAACCAAATTTTTGCGACTATAGGTATTCGCAATTTAGAAATAGAATTAGGTAGACTTAAAACGGCCAAATGAGAAAAAAATTTAAGCTTGATTCCCCTAGATGAAAAAATTGCATAGTAATGATCGCCGATTAAACCTTAAAAATGTTTTTCACGCATAGAAATCGTTAGCAAATAAATTTATATCAATAAAAAATCTTTTTGTAAAAATCTTTTTTAAACTATGCATATATTTGGGTGGGCGTATTCGTATGAAAAATGTATAATGAAGAAAATGTGATCTATTTGACCAGTAATCCTCGTCATAAGAACACGAATTCACTATATGCAACGATATTCATATATTATAAAGTGCGAAAAAAATACAATAAAGCCTATTTTACGTATGCTTTAACTGACAAAAGAAGTTAATTTAACAAAAATAAATTTTCAAGGCCGCCCTAGGAATCGCTGGTCTCTGCGTGATGGCGATGAAGAAGGAAGGCGTGTCGGAAGAGGAGGCCAAGAGCAAGATCTGGCTCGTCGACTCCAAGGGCCTGATCGTGAAGAACCGGCCGAGCGGCGGAATTACCGAGCACAAGGCCCACTTCGCCCGCGACCACGAGCCCGTCAACACCCTGGCCGAGGTCGTGCGCCTGGCCAAGCCCACGGTGCTGATAGGCGCAGCCGCGATCGGCGGCGCCTTCACCCGCGAGATACTCGAGGAGATGGCCAAGAACAATGCGCGCCCCGTCATTTTTGCGCTCAGCAATCCAACGAGCAAGGCCGAGTGCACCGCCGAGGAGGCTTACACCGCCACCGAGGTATGCCATGCGTTAGATAATATTTTATACGAGACGCGCTGTTTTTCCCTACTTCGTAAATCATCATTACCCGTGAGCCAATAATGCATTACAATACGTAAAGAGATGAGACAATTTGACAGCCTTTGCAAGTCCGTTTTCGTAAAAATTTGTGTTCATACATACACATAGGTACCATAAAACTTTATAAAATGTAATTTTTTTCTTTTCATTAAGCGCTAAGAGTATAAATTTTTATTAAAACAATTATTCTGGCTACGCATCATGCATTCAATATGAATAGAAAAGCATTAATTTTAATTACAAAAATACAACTTTTAGGGTAGGAACTGTTAAGTTCTAAAACTTGCAATTACTTTGGAAGCGAACAGTCATTTTGCTCAAACTGCAGCATGTACCAAATCGGTCATCCATACTTGATGGTCTTTCATTGCTAATTTGAAAGAATATTTAGTAATATTTACGTTTTGTCATATATTATTTTAATTTTAATATTTCTTTCCAATACAAAATTGCTTAATAAATCAATGACAAATCATTGAAATTTTATATACAATCACTTATCTTTGATATTTCTTAAAAATTGTTCCATTTTATTGTCAACGATAATTTTTCATTGAATTATTCAGGGCCGTGCAATCTTTGCAAGCGGTTCTCCGTTCGACCCAGTATCATACGGCGGCAAAACTTTGTATCCTGGTCAAGGTAACAACAGCTACATATTCCCGGGTATAGCGCTTGGAGCCATCTGCGCCGGCATGAAGACAATACCCGAAGAGACATTCCTTCAGGCAGCAACGACTCTTGCTGATATAGTAACGACTGATGATCTCGACC
Source organism: Sycobia sp. Sy_11 (assembly GCA_018907035.1). Taxonomy (NCBI): domain Eukaryota; kingdom Metazoa; phylum Arthropoda; class Insecta; order Hymenoptera; family Epichrysomallidae; genus Sycobia; species Sycobia sp. Sy_11. The sequence goes on along the minus strand of JACCIC010000185.1, from coordinate 163,281 downwards.
GAGGAACCCTGTATCCACCACTCAAGGATATTCAGAAGTGCTCCATGAAAATCGCTATTAAACTCATGGACTATGCCTACACGGAATGTAAGTTTCTTTATTCTGTAAGAATGTATTTGAAGTCAAGACCTTGGTCGTAAATTTCTTTTATACTAAATTTTAATTAGATATTTCGGATTATTTGTCAATGCTGAGTTTGCTTATTTTGAATTTAACGACAGCATAAATTTGAATCTCAATCGAAGCAATCTTTAACATATTCTCTATCTATAAAAGAAAAGTTTTTTATTTAATTTTTTTTCAATATTTGTGCTCATATAATTCTTAATTTTATAAACATACGATAACTAATTCGAATTGAGTTCAGTATTTCATATAAATAAATGTTTGCATATAGAATTTGAAATTAAAAAAATATATTTAAAAAGATTTTATAATTAATTACCATTTTCCGTATTTTTCATATACTTCATAAGTAAATTCAATTTTAATTTCAGCTCTTGCAACAGTATATCCTGAACCAGATAATTATGAAGAATTCATTCGATCTCAACTTTACGACACAAATTATACGTCATCGATACCTCCGGTATACCCATGGCCTATGGCGCAATAAGTAACCAAATATCTTATTGAACCACACTCGATTTCGTGTTTTATTTTTTTTTCAATTACGACGGTATTATGCCAACATGTCTATAAAAGGATTTTTAAAATCCATTAACTACGCTACTGGACTCCACGCTGTCATCGCAAGGCCTTGTAACACGGGATCAATTTTTCTGTTGCCATAAGCAACAACAGATTTTTAAGAATAAATTTTTTCTTCAAATTATCTTAACAAGATGAATTTTATGAATATTCTTTATGATAGATCTTTATAAACTTATTACTTTTATATAAAACAATATACAAGATTATCGAACTGTAAGAGGTGATTTGCAAGCAACAGAGAAGTAAATTAATAAAGTTAAGAAGTTCTTAGCATTGTATGTCGTCGTATTTTTTGGCTGTTATGTACATTATGTAAAACAAATTACTTAAATTAAGAAAATAATGCAGATATTTAATAAGAACTAATATATCGAATTATTTTAAAAAATGTCCAAAAAATGTTAAATTAATGAATTTTCAATGTATCTATGAAAATTGTTGACTACTATGTTTTAATTCTGTTTTTATTAATATGCATAGTTTATTTATCAAGATTTTCGAAGTTTAGTATTTTTGGAAGTATTAAACTTGTTTCTCATTATTTATGAAAATCATATTTAACGAGAACATTTCAAAATTGTTATAGTATTATTTTAAAAATAAATTTATATTGTTCATTTTAAAACTGTTTTTCTTTTATACACGAATTTTCACTTATGGTAAGTAAAATAATTATGTACATTGTCATTAGAAATAAATGTTTTGGTTATTCAGCAGATGAATTTTAGTTAAAGAGAAAATGATGTTTAGGTTTAATTGAAAATTTAGAAATATTAACTATGAAGTTCTCTTTTATTTCATAAATAATTATACTTTTTGAAAAATATAATGTATCGATTTCAAAAATCTTTTTATAAAACTCAACTAATGTAATAGTATATAGTACTATATACTTCTAATAAGCAATTAGCCAATTTAAGCTGTATCTTATCTTTATAAATATAGTTTTTAGAATTGAAATCATTAAGTTTTTACATAATTTTAAATTGAGGATAAGTGTTCAAAGACTTATGCCAGATATATTATTGATCAATATATTATATGAAGTATATAAAGGTGTGCGGAAAAACCAATGAATTGAAGTTTCAAAACAATTTACTTATTTACACTTGTGACTTCTTTTCCATGTGGTTATCATCGGATTCTTCGCTTGACGAATGGAAACGAGAGGAAAGTAGGAAAAATCCTTTGTAAAAATTTTACTCGTTCTCTTCGTTAATAATTAATTAATCCAACAATTATTTACTTATGTATCTTAAGCTATAAATTATCTACTAACTTATTTTAACTGAAACGTAAGCAGACTTAACCTAGTCATCGTTTCTGTCATTAATCAATACAACGAAAAATCGCGAGAACGCAAGTCAAAAGTGCAGTTTCTCTTTTTATCCAGTTTTTACTTTGTTACTATTTTTCGCTGTTGTACTATTATTTTATAATAAGAATATAATCTTAAGAAAATTAAGAGATAAAATGTACAGATTCTTATACAAAAACGTCTACATATGCGCCGAACGCACGCGCACGAGATATTCTCAACAGACTTTACAGGTGACTTACATAGTTATAATTTTTTTTAAAGAACCCACAAATAGAGCATAATTTCTCAGTGGTCAAAAATAAAATCAGTAATTATCTTTCCTACATAAGGAATTTACATAAAACTAAACGTTTTTCCTCAAATTGACTTTTGCAAATGGCGACGCTTTGCATACTTTCCTTGATGAACTCAAATTTAACAAAATTCATCATTTAATCAAAATAATTGTCATCAATTTTGAGGAAAAAATAAAATTTTCTTTTTTTTTCAACAGGACCGACACGTCGTTCACGATTCATATATATATATTCACACGACTGCAAAACTATTAAAAAAAAAAAAGAACAAAAAAAAGAACAAAAAAAAGATCAAAAAAGTGAAGTGTAAAATAAAAAACAAGGTAAATTGTATTTAAGAGTATTGTGTGAACGCCTGAATCGTGAAAACGGTAAAGAAAAGACGTTTGCGATGCGTCATCGCGCCGTAAGCGGTTGGCTGCCACCCGAGACAAATCTAGTCGATGCCGTCGGATTGTTAGCGGTGCGGTCCCTCTCCTAGCTTCATCGAGACAATGAATGTGAACGTTCGTGCGACTGCTGAGAATCACCGGCAGCACGGGCATCAGTTAATCGTTGGCTTGGGGGCAGCGCATCGAAGAAAGGGTGTGTTAGTGCATCTTTAAGAGTAATTCGAGTCGATGGTTCATAATCTAGCATTCTCTGGATGAGCTCAAAAAGCTGTTTATGCTCTTCTTCGTGTGATAATAAATATCTCTGTAAAAGTTTAATGAATTAGCTTTATAATTTTGATTAGAATATTTAATGTATAATTAATATATTTAATAATGTATTAAAGCTTAGTATTTAAATTGATATAAATAGATATCACATGAGAAAAAAGTACAGAAATGTCGTCTATATTAATAATAGGAAACTACAAAATTATTTAGTATTTATAATTTCTGGAGGAATATAATATATTGAAAAAGAAGAGACTATTGTGAAATTGAAAAAAAATGAATTTTGATTCAAATAGTAAAATAACACATACATGTAAGGGTTTGCAAGTATCTCGGACGTATCTTCCAGCGGAACTTTTATCATCCCACTTAAGCTTTCCATGAGAAAAGTATTTGGTTTTGGTTTTACGTGCCATTCTGTGGGGTATCGTACCAAGTATCCGTTCCATCATTGCAAGATGCTCACGGTTGTCATGTGTTTGGAATAAAGTAATACCCAAGTACAATTCAAAGAGAATGCAACCAATAGACCATACGTCACAAGGTTGGGACCATCCTAATTCTACAAATGATTTAAATATGACACATATTTTAAATAAACATGTATATAAAAATATTGCGGTAACATTTGCAATAAATGAATAACTGATCCATTTGATGACCAAAATTGTTGATAAATTAAATGGAGTTTCTGTTAGGTACCTAAATATTATTTATGAATCCTTTAAAAATATAAATACCTAGAATAACTTCTGGTGCCCTGTAATGCCTTGTACTGACGGTTGTACTGTGATGTTCATGGTCAAAAGTAGCACTTCCAAAGTCAATAAGTCTGATATCTGTCCGTTTAACTCTTCTGATGTGTTTTCGCTGAAAAATAAATTATACTCTTTAAAAATACTATAAAATGAAATATCAGTTGAAAAAGTTAACAATGCATATGTTATCAAGATCAACGACATTGATGATATGATTTAATAAATTATTATTTAAACTTACTTTTTTACAGTTGTAGACAATTTCAAAATCGGAATCGACGAATAAAATATTTTCTGGTTTCAAATCAGTGTGTGTCAATTTATGATCGTGCAAAAATTTAACAGCATAGCAAAGTTGATATCCTATATGCCTCACATGTTCCAATAAATATGGTTGGAAATTGTTGTCCCTCTGATAAAAGATTTAAATATTCATTAAATTTATTTACCAATATGTTTTCACTAAGAATTAAATAAACTATTAAATTATTTTTATTTTTCAATAAAGTATTGGTATCTTTTTATAGTATTTTTAAAGTTTCTTTTTTTTTGATAACATAAATATATTTTTTTCAATTTTCTCAATCATTTAAATCTTGGTTGAAATGAATTTATAGAAATATGTATAGCGAAACAAATCTGTATAGTACATGGATACCAAAAGCCATTTACCAAGAAGTCGAAAACACTGAGTCCAAGCATTTCGAAAGCTATGCACATGTGTCCATGGTAGTTGAACCAGTCAAGCATCTTGACGCACAAGCTGTGAAAAAAAAGAAAAGAAAAACAAATTTTACGTTAGTAAATTCGCAATGATGAACATAAAGCCAAAATATCCTCGCAATCTATTAAAAATTCATTGTTTAAATATTTTTTGTTTGTTTGCAGTTTATCCCACGGTAGATCAATCTGGCGTTCATTTTGTTTTTGGTTTTTGAATACTAACTGTTGCCCCTCGGGATCCTTTCCTGCGATTTTCTCCAGGGCGTTAATCTCCAGTCTGGCAGCTTCTCTGTATTTCTCGACATTCTTGATAATCTTCAGTGCCATTACATGGTCCCTGGGAAGAAAGAAAAATTTATGTAATATCGGAAAGCTCGTGTCACGGCCAATTCGTGGCCTTAATTCGTTGCTTATTTTTGCCCTTTTCATACAATTTAGCCCGATCTTCCGGTATCGTAAAACTGCCAAGCAAGAATTGTTCTTTCATATTACGATTGATAAAACATTGCTATATCCCAGACAAGTACGGGAATTGTATATTGCTGCAATGCAGCTATTTTCATTATTTAACGAAGATTATATTTATGCCAAACCGTCAGATGATATTTAGATTAATGAAACGTCAAAAAATATGCGAAATTCAAAATCAAGCTTATAGACGAGATAGTTCCTGGCATTGGCTACGCGATAAGCTCTTAAGGTCGGCAACGTCGTTCTCTATTTATAGTTAACGTAACGCACTCGATCAACCGTATTGCCCAGACTAATAACTAAATTTAAAAGCAAATTTCTCTCTTTAGAGATATATTTACTTGTGTTTATATAGATTTATGCTTTAAACAGATTCTATGTAATTACGTCATGTAAATGTAATATTTTCTGGAAAAAAAATGCAATACACATTCATTACTATAATATTTATTATTAAAATAGTGTATCGATATATTCTGTAAAGTGACAATAATAGCATAATAATTATTTAATATTAAGTTTTCGCATGTCTGCGTTTATTCGAAATATGTATTAATGAGAATAAAAACGAGTCTGCACTATTCATTAGTAATTTTAGGCTCGTTCAACGGTGCACAAAGGATAAATTTCGCGTTATGTACAATACACGCTCCTATTGTAGTCAAACGTTTCCAAATTGAAATACATTATTTATTCGGTTGTTAAAATTCTAAAAATTTAAAAAAACAAAAAAGGATAATCTATATTTGACAATTTTGACTTTTACAATAATTGAAACTTAGTTGCCATTAAACCTATATTAAAAGAAAAAATGGACTTCTATGATTTTATAAATTATATTCAAAGCATAATTGCAAGCCTAGATCGAAAAATTTTTTCTTCTGATGCTTGATTTAAGTCGATACGTATTTGTATTCACTCCATTCCACTTAAGTGGAGAAAGTAGAGAAATATATGAAATTTAAAATAATAAAATAAAATACAAATAGAAAAAGAAAGAATGAGAGAGGGGGGAGGGAGGGAGAGAGAGAGAGAGAGAGAGAGAGAGAGAATATTGACAGTATGAGATAAAAAGAGAAAATAATATTAACGATGACACTTACATTTGCAAGTCCCTAACCTTGACAACCTTTCCAAAAGTACCCTCTCCAAGGGTGGCCAGTACTTTATCTGCAATTGAAAAATAAATGTGAGCACAAATGTGTTCGTCAACTCGTGGCTCGAGCGCGTGCGCAAATTCCAGATCGCACCGTCGGCTTTTCCTTCTTCATTTTATATTCATGATAAAGTAAATTAAATGCGAATATGCACGAGAAGCCAGCGGGGGGTGGAATCGCGACCGCTCGGCCAATTTGCAGAGACACAATCATCAGCATTAAAGATCATAACATTAATAGTAGAATTGTTTCTATTCAATTATTTTTAATCCTGTCTTCTGTTCATTTAGTAAATATCAATTTATTTATTTATTTTTTTTGCAAAGCACAGAATAAGATAGACGGCTTTACTATTTATTCTATTGTATTATTTTATTTTATATTTCGTTTTGTTTAACTGTCATTGGAGACACGACTGTGCTCCAGAAACCCTACCGCCCTAATTCTTGTAACAAGAAACGACCGTGGAGCATTTAACGAATTTTGCACATAAAAATTTCTTAAAACATTTGCCGATTAAAATATAACTGAAATTTAATGTTCCTCTACTTTAATGATGAAAAATTACAGTGTAAGCAAAAGTCGCTAATTTTGCCCCGGCGGTCGCTTGTGATGAATAAAAAAATTGTTTGCGTGCGTATATGTGTAAGTGGTATGAGTGTAAGTATATGCCGTTCAAGATTTTCGATTGAGGTAAAAGGTTGTAAAGTCAAATAAGGTCCGTAAGTGTCAACTTAGTCTCCTTGTAAGAAATAATATACTATTATTGTTTAGATTTTTAAAAAAATAAAATGTATATCAATCGGGGCTTGTACAAACATCTTGACAATTAACGAGAAGTTTGGATTAACATTTAATAAAATAAAGTAGCGAAAGCGTTATTGTTCTATTTGATTTTAATTCTTAAGGAGATATAAAAGTAAAATCTAATAAAGTCCTGTAAGGTGTCATCATATATAAAAATTAAAAGACTTAATACTGTCTTATTCAAAGCAATCATTTACAAACCCCGTAAATTTAAAGCAAAATGGAGAACACCGAAAGGTACGTTTTAAATTATCATAATCGTTGTAGTAAAAAGCCAAAGTCATTAGTCGTAGTCATTGTAATATTTAATAACAGCAATATAAAAAATACTTTTATTTCTGTACAAAAGTCAAAGGATAAGATAAGTCATAAAGTGTTTGTTGGACTACTGTACGATGGATAGACCGTGGAAAACTGTTTCCGTTTCGTCTTTTATTGTAAAAGGACAGCAAAAGCACCCATAAATGCTTAACTAAAATTTATGTAAGGCTGCTCGATCTCTCAAATTTTAAGAAAAGCACGGTACTAAGATCAGAAACAAGAAATTTAAAAAAAACTTGAAGTATTGTGCGTCTTGCCTAAATTATAAAATTTTATTTTTCTCTAAGATATTCGGGTAAACGTTGTTAATGGTCGCATTAAATGTAATTTTTATATTTTTTAATTATATTAATTCAAATATATTGGTATTAAAAATCATATTGAAATCCGCGCAAAACTATAATTAAATAGCAATCTAATTTAAAAAATAAAGTTTCTTGCCGATGAAATAATTTAATTAAAAAATAAGAAGCAATTAAAAGTGGTGTATCCACAATTTCTCACGAATTTGAAAAAATTAGGAGCAGATAGCGATTATCATTCAACGTCAAGTTTCTGAATAATTGCTTTAATATATTCTGAAAAAGCCCGATAAAAAATGAAAATTTTATCCGACAGACTCATCCCCGAACGGTCGTCTCCGTGACAGTAATAATAAAAATAATAATGGAAATACTGATAATAATAATAACAATAATAATAACAATAACAATAATAATAATAATAATAATATCGCGTGAGAGTAGCTGGTGTTGTATGCGTCTATGCGTGTATGCGTGTAAGTGTGTCTTATCTCTGTCGATTTGAATTGTCATTAAAAATTCTACTACAATGAGTTGTGTATTCACGTATTCAGAATTTGGTATTCACGAACATCTAGTCGTCAGGTAGTCGCCAGGTTGATAAACAAGGTGGCCGTCTTCGTCGTCCTCGACGAAGAAAATTCGTGGGCTCTAGAGGCGCGCGCACGCGCACAACACACGGTAGGAGACACGACAACGACGAGACGATGATTCGGTGGTCCACCGGATGCGTTGGATGGTTGATTGATTGGTTGGTTGGGCGGTTGTGCGGGTGTTGAAGAGATTGATTGCGATCCAGGTGGCGGCGTCGGCGTCGGCGGCGAGGGCGAGGGCGGCGTGTCCGGGTTGATCCGTGGTTGGTGGCGGTCCAGGTTGGTGCGCGGCGCAATTCGCGGTCGTTCGTCGGTTTCGAGGGCGGGAGCAGGGAGAGCGGAGATAGGAGTAGAGCAACGGAGGCCCCCGCGTAGAAGACAAGACAAGCGCGTGTGTGTGTTCGTCGGATCGTCGTCATTGTTCGCCATCGTCGTCATCATCATCATCACCATCATCATCATCACCGTCATCATCATCACCATCATCGTGACCGTTGTCACCACCATCATTCACCATCATCGTGATTCATCATCATCACCACCGTGATCATCACCGTCATCATCACCACCATCATCATCATCATCGTGTGCGTGACAGAGAGTGACCCAAATGTGCCATTCCGTTCCGTATCCACATTCCATTATCAACGGAGATGGTAACCCAACAATCAGAGAGAAAGGGGAGAGGGCAAAATGGTTTGCCAAGTCAGAGATGTGCGATTTCTTTTTCAAAATTTTATTTATTTATACTTATTTGTATATCTTATGTATTTGCACGCATTATTAATTCGTTATTATAAGCGCACTCATCATATATATATATATTTAGTTACTCATGATATTTCATATATTTATATATATTTTTATATGTATATACATATCTACGTATGCATCGTTATATTAATATTGTACTTATCATTAAAACTATCTATATACGGATATATTATATCTTGATTCTGAAAAATTTTTTTTCTCTTTACAATCGGTAAAACGTGTACGCGCGCGGGGTGAGAGCCACGGTGGCCGAAGGCCGGCGGTGGCAGCGGCGGCGGACTTTTACGACTTTATCGCGGCAATTTTGAGCCATCGCGTTTAGGAGCTGCGAACAGCTGAAAATGTCGCCGCGTCTAATGTAATAACATGCCACCGCCGGCGTTCGGGCAATTCAGGCGCGCTCCCAGCGCACTTCTCGAATTCTTGCCATTCGACCGTCGTTATTATCCGAATGGCGGCACATATTATACACCGTCTTAATAAAGGTTCCAGGCTCGCACGTTCGTTTATTACTTTTAGCGAAGCGCCAGTCTCGAACCAATGTGGAAAAAACATATAGTTTACTAGATATACGTATACACTTAAATTAATATATACACACAAGATATTAGAGTTAGAGTGAGAGGGTAAGAATGTAGATAGCAAAGGAGCAGAAGAGAGATAGATGAGAAAATTAAGCGAGTGAGAGGGAAAGATACAGAGCTGTTGATAAAGGTATGTTTTTATAAGTCTATAATATATATGTAATACAATGTATTTTGAAGAAGAAAGTAAAAATATTTTGTTCGATTGTTAGACGAATGAACTTTCGATTATACGCAGTACGAAATTGAATCATTAGTAGAATTGTTTATGCAATTGATTGCTAATGAAAAAAAAAGATTATTGACTACGCGTCGTGCTTAACATAGAGCCTGATAAGGTTATTTTATTAGGAAGTCACTATTCATATAATTAATAACTTCTTAAATCTTATAGATAAGACACTGGAATGTTTAATCATCAAATATACAAAACAAAAGACATGGCACTTCTACACAAACAGTGAGCTGCGCACTTACAGTGGTGCAACGTGTTTTTCTATCGCTACGTGCAGGAGCCGTACGTATTAGAGAGAGATGGAGAGGTTAGAAACTCGCGAAGGGTGCGCGCTTAATATATCCCGAGAAAACGGGGCCAACGCGCGTACAGGGGCGACCTCGCCTTAATTTTGCGATCTTGATCGAAGGACAATGATAAAAAAGACGCCGAAATAAACTGTCAATAAGTTTTTCTTCTCTTCTCTAGCACTGATTGGACTTTCGGGAATCGGGAGCGATGCTATTTGAAGGGATTGTCTTCGCCGACTCGCGGTATTTGGATCATTGCTTGGGGTTCAGGTCGGCGAATGAGATTCGGCTTTAATAGCAAAAAATAAGCCGCACAAGCGCGCAAGTGTCGCTATGCTCATATTTTGGTGTCTCTAAACTTTTTTTAATTAAAAACAAGAGCGCTATCGTGGTTCATGCGTATTACTTTTGAAATACATTAGTCAAACTGATGGGAGTTCGTTAAGTGGAAAATTAAAGTGAAGCTTTGACATATAGGGAGGAGCAGTGATAATAATAAGGAATAGTAATCTTGACTCGCCTCGATCCGCGACAGCAGTGCGTCGAAAACATGGTTAAAAAATCGAATAAATCAATTAACGAATAAAGTACCGTAGCTAGCTGCGTTTTAAACACTAGCGAGTCATAAGAAGAACAAAATTAGGACCGGCGCTGAAAGTACAATTAGCAATAATAATTCGCCACGGTGAAAATGAAGCAAAAGTTCAGTAGATTTTCAAAGTTATTTTCTACGATTGTATAAATATATTTAGAATTAACGATATTTATAAATACTATCGACATTTATTGTTGCTTCGCGAAGACATAAGCAAGCATGGGGCTAAATTTATGCACACGTAAAACACGAAAATTTGACAATCATTGGCAAACGCTTTTCTAAATTTCTGAGCCCGCGTACACGCAATTTCCGTCTTTTCTTTATCTGAAATATTTTCGCTTTCGCTTTTTATCGAGTGCCATTTTGTATAATTTGAAATTCATATAATAATACAATGAAAACCAACACTGGGCTACCGATGCTCATATCTAAATATAATTGTCAATTGCTGAAATTGCGAGCGGCAAAAGAACATTATATGGAAATTGGCGACGGCCAAGAAAGGACGCGCAAAAACTACATTAATTCACCAGCCAAAAAATTCAATGCCGCATGCATAAACAAGCCGATTCGCTATTGCCCTCTGCTCAATTTCTCTTGAATAAAAAATAAAAAAAGAGACATGAGCATAAAAGAAAGAAAACAACACGTTTTCCGTCCTATTAGGTGTCTGCCGTTTCGCGTCTGCAGTTCAGCGTATCGAGACGCATCAAACCACCCGGGCGAGTAAACAAGCCCGAAAATAACTGTAATATAGCAACGATTTATATACTTCTCACCCGGCTTACGCCCAAAGTCTTAACGAGCGCGCACACGCATTTAAATATATGCATATATAAATATGCGCATAGGATGTTTCGCCTCGAGAGTGAGCACGAGGTATATCTGAAGCTTATATATATATATATATATATATATATATATACATCCACGCGTGCAGACCGCGGGGCCAGAGAATTGATTATTTGGACGATAGAAATTGAAGGTGTGTTATAGAGCCGTTATGAATAGCCGGATGGATCACAACCTTCACACACACACACACACACACACACACAAAAAAAAAGAAAAAAAAAAAGAAGAAACTGATAACTTCAGTTACATAGAATTTACTGCCGTGGCCCGTGTCACATTCGTGCTCCTTCACGCTCGGCAAAGCATCCCGGTTAGAGGCGAAGACTTGTGATCCTCTATAGAATGATATGTCACCGTGACGCTAATTTTTAATTGGCCGAAAAGGTGTATCATAAATCGGAAGTAGAGAGGACTTGGAAAGTATGTTTTCTCAAACCTCAAACACGGAAAAAAAGGATCAAGGCTCGCGTAGCGACTTTATTCATAATCTGTCGATTTGCAAAATTGCAATTGAGCTTAAGGTGGTTTGAGTGCGAGTCCCGGTTCGAAGAGATAGTAGAATAAATATTCTTGCACGTTCAATACAGATTACAATTATAATATATAAAAATTAGTATAATAACCCTTTTAATTAATTTCCAATTCAGTTTGATTGCTTTTATAAGCTTTTATATTAATATTATTGTTATGTTTCATAGCCGACAGATTTAAACTTAAATAATGACAATACTATAATTTCTAACAGAACTCATTAAATATCTTTTTTAACTACTCGAAATGCTGTATCATGGCGAATATTAATTAAAAGTTTTAAAATTGTACTATTATTACTTAGTTGGTTAATTCAGGTCTTTAGTTTCGATGTAAAACGCCATTATAATCATAAAACGTCTAATTCATAGAAATATATTAAACACGTCATAGGTACTACTTTCAAACCGATTATTCGTAAAAATAATATCATCAACTTCAGGTTAATTTTTTTCTTGAAATCTATAATGTTCTTTTTTAAAATATTTAACACTGGTTTTATGTAATTTTCCAGTAATGTTAGTTGTTCTAGTACCACTTTACAGATATATAAGAATACTTGTAGGTGGAAGCTATTATTTCTATATTGATATCGAGTCTTGTTCCTTCGGTCATTCCGAGTTCCGATTTCCTTTTTGCATTGAATTCTGATGTGCGATTATTTTTTTCACGATCATATCCCATGTTTTGTTTCCTTTTTTCTTCAAAACGTCAAATTTCTTTTGACGTCTTTTTGGTATTATTATTATTTCAATCTAATTTGCATTATAATAAAAAAAGTGATTATGTAATATAATTGATAAAAAGTAATTAAACCTGATAACAAAGTAAAACTATTTCTAGATTCAAAAAGTAGCGTAATATTGCATATATGTTGCAATATATATTGTTGGTTATTAAATTACTAATAATTGGCTGTAGCACTGCTGATTACACCAATTCTTCCAGTAAAAGATTTAGAATGGAGCAGTTTTCTACACATTTTAATGTAAATGAAACTAATTTAATTATATATATGTTAGTTTATCATTTCGATTGTGATTGGTTTAACGTTTCAGGTTAACATTTCTCCGGTCTTGTAAAGATTAAGGATTATTTTTATCCGAGTTTAAGATATTTTTGAATAAAATCTAATTCTGTATTCCCGTTTTAAATATCACCTGCTTCCCGCCGAATAGGCGCGCGCACTCCTAACTCGGTATCTTATTCGCCCTCTGCGGTATCTATAGAGGATCACGAGCCGGCGCTTACACACGATGCCCAATCATCTTTCGTACCGCGCGCGCCCTGTGCAATCTAACCTACCCCGGTTTTCGAATTAACTCCCACGCGAGCCATCGCCCCGTCGGCGGCGGCTCGGCCGACAATCGGCGCCCTCCTCTTCTCGGGCGTGCCGCTGCCCATCGACGCCGGCACCACGACGAAGTTGTCCTCGTCCACCAGGTCGTCCTCGTTGTCGTTGGCGAGCCGGCTGCGCGGCTCGCGACGCTGCCTCGTGCCGGTCTCCTCGGCGCCCTTGCGCTTCTGATACTTGCTCGCGATCGCGTCGGCCGCCGACGATTTGCCGCCGCCGCAGATGTCCTCGAGCGCCGCGTACTTCATGATCAGGCTCTCGATCTCCTTGCGCTTGGCCTCGCGCTCCGCGATCGCCGGGTCCACGTCCGGCTCGCCCTCGTTGTTGTTGTTGTTGTTGTTATTGTTGTTGTTACTACTGCTACTGCTGCTGAGTTTGCTGAGGTTGTTGTGGCTGTTGTTTTTGGACCTCGCGACCGCGACGCCGCTGTTATTGTTATTGTTGACATTTCTCTCTCTCTCGCTCGGCCGGTCGTCGGCGAGGGGCGTCTTGTCAGGGTCGGGCAGCAGCGGCGTCGACTCGGGCTGCTCGCTCTTGCCTTGGCGCGCCTGCGGCCGCACCCTCCGGATCCCGCTGTCGGCGTGTCCGGACTTGTGCCGCCCGTAGCGCCGATACGTCGTCTCGGGGCTCTGGAGGCTCTCTCGCAGCGCCGAGCTGTACTTGTCGCTCGAGGGGTTCGCGCTGCGGCTGTGACTGTTGCACTGACTGTGCGAGCCGAATTTTTTTTTTATTTTAATAAGGCTTGGATATTATTATTATTTTCTGGTCGATTATCTTGAGCCGCGAGTTTTGTTGTCGAAAGTCGTATCGACCCTCAACGAGACGAGAGTTTGAGATGGACCTTTTTTCTCCCCTTAGATTCTTTGCAGTCGTTATTATTTCGTAAATTCGATTGCGATCAATAGAATCTTTAAATTATGCTTCTGAATGTAAGCTAATCCTGTGCTTATTTTGGTAGCAATCGTTCAAAGGGTTTTCTTATAATCTAATTTCGAAGGTTAAAAAAAAGAATCCTAATTAAAGAATAATTTAATGAATGGTCAATCAGCTCTAATTACTCAGATTACAAGAATTCGGAAGTAGCCAGAGTTTTTCTTCACACGAATACTATCTCTCTCTTGTTATTATTCGATAATTAAGATCTTCGTTAAATACTTAATATCTTCGACGCCAGCTAATACCTAATGTTTACTAATTAAAATATGGAAGGAGTGGAATGACAGTCGGCACGGTAACCTCCGCCGGGAGCACGAAGAAATGAAAACTGCAATGCAGACAGGTGGTATCGCTCCAATGTCCGGCGAAATTAATAGTAAGGTAATAGAAAGATATACTAGTTCAATTAATAACCGAGTCGCGCTCTTTGAGCACTCGGCGTGCAATTACTTCTGTCGGCGTATCACAATATATATATATATACACCGGACACTAATTTCAGGCTAGTCTTACGAAATTCAACGCTGTGATTTATTGCTATTGTTGTATGTTAGTATTATTATACGGCAGCAATTTATTTATCTGGTCGTCGAGGCGTCATTTTTATTGTACGAATAGGTCACTTTTTCCCACAGAAGCGTGCACAATGATTATAATGTATGCGACGCGGAATGTGTAGGAGACCGATGTCTGAAACAAAGTGTCTCTCTCAAACAGCGCGCGGCGCGAGCGTTGCGTGTGTATATATGTGCGTAAATATTGGACAAAAACCAAAAGAAACGTTGACATTGTATATAGCTATGTGGATTGGTTTAGAACTGCTTTAGAACTGCTTTCGAACGACTCCGAGGAGAAATGTTCTGTGAAACGCGCGGCCGCGCACGATGCGACATTAATTCATTCCTCTAATTTGGCTCGACGCTATCTATTTAGAGGTAAAAACTGTATACTGTCTAAATCGGTGGAACATCGAATAGTATATTTCTTTACTAACACTGCAGAATGCAAGTTTCTTTTTTAAACGAATTATATATTCATCAGTTACCATGAACTTTATTTAATTCTAAAAGCTGTTTTTTCTGGATTTGAGAGCTAATACTTTTATAAATAATTATTATTCATAAAGTATTTTACTCTGATCTCAACGAACTGTGAAATTATTCAAATCTACCAGTGAAATCCAATTAACTTTTGAAAATTTAGCAAATATGAAAATAGCTTTTGTTACTTTGTTGTTAGTGTAATGATTAATGTAGGTTCCTTTTCAACTTGCCTACCACCAATGAAAGCAGATAAGCGTTGAAAATAAAATATCGCAACTGTTTGTAAAAGATTGTTTTGTAATGTATTTTTAATGTAAATTTTGCTAAGAATAAATCTTTCGATTCGCACGGATAGGGAATTACACACGTACAAAATCATTTTTTAAGATGCGACTTTTTAACACTTTTTGAACAGCTGAAGTGCAGCGCGGTGAAGTAAATTTGATTTTATGAACCCGTAAAACCCGTAGATGCGTTATTTATAGAATGTTATTTTTGAACGTAAAGTTTTGAAAGTAAAGAAAAACTTTTGGAATACTACAAATTATTCCAACAGAAGTAAAAAAGAAAACAAACATTTATTTAACAATACAGCTTCTAACTTTTAAACATGTTCATTTTTATGATATTTGGCCTTTAAAATAAATTTATTCGTATTGCAAAAAAGAAGCAAATTTTATTTAATATCTTTTATAAATTGACCATTCATTTTCATTTAATATCAATCGATCTACTTATTCAAATTTATACATTTTTAATAATAACTCAATATCAGAGAATTAAATTTACGATTAATATATGAAAGATCGTACTATTCACAAAATCGATATTTTACGAAATAATATCAAAAGCTTTATAGCGTATATACAGATATTTCCCTTTTCTATCTCTTGCCTTATTTTCCTATAAACGCTCATCACCAAATAAAGATTGTTTAATTTCTTATTTACGCTGATGAATTAACGAGCACGCAAATACGAAAGTCCCTAATTTTCTTCTCGATCGCCTAATGCGGTAATTAGACAAGACGCCGAATTCTCGAGACGCATAAAATTCGACCTTATAATGCGCCAATCGAGAATGTATAGAAATATATCTTTTACGTATTAAAAATAAATTCTCCAAGTTTATAATTATAAACCGATACTTTAGTCGGAAACGCGTGAAAATTTTGGGCGACAGGCAAAAAAAAAAATTTGGTAGAAATAGAATCGTAACTGACCTTGACGAACATTGACTGTGCGTG
Organism: Sycobia sp. Sy_11; assembly: GCA_018907035.1. NCBI lineage: Eukaryota > Metazoa > Arthropoda > Insecta > Hymenoptera > Epichrysomallidae > Sycobia > Sycobia sp. Sy_11. The sequence goes on along the minus strand of JACCIC010000185.1, from coordinate 146,710 downwards.
GATTCGATTTCAAATGTATTGACAGGAGAAAGAGGCAATTGCTTACCGTATTCAACTGGGAGGAGTCGTTTAAAAAAAAAACGGATGGCTTTCGAATTTTATCATCTAATTAAACATATAACCATAATAGCGATTTTCGCTATAAAAAGAGAACGAAACAACGACGCGACTCTATTATTAGTTCGGATATTTTTTCTTGGACGATGAACCCCACCGATTCATAATATATATTCTTATGCTTATAGCACGAACAATAGTGGATACGCGGCGCGGTTCATTGATCCAACTTAGATCGCTCGGATAAATTTCAAAAGCGATCGGCTTCCGCGCATTCATTTTTACGCGGATATCGAATAAATCAAATTATTAAATTGTTCGAAGCGAGCGCACGTGCCGGAATCCGAAGCTTTAGGTATGCTCCTCCACAAGGCGCGTTTCACAAGAGAGCTCGGGAACCGTGAAATTTTCGAAAATCGCGCAAGCGCGGCCGCCATCACAATAATATATAATTGCGCCAGAATCGCAAACATATTACGCCCCCACCCCGCGCCCCCCGCGTGGCAATGTCAACAAAAATTTGGAAATCCGCGCGTGCGGCCATATTAACCCGACGATGCGAGAGCGCGCGCACACACGCCGCGCAACGTACGGAATTATTTTTAGCGAGATTCACGTTATTATAGCTGTATATATATATATATATATATATATATATATATATATATATATATATTCAAGCATGTAAGAGTTCGCCGCGCATCTCGCGCCGTCGTGCGTATGTAAGCTATGCTTCTCATTGTAAATCACGATAATAATTATGTATGTGGGATCGATTCTAATATAGAAGGTGGCGCAAAAATCGATTGGATGTTCAATTGGTGGCGGTTATGAGCAAAGAGCCGCGTTTGCGATTATTAAAAAAAATTTCTTCTGTTGGAAAGATCGACCGGCATCGGTTTTACGAACCGGTAGAGATATCGTTTTTCCGAATTGAACTCGCTCAACGTCGCGATCGAAATCTATATATATTTTTGCCAATATCCAAAGCTCGGTAGTTATATTTGTTGGATATTTCACGCGATCGCGTGCGTTTGTTTTTTTTTGCGACGAATTAATCGAGGCAATTTTTTACCCTTTATTATGTATGTATATATATATATATATATATATATATATATATATATATATATATATATATGTATATATATATACACATATACACGCATATACGCATACATACACATAGCAATTAAACATCATGGGCTAAATTGAATGATCCAATTTTAAACGACTTACTTTCGGCCGATGAATATCTATTTGATATGCCAGACATGATATTCAACAATGTATTTGAAGATTTCACTGATGTTGCAATACACAGCTATTTCAACAACATAAATTTCGTATATATACAATTGTTTTATGACGTGATTTCACAGAACCGAGGGATATTGTTCTTGATTTTGCTTTTACAATTATATGTATATTTAGCACAACAACATCACAATCTTCAGTTTTCAAACTGGATCAAGAGAAAGGGAAATACTTGTAGCACTTATTTTTTCTTGAAACAATGAACAATTGCGGCAGCTTATAAAGTTATTCTTTGCAATAATCAAACAAAGGTGCCGAAGCCGTGTTGCACTATAATGGTTATAAAACGCTCCATCCGGTCAACAACAATCTTATTATATCTTAAGTTTCATGGACATAAATGTGTATTAACGGAAGTTATCCGTTATGAAAAGATGTTCTAATGTCGCATTACAATCGCGATTCGGACAACATTAAAATAAAAATTGTATATGCGTCATATGTTTTGAAAAGAAATTTATATACAAATGAATGATTTTAACCGAATATTCGTGGTTCAAAAGCAATGTTTAAACTATAATCTTTCGAAATAATTTAATTAAAATACGTCGGTTGTTGCATATTTAGTAACATTATAAATATGGATTTAAGAAGTATCTTTTGCTTGCGGCAAGGCGGCGGTGCAGCATTGCCAGCCAACTTACGCACTTTGTGTATTGCGCATTTTCTTCATTGGTTTTAAAAGTTAAACTATATATCTCTAATCGAATGATACCTTGTGTATATTCAATTACTTTTTTAATCGATTATTAATATAACAAAGGATATTTCCCAATGCTTCTTCTTTGACATTTATTATTTCATCGCTTTGAATATAATAATTATACATACATTGCTCGTTCTCAAAATTTAAAAATATCGCTTTCTGTCATTACTAAATAATCTTGCCAACAGAAACTTAGAAAACAGTACAAAATGCTTTACTTCAAAATTAAAAATACCCACAGTTCGATTAAATATTTATTTATAATTCCACCCCCACTCCATTCATTAATTTGCTACGTTTATTTCCCAACAATGACAAATTTATTTTAAAAAAGCTCCCCACATACTATAGAATTATGTTTTTCTCTCCACGTAATCCGTATAAAACATTCTATTATATATTTCTCAATAACTTTCCAGTCTTTCACATTAATTCTATTTCAAGCTTGATCTTACACTACATTCTCATTTATTAAATAGCCCTTCTCTTTTATTTCTCTCAGTAATCTGGATAAATTTAATAATTGAAAAATTGAGAATAAAGCACGGTAAATATAATTAAGTACGATCAATGAATCATAAACGATAATTTTATCAAATCCAAAACTGATTTTAGCCACCGCCTTGCCGTACACAATCAAAAGAGGGCACTTCTCAATCCCACGTAATGCCACCAGCCATATTAATATAGGCGCTGTGTGCCATCTCAAAATTCTCGCCGCCCTCACGATAACAAAACTCGATCAAGGCCAAGTATATTATTTATATATGTATGTATGTGTGTGCGCGTGCGTCAAAATTTACGAGACGTCGTGTACCCGCTAGCCCTGCCCTCCGCGTTCCTCCTCGGATGATGCGCCCTCCTCTCGTGGCCGCAGGGCGTCTTGTCCCTCCTCACCGGGCTCACGTACGGGTAGGCCTTCTCGCTGAGCAGGATCGTGCTCGGGCTCTTGAGCACGCTCCTCCTCGCCGAGGGCTCCAGGGTCCTCTCCTCCCTGACGAAGGGGCTGGGCTCGCGCTCCCGGTCCCGCGCGTGGCGCAGATTCTGCCTGCTGCCGCCGAGGAAGCTCGGCTTGCGCTCCAGGATCGAGAAGTACTTCTCCTCGAGCCTGCTCCTGGTGTTGCCGAGGAGCGAGGAGGCGGAGGAGGAGGAGGAGGGATCGTCGCGGCGGTGCTCGCTGCAGCGACGCTGCCGGGGCGCCACCGCCACGACGGCGGAGGCGACGGGGCGCGCGGCAGCGGCACCGGCGACGACGCTGCTTCCCTGGCCGTGGCCGTGGTGGTGGTGATGCTGGTGGCCGCCGCCGGCAGCGCCGAGGACGCCCGCGGCCCGATCGCTGACGCTGGAGGGGCCGCGGACGCGGCTCGTCAGCCGCTGAAGGAGGCTGGAGCAGGAGTCGCTGAGCAGCTGGGTGACGCTGGTCGTCGAGGAGCGCGTGTAGCGGTTGGTGTTGCGGCGCGCGGCCGTGGGTGTCGTCGAGGGCTGCATGCTGTCCCTCGACGAAGCGAAGATGAACATCTGGCGACGCGGATGGTTATAGCTTGCTTCGCGCCGCGGATTAGTCTTCTTTTTTTCGTTATCGCACTATCGGGGCTGATTTCTTTTACAATATCACTGGCACACACTGTCGTCCCACTGAGACTATAAATTTATGCACTCTGGTACTTGGAGCTTAAGTACGGAAATCGGACACGGCCGTCCCAAACTTCGTTCACTTTTCGAGTCGGAATATTTTCGTATCGATTAAAAAAATTATTATTATAATATATATATATATATATATATATATATATATATATATATATATATATATATATATATATAGGTATAAGTAAGAATCTGGCGCGTGCACGATCAATCGAACGGTGCGCTGCACGCAGTCAGAAGAGAGGCAGAGTCAAACATGCCGTCGTCGTTGTCGCAGCTAACAATTTCCGAGATTTATCTTCTCGGTCGATTCCTCTCTCGCTTTATTTTGATTTCGTCCTTTCGCATTTTGACGTTCGTCGGTCTCGGGACCATCCGGGTCCGATCGCCGTTCGTCCTATAAGGACCTCGCTGTATTATCATTTTTTTGTTTCATTTACGCAACTACACCGCCGCTGCTCCGAATGTCGCCATTAACAGCATCCCACCTTTACTTCCCATCAGAGTCGGCCGACGAGACGGTGAAAGGGTTCGGCGGGGGGCAAGGACGACAACGACAACGACGACGACGACGATGAAGACGCGCGCGCGCGCGGTGGCCCGGTCAATCGGCCGATCGCTCGAGAGTCACTGATTCTGTATATGAAAACGCGCCACGCTTGCGCCCCCCGAGAGAGAATTCAAAAAGACAGCAGCAGCGGGGGAAGGGAGGACAGAGAAGAGAGAACGACGTTGTCGACGACCACGACGACGACGACGTCTGCGGCATAGGGGAGCAAATGAGAGGGAGAGAGCGAGACGGAGACTCGCAGCACGCCAAATAGTCGCGCGAGAGCGCAACTAAAAATATCGGGCAGCAGCGATCTGAGGCCCGTTGATGTAGCTCTATATACCATTGCCGTATAGTCGTTATAGAGGTGTGAGAAGAGCAGGCGGAGGTGGAGGGGGTGATGAAGAAACGCGGGATACGACGATTTCTTCTCCCTGCTCTTCGTCGAAGAGAAAGAAAAGAAAAAGAAAGGAGAGGGGACCAATCGAACGAAATTATGTAAAACTTTCCGATATAATTTTTGTCGGTATTCGCTACTCGATCTGTCTGTTTATGATTTTTAACGATACATTGCCACCGGTCTAAGAGGCGAATGAATGGCTGCACAGAGGTCAGAGACTCTATACCACTGATTCTTCACAAGGGTTTCCTTTTTTGCCGTTCTATATTAAATATTCTAAAAATACGCACTGTCGCTTCCAACTGTTATTTATCGTAGCAAAAAATAAGAAAAACCCACTTATGTTCATCGCATAGGATTATAGGAAATTGCCATAAGACCAAGTTTATAAGAATTTTTAATTATCGTATAGATTTAAATTTAATTTGAAAATTTGTAAACCACCCTTCCGTACATTAGCATTTATAATACAACAAAGGTCAGTCACATAACTGATAAAATCTGTATAAACGAGAGTGTGAAAGAGGTAGCCTTTACTTTATTAGCAAGTCTTTTCGAAAGGAGAGAGAAAGAAGAAAGAAAGAGAGAGAGAGAAGGATAGTGCGAAAGAGAGATGAACGCTCAAGGTCACTTCCTCGTTGTCATCCTTCTTCTCGCTTGCCTCCCACGCATCGTTTAAACCCAAAAGCTCGTTCGCCTCGAGCTTTTCCGCGAATATCCGAGAATTGGTTGTGCTCGCGTACGAGGGGACCGGTATAAATAAACGTATAAATAGCGCTTCGGCTATGTAGGTATAGCTAGCGCATGCGCGCCCAACTTTTCCGTTTTGCCGTGAAAATGATAATAGATTTTTAAGCGGCAAGGCGGCGCGCGAGCGAAGGTGAACTTGAAAAAGCGAAGGTCCCTCCCCCCTCCCCTTTGAGGGGGTTCGTTGTCTTGTGCATCCAAAGCTGACCCAATGCGACGAGTGCAGAGGTTCGTCGCGAAAGTACAATGAAATCAGACTCAATCGAGACCATCGGCGGAACGGAGGGGGCGACGCAATTCCGTCCATCTTGAGAGAAATAAATCACGTCGGCGCACCGGCCATTATTCACCGTCTAATTTCGTTACGGTTAATCACTTTTCCGATGACGCCTGTAATCTTTTGTTGGATACACTCGCATCGGGCCGATGGAATCATTACTGCGGCATTCTTATTGTTTCAGAGAGGCGTCATTTTAATTTATCCATTTTTGGCGCTATGATCAACACGCTCTCGAAAGTAGGAATAAAAGCGATACTCCGAAACTATCGAGATTTTTGTCCCACATCGAAAGACGACCATTTTAGAAATAAAACTAAAATCATTCTTCGAAACGGTTCGTCGTGACGAGAATGCCTGTAAGTAATAACATTATTAAGTTTTTCTGCGCAGTTGTCTCGAGAAAAATTCAAATAGATTCACGCCGCTTCTATATCGAATATAATATTTTGACGGATTCTGTTTTGCTTCCCCTCCGCACGCCCGCCAATGCCCGTATAAACGCTTACAAGTACCGGGATTATTATTATTATTATTATTATTATTATTATTATTATTATTTCCGTTGCGTGGACTTGCGTCTCCTTTTTCTTTGTATTTTATAAAGAAAACTCGGTCGCGCTTTAGCCAATGAAACTCGATATTCCACCAGTGATCGCGCGAGCAACGGTTAATGCGTGCACACGCCGCGTCGCTGATTAAGTGCGTGCGGTAGTCGCGCGCGCGCCGTTGGATTATTTGGATTTGGCTTGTTCCGCCGGCCGTCATTGTGCGCGCGCAAGACCGCGCGATTAGTTAATTTTAGGATTTACTCGGCCTACTTGATTTAATATGCCATTTCGTTGTGGACTACCGTTCTTATTAAAGGAACATTAACGGTGCATTTCCAATGTGCTCCCCAATTCATTTTTGTTTTATTTTTTTAGATTTTTTATTTTTTAAAGCATTGGTTAGAAATGCCTAGTTTATTGTATAACATGTTGCTCAGGGGAGAGAAATAAAATCTAAAGCAGTTGGTGGACGGTAATGTAATCAATAAATTGTACGATCTCAAGTAAAAGAATTACTTTATGGTATACAATAATGTTTTAAGTTTTTGTTTAAAATTTTGAAGGCTATATAAAGAAAACCATCTTAAAAATATATATACATCCAAACTAGATGAAAAAATTAGTTGGACTTTTAATAATACTTGTAGAATCCTGATTCTTGCAATACACTCGCAATGTAGTAGACTTCGACAGTGGAAACAGACAGTCGATGATATGAAATATCATAGAATGCTTTTATTTTATTGTTACATATAGCATATCTTTCTTTAATAAATTTTCTTAAAATAGCTAAAAAGAAAAGCCACCGCGATGCATGCTCCATTGTTTGTTTACTATCCGGCTGTACACGCGTGCCCGTTCCCCTTCTCCTTCTCCTTCGCGATATTATTTAAAATCGTTACTAGGTCAGTCGTTCGAGCTCGTACGACTGAGCTAAATTTTTCGTCACACCACGGCTCACATGAAATATCGCGGCCAAAACGACGATTCGAGGACCTTCAATTACCAGTTGGATCAACGACTCGAGAGATATTGAAAGGCATCTGCAGATGTTCTAAAGGAGAAGTCACGATTTCAGAAGAACGAAAAAGTCGTTCTCCAAGTAAAAATATAACATTCCTGGTGATATAAGAGCTTTGTTCGGAGAATATACGACTGAAAACTAGTAGATGAAGTACGAAGATTTTTAACTTCTGACCGATGCACCAGTTAACTACTTGGAGTAAAGTAGATTTATACCATTCGGCATCTTAGCTCTTAAAGGAAACTATTTTACCGGCGTTTTATATTTTATGTACATTAGTATACATATATAAATTTATTTCTTCAATTTAAAACATAATGATATTCTCTACGATTAAAGAATTTTTTTACCAAGATTAAATATCACTTGTTTTGTTACCGGCAACATTATTTGTATAAATTACGAAACAACTATTCAAATTACGATATTTTTGTTTCAATTAATGATATTCAATACGGTATGCGAAATAACTAAAATAAATCTTTTAATGCTGACGAGTAAAGATGATCATCAGTAGATAAAGTAGATTTTTAAAATATGCGCGCAGAACGGTTTTCTGAAAATTAAGAACCATGCTTAGATAATGATTACAGTCGGCTATTTTAGAAACATGTGCAAAGCCAAAATTGGAAACCAGGTTAACTGGTGCGAGAAAAGCCTAAGATCGGTTACACATAAGTCTGTCATGTAGTTTAGCGCGCTTTTCGAAAGCAGGGGTTGTTTTTGTGTTTTACATTATTAGTCGTTAGTCGACAATTTGGTAGTCACGATGTTTGTATGTAATCCCATGCATAACTAAAGCAATAAAAAATTAATTATTTTACTTAGTAAGTTCACTCAATGTGACGAAACATTCCACAACTCTAGGATAAAATGCAAGCGCGAGAGTCTAGAAACTTAGTAAATGAAATAGTGTGATGTATCACATAATTTCAAATACAACTACCGATACAGTATGTAATATCTATAGTTTATTAGGTTGGCTCTAAACATTAACGCTTTTTATTGGTAACTGATACACGTTCTCCAGAAAACAGACTCTTCTCAAATCTTTTTATTTTACTTCTTTGTGAAAAACAACAGCAAATCTAAATAACACCAATTAAATTTTGGCAGAGATTAATTGATTCTCTTTCACGATCATTAGATTTATATAACGAAGCACTGATACACTGATCTTCGGAATTCCATTTCGCGAGTCCATTTTCTAGTTAACGCATTCATTTATTACTGAAGCGCTTAAAGTTCGCATCTTAATCTCAGATCATCCTCTACCTCTTGTATTGGTTGAATTTCTTGTGACAACATAAGTTCAGGAGTGACCACCAGCCTTTTTTTCTCGCTACGAGTCTCCATCATATCGCGCTCGACGATGCTCTGTTGCAGCCAGTTTTTCCAAGTTTGACTTGGCCACAAACATTTTTCATTCTGCTGATGTGGTTGTTGATGATGGTGGTGATGATGATGATGGTGGTGGTGGTGATGGCAATGATGATAATGCTCTTCAGCCTTTTGCTCTTGCTGTGCTCTCGCAGTCCAGCTTATATGCTCCACCTCATGCCTCGCCATTGTGAATGCAATAAGAGGCAGATGGTGAGGGCAGACGAGGGAGGGAGAACGCGGGCTTAAAAGCACCCGGTATTTCTGGAAGCGTTTGGCCTCCTTCGACAACTATACTGCACCACCGCAGTAGCTGAGCTTACGACTGGCAGGCTTCCTGAATACATGCAACGCCACGTAATATCATCGCTTCCACTTCAGAGACGACTGCTTGATTAATTATTATCAATATCGGTGATGTAACAGATGAGGTAGAGAACAATTAAGAGAGTACGACTGTGCACTACTTTTACGGTCGTCGCTCCCTACTGTACGAATATGGAGGTACCAAAAATCGTCGACAAAAAGGAGAGAAATCGCGCGCGACGGAGCGCGGAGCGCAGCGCGTCCGTCTCCACGACCCACGTTGAGCCAGAACTACTGACGCAGCCACACGGCGTGCGGGAGAGCCTAACTCCGAGAGAGGAGCGCGTACGTCGAAAATAGCCAGGGCGTCTCGCGTGGAAGAAAGATGCTGAAAGAGGTTCTCTCTTTCACTCCCTTACGACTATCAGACTATTATCTCTCTCTCTCTCTCCGACTCTTGCCTCTAAGCTAGTTTTTCTCGCACTGCTTTCTTTCCGGCCGAGCTCGCCGCAAGCAGGCATGCTAGCAGGCCTACTACGAGTGCGTCTTTTCTATTTTCAGGGGAAAAAGAGGGGGGGCTGTAATCGTGAAGCTTTTCTCATTATAAACTTATACGTTAGTCTTGAATCATCAAAACTCGCTATAAATGCCGGTGAGTGTAAAGTACTCAGCAGAGGTAAGACACCATAGAATTTCTATAGGTATAAAAATTTTTTTATTATCCAGACTTTTGAACAAAAAAAAGTTTATTAATTCCATCACTGAAGTGAAGTAACACTTAAGATTGAATTAATCATATCAAATCATAACATATATATTTACTATTTTAGAAACATACAACATTAATTTGTAATTTTAATTGAAGAACAATTAATATCTTTTACCATTTCAAACCATGTTTCAAGTTTTCATTTTGACATTCGAACAAAATTTATACACGGCTTCATTACACTAAATGATATTTCAGATTTAATACGATTAAAAAGAAATTATTTGGTTACAATATCTTGAAAAAATTAATTTCTACACATCATATGTTCGGGCATTTATTTGTTATTTTCATCATTCATTATTGTAATACTTGTTAAAAGTGCAAAAATAACTATAAATCTATAATTATCCAAACGAAAGTAAAATTTTTCTTGAAAGGTTAAGATTTAATTATTTAAAAATAGATGTTAATATGCATTTATCTTCCAGATTAAACAAGATTCTTGCGTCAGACACTTTATAAAAAACTTCAATGTATATAACTCACTAATTGGGCTGATATGAAAAAGCAAATACAAGAAAGTTTGATCAAAAGTAAAACCTGGCATATGTAATGTCACGTATACACTTTTTGACATAATAACAGAAACATAGTCTTTGTATATTTATATATAAGAGATGCTAGGTTTTTTTATAATATCCATGTAGCAGCACAATTCTATAAACATGGTTCTGGTGTATCAATGAAGAATTGCAAAAAGATTAAAACGTTAATACTTAATGAAATTCTTTAGATGCAAAATGACGAAATGTGTGGTTCATTCTCTTACTTCGTACAGCAATAATTACATTATAGTCATTATTGTTGCCGCTCTATTAATCCAATTGGCTTGGCTCGTGCATTAAATTATTTATCTGTTGCTATACTTTTATATTAATATATATTACGAAACATTTAAGACTACATAAATGCATATATATAATTTTTCTTCATCAATATCCACCATGATAGCTTCTTAATTATTCGATAGTATATATGGCTTATCCGTGCGATATATAATAATTAGAGTAAAAATTAGTATGTAAATATAATAAAGAAAAATAACTGAATACAGTAGCAATTGCACAACAATTTTATCGGAGGATAAAAGGCGTTCTGTTATTATGTCGAGGGAAAGATTAACTCAGAAGCAAGTGGGTGCAGCAGCTACGATCGGAAATCGACTCTATATTGTGCCATTGTACTTCGGAACTACGATATTCTACGAGTCCAACGGGTTTTCCTGGAATACACTCACCCAGAAAGTGGTATTCTCTTTTCTTTTTGTGAACATCGCTTCATAGGATTTATAATGAAGATGCGGCATAACTTGATAAAATAAAAACTTAGAGTAAAATATTCATCGATAAATTAAAAATGACTTCGTGGCAATTTTTCTTTCATTTTCCATGCTTATAAATGTAACATATTGATCGTTTTATTCCGAAACATGTTTTTAATTACAACGATCCATTTTAATGGATTTGGCACCGTCGAACTAACTGAGAATCACATGAATTGGAATGGAAATATGAAGGGCTTAGAAAGTCAATATTAACAGACAGTAGCTTAATATATGAGAATAGAATGCATGATATATTCGCAAAGTTTCAATTCCAAATTAGACTTCGAAAACTCAGTTAAAAGTAATACTTGCTATTCGCAAATCTTATATACATGGCATTTATGAGAAGAAATAAAAATCATAGAATGAAGTGTACGTATGCGTTACTCAATTGAAAAAATAGTATGTTGTGAAAAGCTTATCGTTATGCACTTCACTTCTTTTATATGCATTAGTGAATGATTACCAGAACCATTGCGAACTCCCACTAAATATGGATAAATCACTTGTGCACTTAATCCGCGTATACGAATCGAAGACTTGATCCACATTATTCGCACTAACCTCCACGGGGGCGACAACCGCTCGCCATTTCATATCTATCACAGACCACGCACGACGATAACGGGCTGCGCGCAGGCGCTGAAATAAAAACATACTGAAGAAAAAATCGGCGAGAGCAACGCATGTATACGATCGGCGGTGACTCAAATCCCTCGATCGCTGGACGAAATGCCAAAAGGGAAAAACGCGAAAGACGTAACGCCAAGGCGGAAGTCTGGGATTCGTGCGTGCGCGCTCGCGCGAACAAAGCGCAGCGCTCACGGACGGGATCTTCAGAAAAGGAAAGTTGCCGTCAGAGACGCCAACAGACACAAAGCAAGCACCCGGCTTGTTGCAAGAAATAAAAAGGGCTTCTGCTGCTGCTGTTTACAAGTGCGTAAGCAAAGAGAGATGAAGTGAAAGAGGGAGAGAATAAACGATTGAGTGGGGGTCTTTTGTTGCTGCGAAATTATTCAGTTTTATTATCTTATAAGGTTTTTCAAGACAACCAAATATGTTTTAGTTATTGCAAGCATATAAAAGATGGCTCCAAACTTACGCGTTCATATATATATATATAAACACACACTCAGTTTTCCGGGAATTTTGAACTTACTTCGCACTAATTTGTTAAATGAATTATTCGATTAAATTCAATTATTTCTTGCTAAACATGGATTGATGCTCGTTAAATACGATAGATAATATATTTTATTAAATCTTGACACTGTGAGACTTGTACATATTGATGGTAAAATTAAAATTGAATTCAGTATTTTTTACATGAAAACGAGATTAAAATATTCCATCGAAATTAAAAACATTTAGTTTCGGAAACTGATTTGCCGGTCGAATAAAACCCTAGTTCAAATTTAGTAATATATGTTAGGATTGCCAGTTAAATTACTAAAAGTTAATATTGATCAAAGATAAATTAAGTTTTTTTTTTTTTTTTAACGAAACTATGATTAATTTATCAATATAATTATATATACTTTTGACTTTTTAGCCTCCTGTATGTTGCATAAAAAACCTAATGATTCAATTTCGAACGTTTATAAGAATTTAAGAAATATTCCTCGGTGTTTATTGCGAACTAAATGTACATTTCAATTTTAGGACAATTTTTTAAGGGATGTCCACCCCTTTAAGCTAAAGTATTCTCAGACACATATGTATATATTTTTGACGAAAAACAGAAAATTCTATACGTATTAACGAATGGTAAGAAGAAAATGAAAGTGTACGTATTCGATCGGTATAGTGAAAGAGAAGAGTGAAACAGAAGGGGGAGGGAGAGAAAGAGAGAGAGAGAGAGCGAGAGAGAAAGAGAGAAGAGAAAAAGGATTGGTAAAGAAAGACGTGTTAAAAGTACATTGAAAAACCCGCTTAAGACTCACCTGACTCTTGGAGTGGGCTGACCGGTGCCTGTCGCGCTCTTGATTGGCCGGCGAGCCCGAGTCGGCGTGATGCCGGTGGCCCCGGCTGCGCTTCGACGACCGGGTGGAGGACGAGACGGGCGAGCTAGCGCCGTCCGCCGGCTGAGCCCCGGCAGCCGCGTCGGGGGCGGCCGTCGCCGCGGACGAGGCGGCGTTGGCCACGCTGCCGCCGCCGCCACCGACCCCAGCCCCTGTCGCAGCGGCCACGGCGGAGAGCCGGTCCCGTTCCTTTTCACGGTCCCTCTCCTTGTCCCGATCGCGCTCGCGGTCCCGCTCGCGCTCCCGGTCCCGGTCCCGGTCGTGCTGCACCGCATGGGAGTGCTGCTGGCGTCCGCTGCTGGGCGAGCGCCGGTGCGAGCGTTTGTAGCGCCGCTCCTGGCTAGTGCCGCGCTCGTGCTGGCGCGACCGTAACGCCCTCTCACCGCTGGAAAAGGTGGAAATATTTCAAAATATAATACGAATATATATAAATAATACACGACGTATCTCTTTTCGAGTCTATAATTCCTCAAATTTATTTCAGTTAGCGAACAGCTTTCCGTTATAAACCTACCACTTACAAAGTCGTCTAGTACATATTCATACAAGGTATATAGTCGCTTTAACATTCATTCGTTTTATCAAAATGAACAATTAGAATGACAAATTAATCTTAAAAATTGTATTGCAAGCAAATAAGTTTTCAATTATTGAATTAACGATAAGTTTTTTCTGTATGTAGTAATTAAGTGCATTTTATTGACGTTCATATTTGGTAGTTTTAGCTATTTATATAATTGCTAAGTGTTATTGCAGTTTTCACAAGAACATTATAGACGTATATCCAAAGTATAATTTTAAAAATAGATTTAATGAATGAAGAACAGTATTATTATAGAAACATACAATAATGTTTTAACATAATCCTCAGTCATTTAATTTCTTTATGTAAAAAAAAGAAAAAATTTAGTTGTAGGAAAAATTTTATAAAGTTTATTGATGCAATTTTTAAATATATTTTACAGACCATAAGTAATTATAAATACGGTGATACAATCATGTGAAAATATTTTATTTAAAAATCATTTGAATAAAAATAAAGTGGCAAAAAAATTTTAATTTGAAAATTAATGTAGGTTATTGCAATAAATGACTATGATAATTAATTTTATAAGTCTATTCTTAATATATAAATAACTAATTTTCTTATAATCACGATACAAACGTGTATTTTCTAATTCCTTAAACTTCATTAAAAGGATTATTAGACAGGACAAGTAAATGTGAATAAATATTCCATTATTAATTTCTATGTTTTGAGTTTGTATACTAAATGTTTGATTCGATAACAACAGCTGGTCAGTGTTTTGATATTTTAAGATTAATTGAATATATCTTTCGAGATGCGACTTCTACAATCCTAACGTTGGTGTCAAAACTGTGAAGTTTTCTCGTTTTTGTTAACCGATAAGAGACGAACGCTATGCTTAAGTGCGGAAAGCGGACGATTGCACAGCGACGGCATATTATACGTGTCATGTGGAGCACTTTAAAGACAGTCAAGTGACTTAATTCTGTGATGTCTTTTACGCAATAGGACTAGTTGTACTCGATTGACATTTCTAAAAATAAAAAAAAATAAAAAAAAAAAAAAAAAAAAAAAAAAAAAAAAAAAAAAAATGAAAAAAATGAAAAAATGGCATAAATTATTTGCATAAACACTTTGCATTACGAGTTCACTTTCTTTAGTTTTCAATAGTGCGTCATCAACGGGCGGTGTACGTTCTAACATGGAATATTTTTAAAAATTCAATTACACATGTACTTTTAAAAATTTACAGAAACTCTATTCGTTATATAACTAAAAAGCTTTTGGTTTAATTCCTTTTAATGTATCTTTGAAATTTAGCAGTCTCCTTTCTATTAAACTATAAAATATTTTTATCAGTATTACAGTCTTTTGTATAAACTGAAAAATTATAAATAAAAAAATTTCTCTTTTTTGTGAGGCATATTTTATATATTAGTTACTTCATAATACATGTGTGCTTAAAAATCTATTAGCTGCAAATAGAATCTTTAATAATTTAGCAAGGCAAAGTGCAGTTTGAATTTATTCTTAGAATTGTAAACAGTATTAAATGATTAATGTCCCGGCGTTGATTGAATTACGACTACATATTTTACTACAAGCCTGTAGATTATTGTGAGTGATAAAAATTTTTTTGAGTGAATCAACAGAATTCTTTAATGTACTAGACATTTTTCGTACAAACGACTCCAGAGAAGTATATAGTCGTATAAAAAAATCAATTAGAAACGAAAATGTCTGATTGTATAAATCCAGGAAAGTTTTTGCAATATTAAAAAAATAGTCTTTTCAGTATGCATAATATAACATAATATAATCAAATGTTTTGGCAAAAATAATGTATTGAAAACAATCTGAAAAGGTTGATTCATTGGAAAGAAATAAAATTTAAAAACAATGCATTTATATTATGCTACAGCTAGATTTCTGTTGATTATTTGATAAAAATAATATTTTTTTCATATCTCAATAATATTAAACTAAAGGATTAGTTATAATTTGCTGTTTTTCGATTTACGTAATTGCACAGACTACTATTGCACACCGTTCTAGTCCAACGATACAAGATTTGATTCGTTTATTAAATGAAATTTTTTGTTTGGTAACATTTACTGAAATGGGTAGAATTTTTTTTACAGTATAAGGCTTGGCAAGTGTAATAAAGATTATTAGGACAGAAAGTCAAGAGCAGGAGAAAGTATAAGCGCATCCAATTATATAGTTAGTAAAAGAGTAAAAGTTTCAAAACATTATTATACATAAAGATATCTTGTTGGGATTATCTACTCTTGGAAAATGCCTCGAGCAGCGTAACAGCTGTCGGAGCATAATCAAACCAAGTATTGTTAATTTATATATAATTATATTCATTTCTGTAAACCGCATGTCTGTGTATACAAGCCGCGCGAATCTACTTTTACCAGCAGCATATTCATTTACGAACATTCGTTCGTAAAGGAATATTAAGTACAGTTTGAATTTCCATTATTGATCAGTTTCTCTTTACAAATACAACAGCTTCGATGAAAAAATTTACACCCTTTAGTAACACGCAAAGATTCTATAAATTCACTCCACGTCTTTTCCTCGCACCGCCGTTGTCTACTTGATAAAGCCACTCTCTAAAAAAATATCGAAGATATAAAAAATACTTCACGATCGTAAATTATATATGCGCTCGGATTTCCGGCCACCGTGTTATTGTTATTATCACTGCAACCCCCGCCAGTACTCGCGCGTGTAGCCTTCACCTTCTACCTGTACATAAATTAGGGGGAGGGCGAAACGTCCGCGTGCATGTGTAAATCAACGGGCCTAACGATCCCGATGCGCCATTCGCGCGCAAAAAAAAAGAACTTCGCGACAGGCAAGAGCACGCGCATATATAAATACGGTGCACACGAGAAAATCGGAACGCGTGTTGCACTGCTCTCTTTTTCTCCCCCCCCCCCCGCCTCACTCCTCAACGAACGGATGACGCATCGCAGCGACAGTCGACGGCAAGTACACTTTTTTTCGATTCCTTCTCCCCCCCTCCAACTTTTCTTCGCGAGACGCTGCGTAGTGAGTTCAAGGCGAGTCGCTAACCCTACCATCATGTTATATACATATACACGCATATACAAATATATATATATATATATATATATATATATATATATATATATATATATATAGGCACACATAAATAGGTATAAACCGGCAACGCGGATATCGTGCATGTGTATTTTCCTTTGTGCGAATATACAAGTTCGTGCCACATCAGTAAGAGAGAAGACAAGCGAGAGATCCGAAAAACCGTTCGGCCTCCTTGCGGGTGAGGTCGATGGCTTTTCAAAAAGCGGAAGGTGTAGCAGCCGCGCGATTTTGCCGGTAGATCAGCCTCTATTTTTTCGCGTTCAGTATACGTATAAATATAGGCGCACGAGAAAAGTTCAGCTGGGCGTAAGCCCGCAACTTTCTTCCCATATATATATATATATATATATATATATATATATATATATATATATATATATATATATATAACTATACTCTTCTCTGATCTTCAGAAACTTTTCTGGTATTAAATGACAGAATTTAAGATTTCCCTCTTGATATTATACTCTTGATGCTAGAAATTGACCCATGTCTGATGCGACACTAAGTCTGTATATATACTCACAGAAATACAATTCTTTTTTTAAACTTTATTTAATTAATATGCTATACGTATTGAAAAACAGTTCCGTTTGAATTTATTTGAGAAAAGCAATTTATGATGTCGATATATATATACTGGGAAACGTAAATGTATACCTCTTTTTATTGCTTGTGAACTTTTCGATACAAAAGAAAAGAAAGTTTTTTCACGAAGAATAGATAAAAGCAACCACATTGAAAGCAAATTACTTCTCCGATGTTTATCGGACCGCAGTTTACTGCAATATTTTAAAATATTTTCATGGTGTAAAATTATTTGCATTATTGTACGAGTATGTTCACATTTTATTCAAGAGGTACATAAAAATTATATCACAATTGACATCCTTTTCGGCCCAGTGTTTAGTCCTACGCGTAAGAAAATTTAAATCTATAAATCCCAGATATTTTTCTCTTTCTCTTATATATATATACAGTCAGTCTCAATGGATCGAGCAAGATAATTGCATTGTGAGCGAGATGATTGTATGGCTTTATTTAAATAACAACTTTCACAAGAGCGAAGAGAAAATATTTGTATACAAAATAAAAATAATAATAAATAAAAAATTCGCTGTACCGTATAAAAAGGCGCGCGCCGCTCGCGCAGAATGCCGACTTAATTCATCAAGAAAAAAAATGTATTATTATTTTGTTTTTTCTCCAAGCCGTTTATTAATAATTCATTGAAAACAACAATGGCTCTATACGTATACGTTTGCATGATAAGTGCTCCGTCGAACCCTCTGCCTTCGATTTCGAGAGAGATTAATAATTATAAATCGTTCAGTGAGTGCGAGCGTGCGATAGGACAATTCTAAAATTTATATACCATGCTCCTCACGTATTGTAACGCACAATGTGGCGGCTCCGCGCGTCGGCGTCTCCATTCATCTCGCATGGATAATTAGCCGCTCGAAAAGAAATGCACCCAATAAATTTTGATTTCTTAATAAGGAACGAAGAGGGAGACGGGATCGAGGCGAAATAAAATATTCCGATAATACATCGTTCGTACTCATGTGTGCTCGCGTCGCATATTGTACACACATGGATGAATTTGGCCTGTTTATATACCAGGATTTGACAATTCAATGCTGGGATTAATTATTATTAAGTGGGCGCGGTAAATAAAAATCAGCGGCCCGAGCTCGATCGTAAAGAAAACTGATTAGGCATGTACGTGTATAATTTTTCGTTCCGAATTTTCAACAATTCAATCTTATGATTTTAAGAAAGAAAATTTCGTTTGAAATTCACAGTGAATTCTTTTGAAGCCCCTTTTTTCGATTCCTTTTACTTTCTTTCTTATAGATAAAAATCATCACTTTCGTGTTATAAATAATGCGTATATTTTTAGATTTCCCTTCGTACGTCTGTGGGAACAGATACGCCCCCTCATGTCGCCCTACTAACGAGCCCTCGGCGGGAGACCTCTAGGGCGAAACGTTCATTCCCGTTCCAATAGTTTTTTATTCGTGTCTAATTTTTATTTTAATTTTGTTGTATACGTCACTACTGCTGGTTTCATATTATTCATCAAGATTGATAACAAGATGGAGGGGCGTAATTTACTTTACATAACACAAATGTAAAAAAAACGCGACAGAATAATAACAAAATCTCGGAACCAAATTGCCGAGGCGATAAAAGAAACAGAATCTGAAGAAAGGGTGGGATGGGCCGCGCGCGCGTGTCCCTCGTTTTTGGCAAAACTGCGTCTTCCGCAGTTTGCTTCCACCTTTGGACGTCGTCCAGGGACCTTGAGTAAAGCCTAATGAGAATCACCGCCTCCCTCCCTCAATTCGAACCGAATGAGGTCAGGTCGAATTCCGCAAGTTTGCAAGCGCGGGCCTTTTTTTGCGTCGCCGCTTGCGTCCCTGTAAGCACGGTACTATAGTATCGCCGTGCAGTTGACGAGAAAAATAGAAGAAAAGGTTTTTAGCCACCCTTTTCAATGGAACTCGTTTACAATGGAAAGATCGGCCTTTTTCTCCCTGTGCGCGGAGCGAAAACGAATGAAATGCAAAGATGAAGAGTTTCTGGTTTGGCTCATAATATAGAGGAGGTTCGAGAGATATTCACTTTTATCATTGGGATTGAATGTGAATGATCTTGGCAAATGATTCGATGGGGCCACAGAAAGGCAGTCAGGGTCCATGTATGTCGATATGACCAGGTATGCAGTTAAACCGTTTCAAGTCAAGTCCAATGTAATGTAAACAGTTCCAACAGTCAAGACAGGGCAAAAATTTTACTCATTAATCTTTTTGTTCTTGTATCGATTGCTATATTTAATTTAATAAATTAAAATTTTTCAAGTGAAAATTACGGTCTAAAACTTCGAACCTTCGACCAATTTTAAAAATGAATTTTTTTGACCGACACTTTTTTTATTGAAAAAATTTTTTTTGAACAGGTGACTTATAACACTAAGTAAATATTTCATTATAGAATAAAATTAACGATATAAAAGTTATTTATCGCGCAAGTTTTCAAAGTGCTACATTAGATAATATATAATTGTCTCGAGTCAATTCAACTTTTTAAACAATGTGTGCAATAATTTAACGAATTATATAAGCCAATTTGATGTACAAAGTGTTAGCTTTGCTGAAACCCGCTTATAACACAGTACAATGTCCCACGCGGATAAAAAAACAGCAACTTCGCAATAAGACGAATATAATAAAGGAAATTCCCAAGAATCTTTGGGTTGATCTAAATTGACCCAGAATATACACGGAATGGTGTCGCTAAAGAAGAGCTCAATTAATTGAGGGTCTCTTCCTTTAAGGCCAAAGAATTCCTTAACGGCATATGCCGTAACGACGAGTGCAGCGTTTGCGCGCGCAAGGTCGAATATTAGCGCGTAACGAGCATAATAGCAGCGCGCGCAGAAGTAAGGCGTCCGGCGATCCTCCCCTCCCTGCGTCGCCAATAGTGCTGTATATTATAGAGGAACATGCCGAGGGGAACAAAAACCGACCCCGAGAACCCGCGATAAATCACACCGCGCCCGAAAGAGTGGGAGAGACAGAGACCGCGATATCCCAAATTTATCTATATATATATATATATATATATATATATATATATATATATATATATATATGCATACGGGTGCGCGTCCTTCCCCGTACATATACCGCCAATCGATTTGGCCCATCGAAGGATTTTGCGGAACGCGTATGTTATATCGCGCGATCTCTCACGGTACGCGGCTTGTTATTTTGTCGCCTCACCCCCTCCCTCCTGCCCACTTCACGGGCGCACTTCACTTTTTGCCAAGATGCGTTCGACGTGGTCGCACCCCTCTCTTAGCCCCTATCCTCATCTCCTCGAGGAACTTTCGATGCGTTCTTTATAGCAGTTCATCGATTTTTGCTCTCTCTCTCTCTCTCTCTCTCTCTCTCTCTCTCTCTCTCTCTCTCTCTCTAATTCGTGCAACGCGGAACCGAGGACAACATATAACGCGTACCGCGCTGCTGGTGCGCCTCGTCGCTGGAGACCGCCGCGCCGGCACGGCCTTGCCAACATTCACGGTCGCGGAGTCGCAAAATCCAAAATCCTCGAAGGACATTGGCGCTTTGCGTCGACAACGTATATCAATATGTGCAAGTTTGCGCTCTCGTGGAAAAAGAAGCATGTATGAATACACGCGCGCGGGTGGGAGGTTGGGAGTGCTTCCGCGACACGCTCGCGCCTCGAAATTTCGCGAGACGCGGAACATTGTAAGCGAGGCACCACCTCCCTCCCTCATTCCCTCTTGGAATGCGTCCAATAATGAATGAAATTTAATTAGCCTTATAGTTATGCAGCTTTTTTGCCTTTTAGCGCATAATCACATTAGATTCTGGTTTAATGTATATATTAGACTTAAAAGCGGAAGGTTATATTATAATTATATGTATCTTCTACTGCATGCGAATTTTTCGATCTCAATTTACTATCGAATTGTGAACATGGTTGAATAATTCTATATAATAATTTACGGACCTAATCGCTTAACTTTCGATACAAAATTGTATATAAATGAATGGATATAAGATAAAAAATGCACGTTTCAAACGGCCAATTTTAAATACATAAAATATGCAATAGTAGGTTGGCGTATAATTTATACGTATACGTTGATAGAATGCTAATGAGAAGCCAATGTCTTACTAAAAATTTAATACGATAAATAGTGTCCTCTATGTAATTATTTATACGATATTTTAACGAAGCACAGCAATACACCTTTATAAATAAGCAATACAAATCCAGAATGAATAGTAGGATTTTTTAAAATGCTTTTTAAGTTAGTTTTTCCAAATAATTTTCTTGGCACTATATTACTATATATGTACTATTTTTACAGATCACAAGAACCACAGATTTAAGCGTATGTCGAAGTAAAATTTGGCCGTCACGATCCCAAGTAACATGGCGGAAATTTTAACGGCTATTTTCCATAACATAACAATTTTTACACTTCAGTATTGAAAAACAGGTGTTTAGCGAAATTACCACAATAAATATAAATAATCACAATATTTCCAATAATTGCGGAAATGAAAATTGCAACTGTAATTTGCGAAATTCGGTTCGAGGCGAAGGACATCGAGAAAGACGTGTAGAAAAGGACAAATGATCTGATAACATCTGCCGTCCTTGGTTTCACGTGTTGAAGTCCACCGACTCGAGCCGAATTTTGCACCTTACAGTCGTAATTTTCATTATTTCCACGACTATCGGGGAAAATTCTGATTATTTATCATTGTAGTAAGTTCGCCAAAAGCAACGTTTGAAAAATAGACGTTAAAACCTCGTGTCGTGTTACGCGGCGTTGTAAGGGCTAGATATTACTCCGGCATCCCTTAACAAAGACCGCACGAAATCTCGACGGATTAGAATAGGGTACCTTAATAAAAACACGGCGAGGGCCGGCATCTTCTTAGCCCTTCGGCGAACGTCATATGTGTTTCCCTTAATTAAATTATTTCAACGATCGGTTGGCTGCAGTTCTCAATCAAGCGATCGGCCGCGTGCTCGTCACGCCGGGACGGCATTTTCTCGTTACCAAATTTCTATATAGGAAGCGTTGGGCAGCGTCATCAGCACGGCCACGGGAGTCTCTTTTCGTATTCCCGTATATACCGCAGAGCGTGGGGACTTTTGCGGAAGAGAGCAGCTCAAACGTGTATATATATATATATATATATATATATATATATATATATATATACACACGCGATGTTTTTATAATTTATTATTTACTCAAATTATAATTCATTTAATGCAATTGAATAAACTAAAACGCGTAGGGTTGATTTGCTGTTTCTGAAAAAAAAATTATTGTGCTCCATACTCTGCAATAGCTAATACTATATTAAGTAGAAAATAGAATCGTGTATATATACATATATTAAGCACGAGAGAGATTATCATTGCTCGCTCACTTTCTTCGAGAGAAATTTTAACGAACGCGATGCGCGGCGCATTTATAATTCTGCGAAATTCTACATAGAAATTAGGAGTTGATATTAATGTTACAACACAGTTCTAAAACTTTAACATAATTTTTTAGCAAATAGAAATTTTTGTAAAAAATCAATCACGTAAAAATACATTATACATGTATAGTTGCACGTATAAAAAAAGTTTTTTCTAAACGGCGCATAATTTTAGCGAACTTTATTTCATCACCCGGTAAAAGTATTTATAA
Source organism: Sycobia sp. Sy_11 (assembly GCA_018907035.1). Lineage (NCBI taxonomy): Eukaryota > Metazoa > Arthropoda > Insecta > Hymenoptera > Epichrysomallidae > Sycobia > Sycobia sp. Sy_11. The sequence continues at coordinate 123,708 of JACCIC010000185.1, read as the reverse complement.
CTTTAAAATCGAATTGTTTCCACGAAAATTTTGAAAAAAAAGCTCATTAGAGTAAAATGAAATTTGTGCGACAATTTTTACAATATCATATCGCCCAGATTAAAATCGAATTTTTAATCATCCGAAACGAGTAGACGAGATGAAATCAGAAAACTTCACGCTCTAATTCGACGAACACTCAAAAGCTGTGTTAGAAAGAGAGAGAGAGAGAGAGAGAGAGAGAGAGAGAGAGAGAGAGAGAGAGAGAGAGAGAGAGAAAAGAAGAACACCATTAAAAATTTCTCTCGACGCATTTTTAAAAACTAAACCAAATTTTCACTTTTGCACCATTCGCTGACATATATTTTTCGTTCCCGGATCACAAGATCGTCCTCGGCCACGAGAAACCCGCAAGCCACATCGAGAGGAGAAATTATTATATGCATACATGCAGATGACACGCACGCGCGCGCGCCCCGGCGAAAGGCGAGCGAGCGACTGATGGTGCTGGTGCTGGTGCTGGTGCCTTGCCCGTAGCCGCAGGCGCCGCGCGAGAGCAGCGAGCGCATCAGCGCGCGAGGAAATTGAAGAATCGCGCCGCTTCGCGAGCGGCGGTGGGAGGGCCGTGCTGCTGGATGGGGGGGGGGGGCGAGCGCCGGGGGAAACGGCTTCTTAACGGGTGCGATGGGAAATGAAAGAAAGGACAATTGTTATTGCTAAAGATGACGGCGATACGGGATGTCGGATTATCAAGACACATAAGTACTCAACCAGAGTTTTCGAATAATTGCGTTTGACGCTGTGCTTCGCAATCTGCAATTCCATTGTTTTGGGCCGGGTGCACATTTTGAAAACCATTGTCATGTATAGATTTTTGTGAAACGATTATACTTCTATTCTGTATAAATTTGTAATTGGGGCAATTTTAAAGCTTAAATATTAGACTTGTTTACTCCGCCCTCTTAACATTCATTAGCTTTCATTGAAAAATCTGATAAAATTCGTGTAAATGTATTTCAATTAATATTGTATATAAGACTCAGAAGTTCGATCAGTAGTTAAAATATTAAATTAGTATTAGAATGTGATTCAATAATAATTCTATGATTTCTTAAGCTTTCTATTCACAAACAGGTTAGAAATTCTATATAATACAGTGAACATACTCAAAAGGAATTGCAATAGTGATATAAACAGTTGTGATTCGATATGCTAAGGCTTTTCATATACTTTTTTGTCTAATGATGCATTTACTAAGTCCAAAACATTCCATTTTGTGAAAAATTAAAAACAAAAGAGTCAGGCCAAATCAACCAATACCCTCAATTACTTATCTATTTATATAATTATTGAATTACTAACATCATCACACTCATGAAACATATGTAAGAATTTTTATTTTTAAGCATCAATATTTTAAAAACATCTATATTTTGTTATATTTAAAAAAACTTTAATTTATAAAAAACTCACTACAGCTATCTCTTTGGTGTAATATCAAAATGTTCAAGCACAAAGACGAACTCTCAACTACATACTCCAATGATATTCAAGGCATAAGTTATTGTTGGGATTAGAATCTATATGTCAGTCTTCTATCTCTTACACTTTTATGAACTGCATTGCTAAAAATTCTCGACTACACACATCACGTATAAATTTGTATATACTAATATATATACGAAATTTCTGCACACAGGATATAGCCACCTAATGACATCAAGAAATTGATATTGTATTCTAAGTGATAAAAAATGTAAGCAAAATTTTTTCTGCATTGCTTTCAAGACAATTCCCTATTCATACCTTATTAATATTATAATTATTTGTTCTCAATCGGAAAATAGTTACTCAAACATAAACTTATGCATGTCTTTCAACATTACTCTAATATAGCAGAAAAGAATCAAAATTAATATCTATCTCTTTTACTTGACATAGGTCAAAATAGCTGTAGAAAATAAATATTTATTAATCTATCCTAGTATTTTTAATATATAATTCTCGCACTATATTAATTATTTTAATATTTTTACTTTATCTTTATGCAGACTAATTCTATATAATATTACATAAATCTTTAATTTGTCATTCTAATTAATAGAAATAATATTAAATATGCTAACAAAAAAATCAATGTGCATAAATATTAAAAAGTTATATATTTTAATTTAAAGGTTAGGATTATTTACAATAATCATTTTAAACAAATAAAATTTTATTAGTAAATATGATATTAGATTAAGAATATTATAATTGATTACAATCACCCAATTTTTATTGTGTATTACGTTTAAGAGAATTAAATTTTTGTAAGTTATATTGTACTATAGATATTTTTATTATTTTATTTTTATTGTATGCAATGTAAAAATCTCCATGTATATTAGATAGTTATTCAGAATTATACCCTAAAACTTAAATCAAAAGACAGTAATCGGTTTATCGATGGATTTCTTTCCTTAACCAATTAAAAATAATATAAAACATACTGTAAGTTGAAATGTAATTGCATATTTTTTATTAAAAAATTAAGTTGGATGAATAGAATACACTGCATCTAAAATAAATTTTCACAATTGTGTAAACTTAAATTTATATCTAATGAAAAGTTCTTATTTAAACACGTTAATTCACTGTGATTGAAAAATTTGAAGTATAACATAGTAGAAGACAAATTTAATATAATTAAATGTTACTTTTATAAATAAAGTAAAATTGAACCTGTGTTTAAATATTAAAAATAATTTACAATATTATATTATTGTATTAAGACAAACAATTATAAATTATTGTTGATAAAGCAAAACTCCAATATCATTTCTACCCAAATTCTAATCAATTGGCTGACTTAATTGGTTAAAAAATTATGAATCTTTTATTTACCTGTATGTTCCTTTGCATTGTGGACTATCGTATTCAACGCGTCTTCGTTTATGATCATATTGTGGTGAAGCTGGTGAATGCGACCGCGTTCTGCTTCGCGAGCGATTGCGTCTTCTGCTTCGTGGCATCTGAAGTAAAAATATATTTTATAAATAAAAAAATTTAATTACTATTTTTTGTTTCAGAATCATAAATACTATCCAAACATGCAAGCTAATTATTAAATTTGTACTAAAAGAGGTAGGCAGCAACGAAAAAATCAAATGTATTATTTTATCGAATCGAAGAACTGAAAACACTAACTTTTTCCATTATCCATACATGGCTTGAAGATGAAGATATAGGTGTATACAATTAAAATAAGAAGGATCAACATATGACAAGCAAACACAAGAAATCAGTCTGATGATAATGGGAGATATGAGAGCCACTTTCAATAAGTACTTACATTAGAAAGGTGGAAGAGGCTCACTTGGTCCCAAAAAAAATTGAAGACTGATGATATCCAAGAGCATGAAGATGAAGACAATGATGACAAAGTGACTTGTTGCGGTACAACTTTGTTTTGTGATAATGAACCAGATGTGGAGGACATCTGTTTAATGTCCTCTGCAAATGTTTGTTCTTGACAAATATAAGCATGATGGAAAAAAGAAAATGATTTTTGATGATTTTTTGTGTATAAGACAATTATTAATATTGATTGATTAATTGATAAATAAACAATTCAAATTTTAAACTCGTTTAATTAACTAAATCTCTATTAGTTTAATAAATAATCACAAATAATATATAAAGAAATGGTAAATGATTTATAATTTATTAATGAATAACTTTAATGTAATTACACGATATATTCTATATCATTACTAAAGAATTGTTATAGATTACTGTATATATTATGATTTTTCTAAAAGAATAAGAATTCAGAAAAATAAAATGATCTTGACATAATGTAAAACGATTGAATTCAAAATATATATTACAATTTATGAAATTTTAATCAATTTAAATTAAAAAATATGCTTTCAATAAGTGTATATAATATGCGATGGAAGATATTTTATTTTCGATACTATTTTAATAATTAAATGTTTATATTCAAGCATGGCTTAAATTATTGGTCAATATTGATTGATTCAAATAACTCCAAATTTGATGTAATAATATATCAAAAATTCAATTATTGTAACATATTTTCTAATTACAAATAGTAAAATTATAATGATGACTTTAACATTGACTAAAAGAAGCTTGGTACTTGTTCACTGCAAACTGAGGAGCAGAAAAAGAAGTAATCAAAATTAATTTTATAGACACGTGTACCAAAACTGGAAGAACGTTTTAAAGTTAAAAGAAAACGAACACATAAAGCACCGAACATTTATGAAGAGAATATCAACAATCAGCAGACCTTGAAATGTTGAGACAATTGCAATAGAAGATTTACACAGTGATTACATACTGTATCATAACCTGAAGAATGTGAACGATATCCAAATTAACTTGCAGTTTTCGAAATGTAAACACTGCTCTTATAATTAGAAGAAAAATTAGGAAAATAACACCTTTAAGTCCAAAGAGATGCTTTCAATACTGCTACGCAAGAATTTCCATGAATTGTCAGCCATCTTAGAACATCTGCCCTTATGCCATAGATGAACGCGCGCATTCAGTTACTGACGCGTCAGAGTCAAATTACCTATGCACAGCACAGACCTTTCGGAGTTTGATGAAGTCGGATGCGAGCATGCGAGTCTGAACCTGATGTGAATATTGCATCTGGTTGGAATAAATACGCTTCCTGAATATTAAATCTTTTTTTTCATAAATTCGAAATTCGATTCTGCTGCACTTAATATTAATATACTATTAAATATTTAATTTTTTAATAAAATTGATGAAAACTGTATGAATCAGAGGTCTTATGAAGTAAGCCATGCAAGTTTTCCTTGCATTAAATTTTTTTAGATATCCTAAATATTAAATAAACGAATTAATAAATTTAAAAAAATCTTAATAGTAATTTTTGTAATACTGAATAAAGGTTAAATTATTTCAATAATTAAAACTTATTTAGAATTGTAATTATTTTTTACAAGATCTTTAAGATGTATAGCATATAAATGTTGTAAATTATATTTACATAATATACAAATAAAAATGAAAAAATTCAATAATTCAATAAAAAAAACGAACAACGAAAACAAATTTACGGTCGTAATGTAAATTCATCTTTATATCTGTTTAAATATTATAGTCTCATCGATTTTGAAAAAGTAAACGAAGATGTTGACCATCGCAAACTGTCACGTACAGTCATCCTGAATTAATAATCGCCGCACTGCGTCGCGCAAACGAGAACGACGTTGACTTGTATATAGCTGTTTCATTGCTCTACAGAACAGTGCGCATATACAAACTAAATTGTTTTCATAGTCCTTGGTTATGATAAAACTAATAAAACTAACCAATAAATCCCTTATTCATAAATAATAAATATCATAATCGTAAATATATCGTAATGAAAAGCAGTACACACTCATACACACATGGACGTGAGCAAGAGCGCGCGCGCACACCCAAGCCATGCCCCGTAATATTCTATAGTAGCAGCTGATGCACAACACTTACGTCGATTATTATTTCCAATGCGCTGTTTTGATGCCACAATTAATCTCGGAAATATTATCCTGTACTTATCCCCTGAAGAGGTTATAATCGTGTTTCCAGAACAACGGTTCCAAAACGATTTCCAACAACGCACCTGGAGCAAAATGTGACGCGGTAGCAGCAGGGGGCGATAATGCGACGATGCGTGATACCCGACGTATACACGCGTTCTTACTTGCTCCAATATTAATAACCTGCGCTGTACACGGACACAGCAACGCGCTAATACGCGATGAGAAGGAAAAGGAGGGGGGGAGGGCCGATCGATGCCAAGGGAGATTCTCGGCAGCTGGCTACAGGCAGAGCTACAGGCTAGACTCCGGGAATAGGAAAAGAATCGAGAAAGCCGCTGTGCCCCGCGGAAGCTTCCGATACACGTCGGAAATGACCGATTTACCGTCGGCGGTAAATTCAAATGAGAGAAGAGTTTTTCACTACGGATATATATATATATATATATATATATATATATATATATATATATATATATATAAATGTTAATAACAAATAGAGAAACACATATTCGGAAGCAAAATTCCAATGTGTCACATCAATTGTTTACGATATTTTTGTGCATCGAAACATTTGTAAAGAAAATTTTATTTCAAATTGTCAATCATTAACACAAGATTTTATAGTTATATAAAAAAAATAATATAATAATAAAGTAAGGTACCATATTAACGAACTGAATTTTAAATTTATTTTGAAGTAAAAATCAATAAATCATTATTAGAGTAATATTATTATCTAAAAAAATTTCAAGCTGAAAATTTCGTTTGTCTAAATATTTTAGCTCCTAGCAAATTATTCAATGTAAATATAAAATTTGAAAATCGTGAGACCTCTCCATGTTGGAGAGTTTTCAACATAACAGTTATATTTCCTGTAGTTTCTAATAAATTCTAAATGTTATATTCATGCTATTATCTTTTATCAATAATTCTTCACTAAAATGATTCATATGTCTATTTTTATTAATTTACAAAAATAACAAACCAAAAAAGTTTTTGGAAAAAATTTATATTTGGATTTTGAATCGTATTAAGAAATATTTTTATCAGTCTTACAGTCTTTATAATATAAGATATTAACTAAAATAATAACAGTTAATAACCGATGTTTCGAACCGCTACGTTAGTAGCTAAACTGTTAGTTTAGTTCCTAAGGATGAACCGTAGTGGTTCGAAACATCAGACACCAAAGGAGAAAATAAGGTAGTGGGGGCAGTCAGGTTGTTCTTTACTTACATAGAATATAGTTTATTATTTTTATTTTATTTTATTTTATTATTATTATTTTAATTTTTTATCTAATTAAATTTAATAATAAGTTTTATTTCAGATTCTTTGGGGGTGATAATAAACAAGGATAATCTGACTGTCATTATTTTAGTTAATACACTATATTATAAAGACCGTAAGCCCGATAAAACTATTTATTAATTTAATTGAAAACAGTAAAATGATAAATTAAATGTTTAAAGATATTAGGAAATTACTCCATTTTCAAATAGATCAATATATATATATATTACGACATACGAGAACACTCTTTTATTGTGAATTAAACGATTTATGTATTGTATTTGTCACAGCATATAAATTATAATCGTGTTTTTGTAAAAGTAAAATCGCTCGTTTTCGTTGAAAATTTTTACACTTATGTTTTTTGGATGCTGATCATTATCGAGCTTACTGAAATACATTTTTTATGCTCTATATATTTTTACTCTAGAGCTTATATTTTTCAAGAAAAAGTCAATCCAAGATCAATTCTGAGTGAAAAACAGTGTCAATATGTCAATGATATACCGACCATCAGTTATTACCATATTATTGATCGTCTAGGAAGTGATCGGTACAAGCCCTGTTCGTCGTTCATTGGTTCTCGCAATTGTCTGACATCCAGAAGTGAAAAAAGAAAGAAATACGGATTAGACTTCGGTTAGAGAGAGATAGAGATAGAGATAGAGATAGAGAGAGAGAGAGAGAGAGAGAGAGAGAGAGAGAGAGAGAGAGAGAGAGAGAGAGAGAGAGAGAGAGAGAGAGAGAGAGAGAGAGAGAGAGAGAGAGAGAGAGAGAGAGAGAATGATCAAGAACAAACCTGAACAAACATATACAAGCAGACCTATGTATATATATATATATATATATATATATATATATATATATATAGTCATTTACGATGAAAAACCATCATTTTTATATTTTTGATCGTGAAAATTCAATATACAAAGAAGTTCATTTTTAAAAACCAGAATCTGGAATCTTTTCGGTAGTTGATCCTAAATTTAGTTCACTTACCATTGAACAAGCATTTTAAAATAATATCTTTGTTTAAAGAATTAAATACTTGATTGATTGGTATATTTAATATTTTTACTTTATATTACTATTTTAAGTTCATAAGAATAATAATAAAACCACACAACTGTTGAGTTTTGTGGATTTACCTCTTCTTCTCCAGTATAGGCACACGCACACGATTATGCACGCGCGTACGCCTATGCACACGCACACGTCTATGAACACACGCACGCAATTTATATATCTATTTATATATACGCGATGATATACATCTATTTATAGATAAGTAACTTCAATTTTTAGTAAAATGTAAAGGTAAAAAAAAGAAAGAAAGCTTAAATCTAGTTTCTATAAATAATTATCGCACACATTTTTGTTATCACCATGAGGAGTATTTTAAAATTTAGAACTACTTTCGTTAAATTAAATCAAATTCCGATTTATTACATAGTTAGGATATCTGTATACTCGTAAAATTAATAATGTTAAAAAAGATTAATGTATAAGTTGAACAAAAAGGAAAAACAAATGGATCCGTATTATTAATCTTAATACGAATCTATTATGAATATCGGATTCCTATAAATAATAAAATTGCTTTAAAAACTTCTTATTCTTATTATATATACATTAACCTAAAAAGAATTGTATTGAAATAAAAATTGAACTAATATAATAAATTCCTTGGAAAGGTAACTTAAAATCTTACGATTCGACATCAAACGTACAAGCCACTTATCACTGAGATTCCTCATATTTACTTTTTTTATACTAATTCTTACTACTCAATCATTACGTTATTTCCAATAAAATTTAACATTAGCTTATATTTTTTATAAAAAATATATAAAATTTTAATGTAGACATTCATATATAATTATAAAAAAAAACGAAAAAATCTAAATCAATACTTAATGTCATTTAAAAACAAAAACTCCGAAGAATTTTATCCCTTCCGCCTGAATATATACTTACATTTTATAATTTAAAAATATCTGGAAGCATAATTACGGATAAAATATAGAGCACAGTCCTTAGATTTCTTGGAACTCACAAGTATCTTCTTTCAGTTTTATAGGCCTTATCGGAATCACTTTTTTTCAATAAAAAAATATCACGTGACTAATATATAGACAACATAACGCATAGCTGACCGGCTCTGATACACTAACCTATAAATCAACACGAGTCATACTGCACTTTCCTCGCCGAATTTCGAATAAAACTTTCTAAACTTTCAATCACCTTTTTACTACTCCTTGCTCGGTCCACCATTATGATTTCTGTCTTTTTCTATTTTTTCTTTTATTAATAATGTTGCACTTAAAATTTTGCTAGCCATTTACAAACAAGAATTTGAGGAGGGCCGAAAAGATTTGTTTTGTTTGTTTACGACGGTTTAGCGATTTTTATTTGTCGAAATGAGACTCGAAATAAATAATAGCAGACGGTCGTATACGTTCCGCATTCACGAAAAAAGCATTATAAATTCCAGAATATTCAACTTTAATTAAAATTGCATTTTTTAAAAACTCTTCTAATAAATTCTCATCTAATGCTACGATACAAAAGACAAGAAATATGTATAAACAAGATATTCATAACTGCCTCATGTCAGTCTCTTTCAAAGCTATACACATCAGCAAGCAACAAACAGACAAAGGGCACAGATGAGAGATTGTATAAAAAAAAAGCAAAATAATTACCTTGCCGACAACCAAAAGGTCGATGAATTTCTTGAAGACGAGACACAAGTAGCCCCACAGCATGTTATTTTGCCACAACGGCTATCGCAATAATTTCGACAGCCCGGCTCGTCCTCGCCGGACTATCCTTTTTCCTTTCTTTGCGTGATATTTGCTTTGTAGAATTATACACAGTCTTATACTATTAACTGCTACTGCGCGTAAAAAGCCGCGAACCACGTTGCCCTCTCGTATTACTATAATATTACTATATGCGTATACCATACACGCGCGTCGGTCGACGACCAATAAGAATATGTGAATAATATACATATAATATAATATATAAAATTCGGAGATGTGCGCGGGTGCGCCGGCGCGAGAAGAATGTTTACAAGACAATGTCGGTATGTTACCAACGAATTAGAGTTTATATGATATATATATATATATATATATATATATATATATATATATATATATATATATATAATGCACTCTGGATCCTGAATATATTATATATATCAATCACGCGTATATACAGACACCGTCTGGAATTTGATGGAGTAAAACTGATGCAAGGAGAAAGACTGATAATATGCGATGAAATTCCGAGTAAGTATAGATGGCGCCAAACTCTCATCTATGCTGTTGCTGAGGGCTAATCCTATATATATATATATATAAATATATACAAGTGCTCCAGCCAGACTCTAGCTACAGCTCTGGTGCTAGCTGGTGCTAATACCAGCTAATACAGTCATGTCATGGTACAGTGCGCATCTTCTTTGCGAAATTGGAAATATAAGATGAATGCGAAGGCCTCCCCTTGATGATCAGTCGAGAAAGAATGTCAGAAGAATGTGAAAGAATGCATTAATTTACACTTATAGGTTTTTTGAACGAGTTTTTTTTAACTTCCATGATTTTGGAGCCGAAATTTTTTTTTTTTCATTTACAAGTAGATGTCGAAAATGATTGGTAGAGTTTGAATATTGAATGAAGGATTGGAAATGAAAGCTAAAATTTTAACAAGTTTTTTTATCATTAGTATTAAAAAAATGTGTAAAATTTGTTTTCATTCTAAATTTAAAGAATTGAAAATATACTTATCCATATTTTATGTAAACTCTATACAATTACTATACCAGAATAAAATATTATAAACAAGTATATCGTTTATTTTTAGTACTTAATGATTTGATTGTAAATAATTATAAAAATATTTGGATATTAAATATACATTTATTTCTTATTAATAGTAAACATTATATAGATATTCATAAAATTGGAGACACTGCCAAATATATTTAGTAATATAAATGGTCCGTTAATCTAAATTTGTGGTTTCATTAGAGTTAAAATAAAAGAAAAATTAAAAATTATATACTTTAGCTAAAGTGCAATCAACTGTTCTGCTAATTTAATGTATATAAAGAAAGAATTTTTAAAAGCTTTAACTTGGTTGTCAAATGAAGAATATGGATTATTTTCATAGGAGCAGAAGATATTTGAAAAATTCTTATAATACGAATACTATACCGAAGGAGAAGTAGTTGTTTCTTATAAATAGAAATATTTGACAAAGTGATTAATCAAATAATTTCTTAAAAATAATATATGAAAAAGTTTTAAGTCAATTATTATGATTTAAACAGTAAATTTGAAATAAATAAAGTTGATATTCACATATACGCACACATCCATGTGAATGTTTACGAATAGAATTATAATTTATGTACACCGAGTTTTTTTATGTTAGCGGTTAGTCTGAGAGTCAGATATTGTATAGAATTATAGTTTAGATAGTGTTTTACGATGCTAAAAATATAGTAATATTTATAATCATGTAAGCAATCTAGATACGTAAAAAGAACAAAATAGTTTAGAAAAATTATTAAAATTATTAAAATTTTTTAGCTTGTGTGTGCAACTGGAATACAATTATTATAATTGTATGAGAGAAATGAGTACATTTTCAAGGATTTTTATAAGTTTTTAAAGTTATTTATATTTCTTTATAAAGTTGTGCGTGCAACCTACCTTTATATATTTATAGAGTGCTGCTATACCGACCTGGCAAGGATCATATTTTAAAATTCTAATATTATTTTCTCTTAAATACAAATGATAGAATCCCACAATTACTTTTTTTATCATAAGATTTGTGAAATTTTTATGGAATGATTTGTGCAAATAAAAATGGGATAGTAGAATTATTTTGTAAATAAAATCATTGTTTTTTGCGATAATATTTACATTTTAATTCTTCATATCAAATTTATAAAAATTGATTTTAGTGAAAATACTTATAAACGTATCCACTTCCCTTAACGTTGTATAATTTATTACTTGTTTCTGAGACTTTTTTTTATTCATTCTTATCATAACTGAAAAATTTTTAATCATTCTTTTTGTTATAAATTACGCTGCTGCCTATTTCTTATTACTACAAATATGTTAATAAAATATAATCAGTATAAATATTATTATTATATATTATTTATTAATGTTAGTAATAATAAGAAGACCATTATTAAAAGTGGAATAAAAAAACATCAACACTATGCATACTAATATGTTTGGTATATAAATATTTATTTAAAAGCAAAACAAATTCCTTATAATTAATTAAAATACTATAAAGTCTAATAGAAAATAAAAACAAAAACATACGTAAAAATCTCGAGCACTGTTGCACTGAACTTGAGCATTCAATAAAACTGGACTATTTAGAATGCAGTAAATATGAATAATAATTTTTAGAATAATTTGTTAAAAAAGGAAACTATACATTTTTCTTATACTATATAGTAGAAATAAATGTACAGTTGTTTTCTATAAATTTGTACATACATTATCTTTTGCACATGAAAATTTAATACAAGTATATTTTAAAATTAATTGTTTTAAAATGAGTTCAATCTCTTCGATAACACGTAAGATATTAAATGAGCGAAAGAAATAAAAAGAATAAAATATAATTGAGAAAACTTTTACTTGTAACTTTGACCGCGTCTTTTACTTTTCTGATTAGATGAGTATGTAATATGTGTAGTATATATGGCAGATTGTAATGATTGTCCTCAAGTTTACTTGAATAGTACTAAATATTTTATGATGCCTTTGAAAATCAAATTATTAATATTATTAATATTATTATTAGGTTTTTAATACTACACTAATTAGCGACGGAGATCTACGATGTGCTTGTAAATAAGGAATGTGTATAAAATTTTTAGAACTGTGTTGGTTGTGGTGCTTGTCTCGAATCTGCAGAGACCCGGATTCGAACTCGGGGGCCATCGAGTTGCGAGTCCTTCACTCTACTGACCAATTAGCTATGTTGCAAGCCTTTTATACTGCAAGTTAGAATATTACGGAAAAAAATTAAATTTTAAAATAGCGAACATTGCGAAAACTTTGTAAAAACTAAATTTATATTTAAAAGGGTAACAGCAGTCTACGATACTTCCAAACCCACTTTTTTATTTATATATATATTTTAATATATTGCAATATAAACTTATCCAATCGATTTCATATCAAATTATACACTTCTCATTTGATATATATGATGAGACCTTTAAATGCTATTTCTTCAAAACCATTTATTTCATATTGAACTGTACAAAAGTATATTAAATGCTTGAATGGATTTTCATGAAAAGTTGGAAAGTAATTCCATACTTTTCACAGAACTACGTTAGTATTCCATTAATAGTAATCTTTTTACCTAGTCTAGTTATAACTTCACTCCATATTTTCTCTTGGCAAAAAGAAATTTGTTTTTTAATTGTATATGTATTACTATTATACCACAGTTAATAAATTTATATATATAGAAATTTCAAACACTTTATATCTCTATATATCTATATACATACAACACTTTATATCAGTAATATATCAAATAAATGTTTTTAATATAAATTCTATAAGCCTTCTTAATCCTTCACATAAAAATTTTTTTAATTAAACAAATGAGAGTGGTGTTACCCCTTATATTTTTTTAGCATCTTAAAAATTTCTTCTAACACGACATGCAAATATAAAAAATATGTGCATATACGTTTTAATTTTTTTATTAGGTATGTAGGAAATGGAGCGTGAGATAAAATTAATAAGCATTAATAATCTGTAATGACGAATACTGTATTTAAATATTTATTTATTAATTTTGTAAAGTGTGATGATCGTATATACAATAGTTCGTGTTTTTTTTAGTCAAAACTATATATTTAATATCATTAGCCCATTGACGTTTAATTGACTGATTTTAAGATTCTGTGCACAAAATACTATCATAAAGTCATATTACTTATTCGCAAAAAATATAATGATACGAATATTTGTATCAATTATAATGTATAATTTTGAACTCAACTATTAAAAATTAAAAATTGTACTTATGTCGACTGTTTTGAATTAAATTAATAAATATTTTTATCGATCTTACCGTCTTTATAATCTAATATATTATACTCAAATATTAACAGTCAGACTGTCCTTGTTTATTATTACCTCCGAAGAATCTGAAATACAACATAGTATAAATAAACAATTTAGTCCCTGAAGATGAACCGTATCGATTCGAAACATCGGATGTCAAAGGAGAATTTTCATTTATGGTGGTGGGAAGAGTCAGGTTGTTCTTTGCTAACATAGAATATAGTTAATTATTTTTATTATTTTTATTTTATTATTATTTTTATTTTTATTTTTAATTTTTAATCTAATTTATTTTTAATAATAAATTCTATTTCAGATTCTTCGAGGGTGATAATAAATAAGGACAGTCTGACTGTCATTATTTTAGTATAATATATTATAGGATAAAGACTATAAGATCGATAAAAATATTTACTAATTTAACTCAACTATTAAGTTATATAAATTATTATTAAACTATATTGATGTCAGAAAAGTAAGTGATTTTTTTAGATGATAAACGCCAATGGGTCGAAATGACAAATTTAATAAAGTACGTACTTGCAAAGCTAGTAAACTATTGGTTGATGCAAAAACTTTCGACCGATACAAATTACTTTGTACGGGAATTTTTTTTGGGGAGTATGACTTTGATGATGAAAGCACTGACTTTAGCGATGTCATCCACAGCTTTTTGCATGCCAACTGAAATGAAATTGATGTTATTTAGCTCAAATTATAATTTTATTTTATAAATTTAAACTTATAGTTACAATTTGTGCTATTTAAAAGAAAGTTTCTTTTCTTGGTAAATATGTTTAAATATCTTTTCTATAGACTTATTATAAGGTATATATGAAACTTGCCCAAAGAAGATGCGAGTGAATATGCGACATATATGAGAATTAGTATACTCTACGTAATACAGAGCAGCTCAACTTAATTTTCAATTTTTTACAGTAAAATATATCAGATTGTTAAATTTATTTCTTAATGCTTTACATCTAGTGTTTTTATATATGTTTGATTAGCATTAACTGGATCTATAGACAAAGAATGTATAATTTATCGAAATTTATCTTATAGCAAATAAAAGATATCAAATTAGCAAACTTAAAGAAGAAAGTAAAAGAATCGAAAAGAGAAAGGTGGTTAGATGATCAAAGGTTACAGTGTTTATTGGACAAATAAAGTTTATAAACAACGAAGTAGTAACGATAAAATGAAGAGAGCACTTATAAGCATAAAATAAATTCAGGTATGTATTTAAACTTAAATCCATTCATGAACGTAACTATTGCCCGAAATGTATAAAAGAATTAGAAAAAGGGAAACGTTTTAAAAACCATCTGTTGGCTAAAGCACGAGCAAACAAAATGCAATTAAATCATTTATTTAACAGTGTAATAGTGTATAGATATACATTTTAAGATTAAATATGATAAGCAAATTTAAAAAAATACTCGCTGTATATTAATGTATATATGGATTGCATGAAAAAAGAGAGATAGATTAGAATATAATTAATATGAAAAATCATGATCAATTATAGGCGATACTTAATATGATCTTTTATAAAATAACATATGATAATATTTAAAAGGAGTGTAAACAGAAAAAAAATTAAAAAAGGCAAATAGAGGAGAAAATCAGCGTAACTTACAGGAGAAGAAATGTAAGAGGATCGGACTATATACTGATATATTGCATCGAATATACAATGGCATGTAAAATACTGCATTGTACATAAGTGTATCAAAGTTGCATGCAAGAAGGAAATATTATGGAAAGGTAAAGCCCCTGTATAGGTAAATCAAATGATTAACATTTTGTATGATAATCGGAACACATTGAAATAGAATTTATTTCAATATACATAGCTTCATATAAAAAAAATTAATTTAGAATCTGTACAAGTTTTTTTTAAGTGTTAAGGCGATAAAGTAAAATGAAAAGTAATAAGCGAAGTAAAGTTTCATAATTGCTGGATTCGTTTATAAGAAAATTTTATTGCCATTTCAAGCGCATTCATTCTTCTATAATTATAATTTACGCTAAAGAAAAAAAGGAAATACCGTAAATATTACAGTTAGTTGTTTATTGATCTTACTAATTGCGATTTTACCTATGGCAGTATAGTGTGAGAAGTTGAAATAACGGTAAATTACAGAAAAATTACATGCAAAAACATTTTAACATTTGAAGGTAGTATATAACAACAGAGAATGTATATACACGAATTGAAAAATAACTCAAATCTCGTCAATATTGGCAGCTTATTAGTAGTTAGACATATAACCATTTATTGATTGAAAATAAAATTATTATTATTATGAAAATTATGATAAAACAGCTGAAAAAATTTTTTTTGCAATTTACGAATGTTGTCGTTAGGGTTGTTGAGTGTCTTTCGAAAAATCGATATTGTGCATTAAGAAAAAGTTTGCTTGAATTCCATTATTGGTTAAAACATGTAATAAAAAAAAATGTACATTAAAAGTCTATTTTTTTAATATAATATAAATTTTACTGTAAAGTTAATTTTATATATAGAGTAACACTATTAGAGGATGCATGGAATAGCTTTGCACTGAATTTTTAATGTAATTATTTCTAGCGAGAAATTATAAATAAATGCTATTAGTTTTATAATATTATACGTTATTCAGGTCTTAATATTGTAGTTTTCTTTCATCAATACTTTAGATTAATAAATATAAGAAAATATAAAAGTTGTTGGAATCATAAAGGATGTTTTAAACATATTTTATTTCTAATAAGGTTTATTAATTATATAACATTGTTTATGTTAACAACAAGTTTTGTACTTTGCATTACGAAACGTAGAAATATGTTCTTCGATGCCCTACGAACGGTTGGTAAAAAGAGGTTTATAGGATTTCATAGCAGTGATGTTAACTATGGTCAATTCGAAAAAAATTTTTAAATAACGAATTCGAAACTTTAAAAGAAAATTAATAAAAGTCAGAGTTATCGAAGATATTGTTTTTTAAATCATATCCTAAGGAATTACATTTTTTTCTCGACTTATTTTCAAATCATAATAGTGTAAGAAGATGCGATGAAAAACATTTAATCATATTCCGGTACAGATAAGGAATTTTTTGTTAATCGTAATATATAAACGTAATTAAGACGTAATATATTCATATTTAGAATTAATCCTTATAGGGTTGAATCGTTTTTATACACTGAAAGTTATTCGTTATGAATTAAAATAGTTTTTCACCGAGTATCAAAACATTAAATCATTAAGCTAAGTTTCATTAGGTTTGCATTGTTTTCTTGTTGAAAATATAAAATAATAATATTGAAATAATAGAACAGTGACATGTAACTTTATCCATTTCTTTGATTTTTTATTTCAACGATGTTAAACTGTAAACCTCTATATTTTGCAGTTTTCTTAAGTATTTGGATGAATTTTTCAAATTCTGAATAACACAATATTATTTACAAAATAAATAATAAAACATAGCTATATCGTATGTAAATTCTATAAAACATAGAATGAAACGTAAATTATAAAAATAAAACATAGAATTCGTGCGAGTAATCGTGCGGTGAACTATTACTATAAGATTATACATTCCAGAATTGAAAAATGATACTGTTAAAGATCTCATAGACCTATAAACTGCCAATATTTCATATAACGATCTAAATATATTACATAAAAAGTAAAAGTTACTAAGCACATCAGTATGATATATATATATATATATATATATATATATATATATATATATATATATATATTACACGTGTGTGTATATATACACGAAAGAGAAAGAAATGAAGATATAAGAATATTATAATAATATAGTCAGAAAGCCCGCACAAATTACCAATTTTCCCGCGTCTCTGAACTAGCGAGCATTCCGCCGCCCCTTTCCACAGCATATTATATTTTCTCTCCCCTCCCGGCTCACTCACCCTCTACGACACTGCAGCTCGAACCTCCCTTTCAATGTTAAACTCTCGTGGTTATAAAGTAAAAAATCGAGCTAAAGAAAGAAAGACAGAGAGAGAGAGAGAGAGAGAGAGAGAGAGAGAGAGAGAGAGAGAGAGAGACGAATCTCGTACTGGTCAATAAATGCACGATGCTTGCGCGCACCAACGAAATCCCCGTTCTCCACACCTGTATATCTATATACGTGTAAAGAAGAAATGCTGGGCCACCACTCCTCCGCAAAGAGTATAGGTGAATATATAGCGTTCGTTATCGCACGTCTTTATGTAGCATCCTACCTTGCATTTCCTGAGGCGATCCAGCAGGTACTGATCGGCGGGTCGTCGATGCAATCGGGCCGCGGGGGCCTGATCGAACAGCTGACGATGACGGACGAAGACGAGCCGGAACAGCTGAGCCCTGCTGTTCATCTTACGAGGGCGGCACTCCGTGCCGCACTGCGCGCGCGCGCCCGCCCGAGCTCACCACTACCACCCCCGCGCGGGGCGACGGTAATAAGATATATATATATATATATATATATATATATATCTATTGTAGGTGATATCCCCGTCGTCCCCCGCGGACGATTGCGCAGGCCCGATAGCCCGGCGATGATCCGATGACGATGATGATCCAGGCGCTGCGCAGGCGCCGCTGAAGCTGCCTGAAAGAGCGATGATGCGAATTCTGGTGGCAATGGCATAGTATTTCATTTAATATATATATATATATATATATATATATATATATATATATATAGCGTACAGCGCGGATTCAGCGTTTTGCAACGATGACCGCTGCACCGACGTTCCTGAAGGCCGAATGCTTTTCGGAGATCGCATCATCTTTTAAAGAAAGCATATATACCCTATACTCGGGGGCAGAATTATAGTAAATACGTTTTCTAGAACACGCATTGGAGCTAATTTTGGTTTAACTGTACAATAAAGATCTCTATGTTATTTGAAGGAACGACAGGCTGGAGTTATTGTGGAATGCAGATGTTCAAATATATTATTATTTTTATTTATTGGTCGTACCCAAGTCTATATGGAAAGGTTTGAATGAAGGCTTTGCTTTGAAAACTAGGACACTTCACATGTTCGTACAGAAAGCTAGAGCACAATTTTCAATTTTATATGAAAAACTAACATATTCGAACACGTTACATTTATTTGCGCATAAGAGTAGAACAACTTTTAATTTTGCGTCGTGAACTGTATAGGAATGAGTTGTACTATTTATTTTTCTCCGCCAATCTGGAATTTGCTTACTTTTTGCCGAGGGGCTCATGGAACTTGCTACTTTTCATCGCCTGATATTTGAATCAATTAAATCAAATATTCAATTGTACTACCTTTCGCCACTAATTGTGAATAGTATTACTTTTCGTCGCGAAATGAATTGTGCTAGTATTTATTAGGCACCGCCTATAATGATAACCTTGGTATTAATTCGCTGTTAGCAACAAAAAAAAGTAGCAGAATTCTCGTGATGAATAGTAGTATATTTTGGCAACTCGGTGACGAAAGGTATTTACTCATTTACACGTATTTCTAGGACTTCCGTGAAAAACTAACACAAACGAAAATCCTTTCAAGCGTACCAGTAACTTATATATTACATATCTATTTAATGCTTTTGATAAAATTTGAAACGTGTTCATTTTCGTTGGCAATGTTGAGAGGATCTGTGTCATTAATAATTTAAGTAATTATAGGGACTTTCTTTCAAGATTTGAAATTAAAAGTAAATTAAAATTCATCTTTCTCTTACAAATATAACATCATTAATAATCCTTGCAATCACATGTCCGAATTGACGTGCATTATTATAGTAAAGTTAGAGACACTACTTGATTTGGAGCGAAGCTCGAATAAAAAGTTTCACATTCCTTGCATAGTTCTTGATTGCAATACAATAGTAATGCTATAAAAAATTTTGTATTGGATATATGTAAATTCAGTGCATTGAAGTGAATTAGGATGTGCTTTGACTTTTTAAGACTCTATGTATCTTCAATCGATGCACTATTTATCAGTCTCAAGTTTTACATCTTATAAAATCTAATTACAAAACTTAAATAAATTGATCAACTCACTGTTTGCATATTTGTATTTGAATTATTGAAATTATTTATTATATTTAAGAAATAATTTCATTATATAATTTACTAGTAAAGCCCTATAATCATTTGATCTATTATATTAAAATTTTTGTTGAACATAATTATTATAAAAATTCGTTAATATAATGAAAGTTCTTATTAAGTTCAACTTATTGAAGAGTTTAATAATCAAAATAAGAGTTAAAATTATAATATACTACTTTTTTGAAAGAGTCAAGGTTTCTTTTAATGAATATTCAGCGACTTTTTATCTGTCCTTCGTTATGTTTCTCGAGGGACCATTTAACCTTCTTTTTCCCTTTAATATTTTATACTAATTTAGTAACCCAGAGAGTATAGTTCCAACTTATCTTTCTTTTTTTCTATGAAAATGTTAGATTTTTAGAGTAACAAAATACGTAACATACCCAATTGAAATAAGTCTATGAACATTAATGAAGTCTATGATCAGTAATCGGCTTTGCCTATATTATCAGAAAATACATAATTAATAACAGTGACTTTTTTATTACAACTCCACTCTCGTTAAAACAAGAAAACTTTTGTTGAAGATATTATTTATGATGTACAACAAATTTATCTTTTTTTCTTCATAAAATTCGTAAGCGAGAGTATAGCTAGCTGAATGACGTTGCTAATAAATCTAATCCTCAGATTTAATTTGGTTTGTATTTCAATCCTATAATCATTTATCCGATTTGTTTTCTAAACAAAAGGCGTCATATCCCTTCTTTTTTACAAACGAATGAGGCCTAAATGAAGTATTTTTTAACTTGTTCTATTTATTGCATTTATTTTTTAATACAATTATAGTTATAACTAATTTGAATAATTATTCAATATTTCAGAAACAATTGTAGTTATTAATATATATCTTAGCTTTAGGAATAGATTCGAACCCTGACAGATCCATATTGTTTATAGATATGTTGTTTATCAATATATTAAATATTAATAATATTTTAGTGCTATTAATTAATCAATCGAATCTCAAGATGCTAAAGATTCTTATAGGAATTCTTCTGATGTGAATCCTAAAATTATAAATATTAAATACTTATACTTTGCTGAATGAATGATACGTACTTATCCTTTTTTCTTAGTTTTTTTTTTGATTATATAAGCGAAACATTACAAGCATCAATCAAAAAGACATTTTTAGATTTTTCAGTTAATTGAAAATGTGCAATTTCATAATTTTACCAATAATTTGTTGGAATAGTAAATTAAATAAAATAATTTTTTATTAAAATACGGAAAGAAAATGTTTATTTAAATTCGATTGCAATTAATTTGCGATTTCAACAAACAATGATTATGAAGAGATACACTAGTACTATAATTATATAGGCATATTCAAGTTTTTGGCATTTCCAAAAATATCTTGTAGATTATTTAAAAATAGTTAAAAATATATATTTTTTTAAACTCCTATGACCTATATTGCCGTATATGATCGAATTCTTATTGGAAAAAATCAAAATACTGAGCACTTTATAAATACAAAATAAAAACGATGTAAATAAATGAAATCAATTAATTTATAATTGAGTATTCTATGTTTAAATAAATCAATTGATAAAACAGTTAAACAATGAATATATATATATATATATATATATATATATATATATTATACTATAATAGTTTGCGCGAAAAATAATAGAAATTGAAAATAATACTCTAATATAAGGAACTTTAAAAATAAATATTTTCTAAAACATTATATACATAATTTTACAATTTTACAATATATGTAAGTTTTTGAAGACAACTACTATTTGGTAGTCGCATCAGCAGTGTCGGGTATTAAGGGGGGGGGGTGATGGTGAAGAATTACTGGGCCCTAAATATTAGGGAACAATAGGAGGATAAGTGTACGGACGTTTCTTTCTGCTTTTCGCAAAGAAATAGTTATAAAACAATGGATTTTATAAACAGTATTATAAAATTACTAAATGAACACAATATCGATATAGCAAATTGTCATGTTCAAACATACGATAATGCTGAAAATATACTTGAACAGGACAAAGAATTGCAAACATATTTTAAAATGTATAACAAATACATTTTTTACGTTCCCTGCTGTTGGCACTCTTGAAATTAAGTAGAGAAGTGTAGTGTCGAAAAATGTATTGATACGGTTTCATATTTTTGGATTAAAATATTTGAAGACAATTAATCAACACTGGAAGTTCGACAAGGAGCTGCAGAGTTATTGAAAGAAATTACAAAAGTGGAGAATACTTTCAAGACTGTGTTATACATAAAAGCAACACTAGTAAATACTTTATGTCAATCTCGTGAAAAACCACGTATTGCTATTGTCATTAGTTTTATTGTATTTCATATTTACACAGTGAATTTTTAATATCTGAGTTCGAAGAAAAAGCTCTCCATCAATCAGGAATATTCAGCTTCAAGTAAAACACGCAATATAAATAGATTGGGCAACAAAAAAAAAATGAAACTGTAATGTTACATGTAACAGGAATGTTTAAAATTCAAACATTTTACTTTATAAAAAACAAATACACATAGAATTAAAGATCCGGAGCGAACTTTACTTTACGTTATTAATTTATTATAAATACACTGGGAACAATTAATATTAATATTTACGATTATTTATGGCAGTTTTAGGACAGAATCGTTTGGTTAAAAAAGGCTTTATTATTGTCTTTAAAAAAGACTATTTTCTATCATAAAATTGCTATACAATAATGAATTTTACTATATAACCTTGTATATTTTATGAGTACTAATTCAAATTTTTTCGATAGATGCACTTTGTCCCGAAATTTCCAAGAGAAATAGTAAATATTGATTTATATTAGAATATTTATAGTGCAAAATTTGAAAGAAATGCAACGAGACCAGTCGATTTTCGTTCAAATGATTTAAGTAAAGATTTGTTAATAGTATCAAAATAATTTTTGTTACGAGAAACAATGCAAAATATACGTTTTTTCTAAAGTCGTGAAAATAGCAAAAAGAAACGATAATAGAGCATGCCCTAGAATAATATGAAATTAGATGATTTAATAATGCAAAGATACCAATTTTTCTAATTATTGTTCTAAATATTTATACAGTCTTGAAACTCCTTGTAACATATAGTAAATATTCTGAGAGTGAACAATCGTTTTCAGTGTTGAAAAGAATAAAAGATTTATGTATAGATCTACCATATGTGATGAAAAGTTATCTTTATTGGCTCTTATTGCTATCAAAAATGAGTTACTTAATTGGTTTAGTTTCATTAATTTGATAAGCGGGTTTGCTAATAAAAAAGCAGAAAAAATACCGTTAGTTTTTTATTTTTTATGATATTTAAAATTGAGTGCATTTTTATTATTTATTTTCGCGAGTTTATATATATATATATATATATATATATATATATATATATATTTATTTACAAAATAATTGTTTCCATATACGCTCTAGAAATCACAACTTTAGAGAGGGGATTTCGCCGTAATTTTAGCAGTAGGCCCCGTAAAAACTTAATCCGGCAATGGACATCAGTAGTTAACACTTATTTTCCAAAGCAATCCAATGTATATTTGTAAGTTTAATTTATGAACGAGACTGACTTGTTTACATATAACATCATAAACATTTTAAGTAATTTTATATGAATTCAACTAAGTGCAAATAGTAAATTATAACTAAAATATTGTATAAAATGGCGATTGTTCCAATCAATTTATTAAATCTTCGTGAAGAATTAATTTAAGAGAGAATCATCATACCGTATGAGTATATTTGTAATGGATATAATATTACATAATATATGTTAAATGCGTACATATATATATATATATATATATATATATATATATATATATATATTTCTTCAATTAATATTTCCCTCTCAATTTTCAGTAAAAAGTTAATAGTTCTTCTTGAATTTGGCACTGTACTATACATCATTCCTATTTGACAAATGACCAAGATTAACTGCATATTGTATAGCTACTATATCATAAATGCTTGCGTTCACTAAAATTTTATTAGAGAGTCGAATTATTTCACATCTGTTCCTACTGTAATCCAATTTATAAAGGTATTTTGATGATTCAACTGACTTTAATAATTGGTAAGTGATACTATTTATTGAAAATATGTAATGGAGAAAATTATCAGCGCATATATGAGACACGTGCTTGAAATCAATTTTGCAGATTAAAGAAATTTGCAATGGAACTGTAATATAATTTCTTCGCAGATCGGATTTATTAGATGTCTCTATTATTTACTTTGAAATTTATTACGCAATTAAGAAGATTAGGAGGCTATTCGCGCGAGTTATGTAATTGGATATATAAATAAATCAGTTTATTTAATTTCAAATAAATATTAAACATGATTTTTTTCTCAGTTACTATTGCAAACACCCATTCAAACATCCATATTTAAAATACTATTTTCTTTTAAATAAGAAGTAATTTTCAAAAACAAATCGTATAAAGTTTATAGAATTCGTTAATTTATAGTTCCTTTAATAAAAGTTGACATTGGGTTTGTAGTGAATTTGGACATTTTAAACGAGCTACTATTAAATTATTGTATTGATATAAATTAATTAATTTTGAAGAATTGTTAGTTGATTTTAATCCATTTTGGGCTAGTCGAAGTGTGCATAATTACGTTATAATAATACACTAGCGACTAATACAGCTCTTTAAAAAATAACACACATATATATAAATACATATATAAAAGGTACAATAATGCGAAGTTAATATAAAATGTTAAACTTGAAAAAATTTAATTTTAACTTTTTACTTATCTATTTCATATCTTTTTAATACAAAATAATAAACATAATAGGTTTTTATACGTACTGAATATATAGAGCGGCATTATATACTGTAATATGTATATTTATAATGGAATGAGAACAGACATTTTTCACTTACAATTTAACGATTGCACCTACAACCTTAATTATCCAGCACCATTATATGATTTTGCACTTAATCGAAACACAAACGCGAAGTAAACAGTTCGGTGTGTAAAAACCGTTGTTCTTCGTCCCATAGGTATACAATAATACGTCAAGACTTTGCAGCTGCTCCTCTAGATCTACGGCGCGAATCAAGCGCATTTTGGCTCGCCATAAATTGGCAGCTTTTCAGCGAGTTTGCCGAGATACTTGAAAAAGAACAAGGAAAGAAAGGCCAGCTTGTCAACTGCTTGTTTATATTTTACTACTACTCTATAATTATTATTATTATTGTTGTTGTTATTTATTTAAGTCAAACCAACACCGAGATGAAAGATTGAGCCGAACGTCTACCCGTTAGGGTCTTATGTTTGAAACTGAAAATTCCGCGATACACGTGCTATTTTTGTCGAAGCTGCTACAGATGGCGGATGAGATAATTAAAAACGACTCTTACCGCATCCGCGCATTTCGCCTTTTCCGTACTGCCCTCCTAAATCATTCCCGTCTCCCCTCCAAACCACCCCCTTATATTTTTCACTCCCTCTCCCTCTCTCTCTCCCTTGCGTGTTTATATTACGAGGAAAACCTTTTGTTTTATCGCAGTTGTCATATTTACATATTATACCGCAGTGAACTCTCTGCTACTACATATCCTCAAATATTTTTATATATAGCGTATATATAAAAGAGTTTATCCTTTATATATATATATATATATATATATATATATATATATATATATATATATATATATATAGTCAAAAATCGGAAATCGTATAATAATTCATGAATTTTTGTATAGACACTGCTCTCACACATGTATAGACTTATTTTCCGATAAAATGTATTTGCGGTAAAAGCATCAGTGATATTGTGCTTTCTTTTTTATAATGCAAGTAGTGCGATATCTATGTCGAGCAAGGTCTGAAACAACGAGGGCGATTGATATTTAATTCTTTATATATGTATATGTACATGAAAATTATATATGCATATAATATAACAAACTATATATGCTTGGCGAGTATATTATAATGTGGAGCAGCGACGAGCGCCATCCAAGTCCTCGGTAAAGGCTGAAAGCAATTTTGCACAGAACGGGCTTGCGCGAAAGCTCTTGGTAAATATAGCGAAATTTCGTGCGAGCACGTTTAAAACTTGCAAGATCATCGAAATTCGCGAATCATTAAGGGGTATCGGACACGCTCGAACGTTTTTAAGGTTGAAATTTTTTAATGTACCGTTAATTGTTTCGTTTTTGGAATATACGTTCGTTAAAAATCGTATTAATATATTGATTTCTGTTACCATTAATACTGACACAACTATTTGAAATCAATGAAATCACCTATTTCAACTTTTAATCTCTTTTTATTCATTTTACTTTGTTTAGAAAAAAAACTGAAAATTATTATTAATTTACATATGAATTTGAGAGAGAGAGAGAGAGAGAGAGAGAGAGAGAGAGAGAGAGAAAAAATTGGACAATTTCAGTAATCTCCGTTATTACCAACAGGCTAACACGCAGCCGCTTAAATTATTTTTTTTTCTCACCGAAAAAGCTCACCTGCACGGAACGAGGGGCGGACGTGCACGTACGAGCACGCACTATATACACACACCTATGCACAAATGCGCGCGCTCCCGCGAGCACATACACACGTAGGCTATCTGCCGCACCGACGCGATATATATCAGTGTCCTGACACAATTCCCGAGTTCAGTTCTCGTGGCTGAAGCCGAGTTTTCATATATATAGAGGGGTCGCTGTGCGGGCGCAAGCCCCCTTTGCCGCATTATTTCGAAACGCGACGCGCGTGCACGATGACGCGCTTTTATACTGTGATATATAGATTTAGGAGAAAGAAACCAATTTCTTAATTAATGTGATGCATTTTTCTCGATATTATTGTTGTCTGGATAGTCCTAAGGACTTCCTAAGGAGGATTTTCCCTACATATTTTTAAGGATGTGAATTGTATGTATATATATTTATATATATATATATATATATATATATATATATATAATATTTTATTTAACTAATAATAAGCCCAGCCCGTAGATAATATGATTAATTTAAAAGCTCTTTTTTATGTAAAAGCTCTTAGAAAATTGCGGATAGAATCGGTCGGAAAGAGGTAGTCGAGAAATCGTGACCGGGTTTTCATTTTACAACCTCTCATCCGACGTAGTTCGCCAACCTCGTCAAATATAATTAAATTAGATAAGTTAGTATATATAACAGAGTTTGAAAGTGGTCAAAGGAAATCATTAGTTCGATTTTTTATTCCGACCACTGCATTGATTTTGCTTTGACATTTTATAGGAATTTTATAGGACATTTTATAGGAACCCTCCCATTTATTTGATTACCTACGCAGAAAAGGGAAAATGGAAATAATTTATCATATAACGATAGTTTTATTTGAATACCACGCATTCACATCATTTAAATAGAACGATAATATGAAATGATTACAAAATATAAATATGGTATAAATACGTTATACGCATACGTTTAATTATTACAGATTATATGACTTTTCAGAACAGAAGCGCTTTCCCAACAACGGAGTTTCCCTGTATCAAAACATTTCACTTGCATAAGAAATACGCAGTTGAAAAATGTAACAGAATCGGTGCATGTGTTTCTGGCCTTGTTTCGCGAATCTATCTTCTCCGTGGACAATCAAGAAGAGTCCCTTGCGATTAGACCTTATAAATCTTACAACAGCTGCGTCGTTTTGCATGTGTTTGTCTGTGTATGCGTGTGTGAAAGAGAGAGAGAGAGAGAGAGAGAGAGAGAGAGTTGTATAAGCGAAAGGAAGCAAATAAGCGCGATGTAGACAATAAGATAATGAATGAATAATGCAAAAAGTATATATATATATATATATATATATATATATATATATATATATACAGAATAAAGCTTTAATGAAAAATGAATCTCTCAAACAATCGTTTATGTCGTGATAAAATATAGAATAACTCGGCGTTTATATAGACAAATTATATTTGGTCTTTAAAATTACGTCTACGAAACTCTAAATTTAGTATTACTTCAATAATACTAATGATAACTACACCATTATAATGATCATAATTTAATCATACTGCAATCTAAATATGACATATTAAAACTATAAATTCAAAATCTAAAAAAAGTTTTGTTAATAAGAATTTCAATATTTTATTAAGCATATATAAAATATTAAGTGAATATAAATTAATGATATAATAAATTGGCAGATTATAAAGTTGCACAAATCGATTTATTCATTCCTATTAAATTCAAAGAAAAACATTTAGGGTATTCAAGAAGCCTTTTTATAATATAATTATAAAAATATATTAAATATATTATATATATTAAACCTAATTATACAAAAAAGGCGAATATATTAATTTCATAAGAAGACAAAAATAATATTGAAAAATAATAATTTTTTGAACGCAATCGAAACAACTTGGAAGATAAAATTAATACAGTAAGTTTCCTAAAGCAGACAATTTCGTTGGCAAAGATTTATGGATGTTCTCAAATTTTTATGAAAGGTGTCAGAAATTGCTATTAATTTGTAAATTCTCAATTATAGGCAAATTTTAGCAAATTCTTCCAGCTTTCAACAAATAGTATTATTGATTTTTAACAAAAACTGAAAAGTTACAGTAAAATTTGGCTAATTCCCGCAAAGTCCAGCAACATTAAGACTTTGCTATTAAGGTTGCCAAAATTCTTAGCAAGACCAGTGAATGAATGTTGACGACGATGTGGACGGAGTTTGTGAAAAATTGCCAGATTTGTAAAATATTACAAGTTTACAAATACCGTCTTATTGAATATTGCTAAAAGTTGCTGTGTATAAATTGCTTACGAGAGCGAATTTGGTTGATTCACTCGATTCCAGTAACTTTTGTCAAATCTTGGCAATTATAATTATTTTCACTATATTGGAATATTGGAAGGAAACGTTTCAATTGTCATTTCTAATCTTCGAATTCAACATTTCTCTCGTCTAACATATTTTCTGAATTTAAAAAAAAAGAGAACAGAACTAGGTCTGGAATTTTTTTTGAGCCGCCGACTGTCTAAACAATTTAATTCGAAGCGTCCGAACCGCTCGAAGCTCACGAAGCGACGTATAGCTAATCGAAATTTCAATTACTAAGTTCGGGCACTTTGCAAGTTCAAACATCAAAAAGTTTCCAGCTTTATTTACAAGAAATAGCGGGTTGTATGTAGATGTATAGAAAACAAACAGAATATAATCCCCCGTTGTCCCCGGCCCTCTCGGCATCGAGACCGCAAACCGCGTGCATTTCCGCGCTCCTCTTGGACTCCTCCTCCTCCTTCACAGCAGCAGCAGCGGTTGACATCGAAAATAGCGAGGATCCTCTCCGCGAAGGGCCCTCCGCATTGTTACGGAGCGGGCCGCTTCGTCCAAAAAAACGACGCGACCTCCACGGGCGGGCTCTCTGCAAGCTGCAAGCTCCGCTCCGGTGCGGCGCGCATGCACGCGACGATAATAATAATCATCGGGAGCGCATGGCCGTGCGCGCGCGCCTGCGGCGCTGATGATGCTGCGGTGCTGCTGCTGCCCTCACGTGTATATACACCCCCTGCGCCCTCCCCCTTCCCGCCCGCAAACGGCGTCGCGCGATCGATAGGATCGTTTCCTCGACGACGGCGGCGAGCCAAAGAAAGATATAGATAGATTGCGAGAGAGAGAGAGAGAGAGAGAGAGAGAGAGAGAGAGAGAGAGAGAGAGAGAGAGAGGGGGGGGAGAGAGCGCATGTAGTAGCGCAATAATACCGCGGGTCAGTACAGCCGCGCGGTGTACATCGCCAGTCGAGCCCCGACCGCGCCGCGCAGCGTAGCCGCGTCGGGCAGTAGCAGCAGCAGCAGGCGCAGCAGCAACGGAAATCCGCAGTATAGCGACCCTCTTCCCCTCGAGTGGTATATAAATATATATATATATATATATATATATATATATATATATATATATATGTATATGTATATACTGTGAGAAACCGCGTGCGGTTTTCGCCGCTGCAGCACGCGCGCGCGCGCGCACAGGTACATATCTAGACCTATACTTTATATTCGGGGATCACTGCTCGAGAGAAGTCACCGGTGTACATATTGACATTATTATTCGAGGTTCGCGCATTCGAAAGTTCGGTCGGTGCGTTCTTCCGTCTGTATATATATATATATATATATATATATATATATATATATATATATATATATATATATATATATATAACTATATATGAGGAGATCAACTGCAAAGATCGGAATCGGCGCGCGATAAAGTTGAAGATTTCCCATCGTTTTCGTCCTTCCCTGGATCAGCTATAAGTTCGATCCTAGGTCGATACTGTGATTCGTAAAATGATTTAGTTATATCATAGCTGAGGCACGATCGCTGGACCATATATAAGCCCTTGAGCCGCATCGCCAAGGTGACACCATCCGTCTTGACATTTTCATTAATTTCTTTTGAGTTTGCAACATAGATTTTTCTACTTGATATTCTAAATCTTAGGACCATTTAGTTTTAGTAATTTTTTAATTTGCTTTTCGAAGATAGATCGGATTCATTTTTTAAGGGCTTATGTAGATTTTCCTGCATAGTTTATCATTTTCTTTTAGATGATAGAATATATCATGTTATATCATATATAGATTAATTGTAATATGATTATTATAGTTTTTATCATAAGAATATATGTATATATAATGTATAATCAATAATGACAGAACAATGAAGAATGGAAAATTCTTTTTAATGTAAAAGACTCCAATGCATAACAAGTAGCAATTGTCAATCGAATGACACAAATGGAACAATGCTAGTTTATTCAAGCTGCTTAAATAAAATAATCAAAACCTTTGTAAAAATCAATTTCCATTTAAATAATTTAAACTTTACAAAACTTTGCCAAATATTGCCAATTTTGTCGAATACGGATACTTGGTACGAAAGAAATGAAAAACAATTTTCTATATATTGTAGAAGTAGACTTTGAAAGAACTTTGTCAGATAGTCATTAAAAATTACCAGATTTTGCCAAATCTTAGGGCAAAACCTTATCTAAGATTGCGAAACTTTAATTATTATATTTCCAGAATTCGAGTATTTATAAATATTGGCAGATTTTACTGAGCATCTCAATTCACACATTTAACAACGTTTTTTTAAGTTCGTCCATGTTTCGTAAAATCTTCATAAAAAGCAACATAATTTTTTTTCTACTAAGGTACACGCGTTAAAAGCAGCTATTTATTACATATATGAATGGAGATTCAATTTATTCAAACAATTAGATATTGATGATTGAAAAATTACATAGTATATGTAATTGCTAGAAATGTATATATAAACATTAATGAAAAAGTAGATGCAACTATATTCAAGTATAACGTAAAATAATTATATGCAACTGAGTTGCCGTAGATATTTATTTTAATTTTATTTCACAACATTTTATGTTTCATGCACCTGATTTTGGAAGTCCTCGTATGAAAATACTTTTAAACAAATATGAATACTACTTAAGCACGCAATTAAGAATGTAAAATAATTATGTCTATGAATTATCACATATCTTCTAACAGTTAAATTCATACAGATGTACAGAAAATACAAATTCGTCTGCAAGTTAACTTATTTTTAATGTTAGAAAAATAATTAAAAATTATACAAAAATATATATTTTCTTTAATTAAAAAAAAAAAAAAAAAAAAAAAAGAAAGCTCCGTCACTAATCTACATGGGAACTCTCTGAAAATTCGTACATCTCTAACAGATTATAAAAGGTTTGAAATAGTTTTATAATTTATTTTTGCATTATTATTATAACATTATAGGTTATTTCTTATTCACACAAGAGAAAAAATATTTAGACTTTAGGTTACAGGAAAAGCAGATATTTTCATAGTGCCTTTTAACACAATTATTCCTTGCAAATTAATTAAAACGCAATATTTTTTACACACATCAGGTAAGTAGTACCTGCCGTGTAGTTGAGAATAAAAACGAATTATGTATTAAAATGATAATGAAGACAGTATGAAGCTTATAATTACTTCCTACTTTAATCACTTCTTTGCTTAATTCATATCAAAGTGTTCAGTATCGCGCTTATCAGTGTGTCTTTGCTAAATATGTTTTTTAATTAAAGCTACATACATTTCATACATAATATACACGTATTTCACATATAGTATACAAGGCACCCTCTTACTACTTTTATTATTTGTTATTTATTGAATACATAAAAAAATTTTCGTATGTTAGAAATTTTTATTGTCGGACATTATAATGCATAACACTGTGTATATCAATATAAACATATTAGACATTTTCAAAGTATAAGTTTGAAACTTGAAGAAATAAAATATTATTTTTCTGGTGCCGCGGAATGTGTATATAGAGCGCGTCTGAAATGCTTGCGCCTGATGGGTCTCAACCGTGTCTTACGCGCAGCGATTCTAAGGCATTATCCTAATAGAAATTCTAATGTTATGAATTAAAAAAAAAAGTTCCTCGTGCTATTTAATAGCTTTTTAACGATTTCTCAGCTTTCTTCATGAACCGGTATATTGTTGTTTAAAATTTTTTAAACAATTTTTAATGATACATTTAAATTAATAAATATTTTTATCGATCTTACAGTCCTTATAATATCATAAGATATTATAATATCATAATATCATAACATATAATATCATAGGTTTGTAAGACCGATCAAAATATTTATTAATTTAATTCAGAACAGTCGACATAAGTACAATTTTTAATTTTAATGATACATTTAGAAATACAATGTATATTGAAAGTCGTGTTCAATATTCTGCTCATTTTCAATGTTTGGATTAAAATCATTCATTAATTCGTATATGGGCAGTTCTAATGCCATATCTAGACGAGCTCATTTTATCTCCGTTACTTCGTCCATTGATTTAAATTTTAATTTCGTTTGGTTGCTTTTTCGAATGTTTCTTATACTTTTGTAATATGCTTATACTTTTGTTATGATTTAAACGAATTTTTTTGTAACTCGTTCTTTTAGAAAATCAATAATAATTTAGAGCAGTAGTTTTCAAACTGGCCGAGCGTTGAACTGAATCAATATATGGTAAAATTGAAGTTATTATTCTCAATGTTCATACGAAAAAAAAAATTGTAAATCCAGCATGATATGATGTATATTTAGTTAATTCAATTTTATCTGTGGTTGAATGAACAAGAGATTCTGTTAAATTAATAAAATTGTAAGCTAAATTCAAACTAATCATTTTGTTCACGTAAAAATGTAAATCTGGGATTGAACTAAGACCGCAAATTTTTTTCCAAATAGCACACTCATTTACAGTTATTTTTTAATTAACGGAGAATTTAATATTACATATAAAAGAATGGTAGAAAAGAGATTACTGGAAGATTCAGAGTAATAATAGTAAACAAATTAGGTATGTGTTTATGGGGATGGTGCAGAATGACATTATAATATGATAGAATGAAGATATTAATTAACAAAACAATTGCTACAGTAGATCGTAAAAGAAATTATGAAATATTTTTAATACTTTTGACTTTATTTATTTAAAGTTTATTATATATATATATATATATATATATATATATATATATATTTAGTTTAATCCAAAATAATAGAAATATATACATTTTCCTTTCCTGTTTAAAAGTACGAAGTATCCAATAACGAATCAATATGCACTATAATCAAAATGACATACAGACCCATTTAGTAGTTCAATTATAAACAGTATGGAATAGTCAAATGGAATATTCAAAATGCAGATTTCAATTTATACCATGTACTAAGTTCACTAAGTATCTATGGATACATATTTCATAGTTGGAGCAGGTTAGAATGTGTTTGGTATATCGCTTAACACGTTATTTCATACACTGACACAAAGGCTAAGATGTATTGCAAATATTTGTTTATTTCACCGAAATAGGTAGTTTTATTGGATAATAGTTAACAAAATTTTTAGTCTAAATCACTGTCTTTTTAACTGTACTATTAGTAAATTGATACTGTAATTATTTCGTAATCAAATTGAATATCAAACATTCGATTTGATTATATCATTGCATATAATAATAAATATAGAAATTAAATCTAGATTACTAAAGTTAGGGCTGTTTTATTTGTAAAAAAAAGATTTAAAAAAGTATAACACACATAAATGATTTTTCCACTTTAAACACGTATAATTATAAATGAACTGGACTGTGTTGCATTCTTTAAAATATACCTAAAAATTTGCCCTCTCTCCGCACACTATGCGGTACTTCCAAGCGACGAAGCTGAAAAGAATTCTTCAATGATCCGTATATGCGTACATACATACATAAATACATGAAAAAGCGTACACTATACTGGGAGAGCTCCCAAATTCTTTGACCCACGCGAGAGCGTCCGCGCGCGCAATCGTTAACGAGGTCCCCGAGCGCGCGCGCTTCGTTTCTCGACCTACTTTTCCGCCCTCGGCGAAAGAGGGAGAGAACGAGGACGAGGGGCGTCGGAGGGCGGGGGCGGGGGGTGAAGATCGAGCGCGCCGAAATAAAAGCCTCCTCCCCGTCTGTGCAGGTGCAGGCAGCGGGCGGCGGGGTCGGCAACAGCGGCGGCGGCGGCGGCTGCCCCAAGGCCTGAGCGCCGCGCGATGCGGCGGGCAGCACCGGGACTGGCTCGCCCGGGGCCCCCTCGGGTCGCGGTCCACCGTCGCGTCGTCATCAGGTGACTCGCGGCGTAACGACGACGACGACGACGACGACGACGACGGCGGCAGCGGCCGCGGCTGGCCCCGGCCCCGGGGACGATGGCCGCGAGGCCGCGGAGGAGCCGGGCCCGAGGCCGGATCCGGATCTGGATCCGGGCCGGCTCAAGCGCTGGAGCGAGATGCCCCGGCACCTGCAGTTCAATCCGCACATCAGGGACGGCTACAGGCCCCTGATGACGCCCGCCGAGTGCCTCAGCAGTATTTTCCGCCTGCACAACGAGACTGTAAATATTTTGTCGCACGGTGAGTCTGCTGGTCGCTAATACTATACGTATCGTTGAATTTAAATAAAATTAACTCGAGAAAACCGATTTCTCTATATATAGAATTATATTGCTCTTGTATTTTCTTTGATGATATTCAGATGCTTATACAAATTGCCGTTGAGAAGACGGAGACACTTCATTGGACTGCTTTGTATGTGTGTGTATAATTTTAACTGCTGTAAATGATTTGGCGCTGAAACTGACGCCAATTAAGATTTTGTCGTTGCCAATTTTCACGGTTCTAAACTTTATAGCTATATACTTTTTGCTTCTGTTATTTCCCTCCAATTTAGCCTTTCTTAGTAAAATTTGTACGATAAATTTGAGGTCCTATTAAACTTATTAACACGCTCTTTAATGCTTGCTTTATATGAATGCCTTAATTTTTATAGCAACGCTTATATTTTCAAGAACTCTAGATTTAAATAAAAAACTGGATTGTTTGTAAAATATTTAAGGTAGCTTTTTAGGACTATTGAATGATCAAAAATAAGATAATGTAGATAGTATTAATATAGGTTATTCTATGGATTGTTTTAATACTTCTTGATGAATTCAGTTTACTCCTACCCATGAAAAGAAAAATTCTGCTAGCTATTATAATAAATGAATATATATATATGTATATATATATATATATATATATATATATATATATATATTTTTGTACATAGATGCATATACATTTATGGTTTATGAAAATTATTTCATAATCTCGTTAGCAAACTTTCGTCACAGTTTAGAAATATTGTTGATATTAATCTGTTCGTAAGAGTAATCTCTTTGACTGATCGGTAAATGTTGGTTTAGTATAATGCGCTAATATAAAGTTTACAGTTTCCTGCGCGTTAAACCCCTCATTGAATTTCATTAACCTTTGGCCTTATTGTAGAATTTTGTATCCTTCCAAATTGCACATGATTTCAACTAATTAAAAGAAAACAAAATTAATTTATATAAAATATGTAGACAACATATAACATTAATTTTTTGTGACAAATCCATCATTTTGGATTCTGTCAATTTGAAATAACTTAAAACCGAGAATATAAGCAAATAAAATGTATAAAAATGTTAAAATTTGTCTTGGCTAGTAAATGGCACGAAAATAGGATAATTGTTCATTATTGTAGATCTTAATCTATTTTAAATATCTAAAAAGTGGTCAATAATTATACCTACCAATTTTACCTAGAAACGGTCTACACAATGGATCTTCATTTCAATTATATATACATATATATAAATTAACCCATATGAAATTAAGATATGCTTCTCATTTTTACATCGTCTTCACATAGGACAAAGGGTTTCAACCACACTTTTTTTGTATTACTGATTTTATTAATTACTTATTTTCATGATGAGTTGTACAATACGTGCGAAAAAGTATCGCTTTGTGAAAAAAATATTAAAATAGGACGTAGAAAACACGGTACAAAATAATACATGTGATAATACCTGCTTTCTAAGTGCTGCCGCAACTCTTGATATTTTGAATAACAGTGAAAGTGATTATAATAAAACTTCATATAAAACTAATAGAAGCAGTGGCAACGAGTTTAGTGGTTTGAATGTGAATGAAACTAATTTAAGTGATAATAATTCAAGCGTGTTCATAAGTGATAATGACGGAGTAAGTGAAGAAGAGATTTTTCAATTTTTACAGAATCGAGCTGAAGAATAACCAAAAATCCATAGATCGGTGAGCATTAGAGCAGATAAAACAAAACACAAAACTAATTAAATTAATTTTTAATAATGATTTTAAGCTTACGCTTTTTTTTGGATTGCCACCCACTTCAAAAACAATTTTATGCATTACCATGGCAGAATATTACATTGATACAATAATAGGTGGAAAATAATTACAACCTGAATTTGCTTGGATGGGAATCAAAAATTTTTTGAAATTATATGCGAATTCAGTTACACACAGACTTGTACTTAAATTTGATTTTATACAAAATTTTGTAATTATTCCATGTTTTGAAATTATTTTGTATTTTGAAGTACGAATAATATATGTATACAGTTAATCAATACACGTTTTTCTTTAAACATGAATTCTAGAATTCATATTATTATATTATACATAAAAGTATGAAAATTTTGATATTTATATTATTTATTTATTTATAAGTATACGGACTTAAAAGTTCCAATTACAAAAATTGGAGCATATAAATTTGTCAAGTAGCGGTAAATTAAAACAAAAAATAAATAAAATAGAATTTCAATAGCGTTTAAATGTAATTATTAAATAGAAGGAATGTGAATATCATGACAAAATTATTATTAAAAATAAATTAGATTAAAAATTAAAAATAATAAAGATAAAATAATAAAAATAATAAAAACAATATTCTATGTTAGCAAAGGACAACCTGACTGCCCCTATCGTCTTAAATTTAATTTCTCCTTTGGCGTCCGACGTTTCGAACCGCTACGGTTCATTCTCAGGAACTAAATTCTGATAAGCATTTAGTTTTCAAGAAATGTCTTCCTTTCTTTAGAGAAAATGAGGAGCATAGATCAGAAATTATTTATACTTATAGCTCTATAAACGAACAATGTTCCAGTTTTATTTCTATATTTATAAACAAAAGCTTAGCTGCATTTGAGCATCATAACGAGTTCAAAATTTTAATGTTTTAGCATTTAAAGAACTATAATGCAATGAGAACGTTTTATCAGAAAATTTCCGTCTAACTGAATACGTTATGCAAATGTATAATCCCCGTCGACCTTATACATAACGTTACATAAGATAATATGCGAATTGTTATAGGGGCATTACATTGCATAGTAAAGTGGCCGCTATACTTATATTGCTTTTACGACGTTAATTTTTAAGAATCTAAATGGATTTATTTTTTAAGCTCCCTGCAAGGTAATATAGATATAGGAAATATTTTTCTGAATTATTTTTTATCTCTGATAATATTTAACGCGAATTTCAGATAGAACTGATAAAATAACTGAAATGTCAGCCGGTTCCCTTTAAAATGTGCCCCTTGTATGCATGTCTCTCGTAAATTCGCACGAGAAAATATGTTTGTGGGAATATTAAGTTTTAATAAATTTGAACCTGATCCTCTTAAATATCGGAATCAGGATTAAAGGCACAATCATTGTAAAGTACAATTGTACTTTATACTCTAGCAAATTTTTAAACGATAAAAAAATCTTTACAATTTCTTTGTTAAAAAGTTGAATATTTATGATTTTTATTTGGAACGCGTTTTATTTTTCTATAATAATTAATAAATGTGTCTTGAATTATTAATAAATTAATCACACGGATAGGTTTTAATTTTTAATGCCACGCACATCTACCTTTACATATTGAGCTATATGCTCTCGAATTCTATACGTCTATCTACACTTGGATTGAGTCTGAAGCTAAGTAATGCTAAAATTATCGCATCATTTGGCATCTTCTAGCATTGTGCGCATCTTATCATTATGTGTATACTAATAATATAGTTAAATTCAGCTAAAATTGGAAATTTTCGTATTATATATATTCTTTTTAATTTATATAATTTTGTCATTTTTAATATGTACAAACTTTTTCTTTTTTTTTTAAAACCATATATAATTTCAGTTTGTATAATCATTCACAATTATGCCGTCGATTCTCTTACAATAAAAATAATAAAAAAATATTTAACGAATTCTTTTACTGACAATATAGTATATTAGATATTTCACAGCTCCGACTACATTTTATTACAAGATAGTATAATCGGATCTGCTCAGATTTACGGATTAAAGATCGTTTGATTTTTAATTGATTAATGCTTAAAATTGTAATTCAGTTTCTATTTATTCAACCCCATATAAAGAATGTCAAATTGAAATCGTTTAAAAGAGTCGATGTTGGATGTTGCATTCGACTCTTAAATTACATCAAATTATACCGCTTATATACTCCAATATAACAATCTCAATATTATATTTACAAATATCTCGAACAATTTCGCCTATTTTAAACTTAAAAAAAACGAGAGTAATTTCTTTTATCCGGGGATTAAGCATTACCTCGGTATTAACCTTGATGTCAACGAGAGTTGTACTAATTTAATTAAACTGGAGCGCGTGCCATGTCAGTGGCGTTAATCTCACTGGAAAGCATGAAAGGCGTTCGCTCGCCGTGTACTCTCGTTGCGTATATATACCCGATATTGGACAATCGATTTTAATTAAAAGGAAAAGAACTTTTGATTTATGCTCCATATTAGTTAATCGTAGTTTCTTAATATTTTACGTTTTTTGATTGTCACCGAGTTAAAAGCGGTATACTTATAATGTATAAGATATCTTGTAAGCAAAATAAATGCGTATAAAGAAAATCAATTAACTAAATTAGAATATATTTTTGCTGATTCGTATAATAAAATTCGAGATATTAGAAAGTATATAAACTTTAAAAGAATTAATTTACATAAAAAAGTGGGTGTAGTATATATAATGTAAGATAGTGCATGCATAAAACAAGTTCTTTTTTAGGGATCTGTATTAACAGGCATATATCAATACATTAATGAATTCATAATAAGCTACTGATTTTTTAATGACGAAGAAATGCTAAATTTTAATTGACAAGGCAAGATTTATTCATCATTGCTTCTTACATTTCTAGGAGACATTTCCCGCGAAGCGATTACGGAATTGTACGATATCGAAAATCGAGTCTATTGTTGAATAGACTATAATCGATAAATATTTGTCTCTATACTTGACCGGAAATGACTACGCGTTGCTAATATCTTGAAAAGAAGAAATGGAATAATTAAAAAATAGATCTACATTAAAATATAACGAAGTTGAAGCATGTTTGCTCCGACCGCCTAGAACGAGACCGGGTTTTATAGACGTGGTAATAAAGAAACTTAATAATGCGGCTTTAATTTAGCGAGCAACTATTATAATCTATTAGATCTACATTAACAATCGACTTTCGATTTCCGTTTGACAAAAAAACGGAATTATAAGAACGTTCGTGATTTCAGTGATCGCGGTGAAATAAATATATGAGCCAAACATTTCTGGCACGCAACGCGAAAGTTATGTCTCATTCTGATATCTGCACTTTTCCTTCCAGTTTATTTACTAGCCTAGAATTGGATGTGCGAATAAATTCATCCGATAAAATTTTCCTTCTTCTCAAAAGGAAGTACATACACTAAAATATCTCGAATATAATTAATTATGCCACGCTCTTGTATATTTTATACATATGGTATACGCGTAACAGTCGCGCGAATATATAACATCCTGTAGCAAAGCTTCATTTTCAATAATATATACATATACACTTTTCAAAAGTTGGCTCTGCCGACAAAGAGAGGTAGCCAGTTAGGGACAGCGCAAGAAGACGGGGGGGGGGGCGGTCGTGAAAGAGGATGGGGAAAATTCGATAACAGGGATTGAAGAGGGGCAGTGGGCTGCGCGTGCGTTGTGCGGCCTTGACATTGCACTTCTCGCCTCTCTCCGTTGCACACGCGGGTGGCTGCATAACGACCATTCAAGTGCTTCTTTAACACTGATCTCACTACGTATATATAGATGCGCGCCCGCGCCGTGGGGATGTTCGCGCGTAACCGACATCGGGTGCATGCGCGTATGTATTGGGGCGTCTGTAGAGGAGAACAACCTACCTATACTTGACAGCAAACGAAATTGAAGCCAGTCTTAAGTTCGATGTTGTCCAGGGAAAGGAACAAACAGTTTATGCACGTTAATACGGCGATACTGATAATAATTCGTTTCATAATGTAAATAAAAATTTTTTTTTTTTATAATTGACGTAAAAAAGGACGTGGATTTGACTGAAGCGTATAAGTTAAAAAATGTCCAAATGTCAATATTGTTGATTGACAGCTGACGTATTTTTTTCGGCAATGGTGTGGACCGAAAAATACATATACTTAGAATGGTCGATAAACTTGTAATCCAAATTTAAACAAAAAAAAAACTAGAATTCTAAACTACTTGTATAAATTCATATGATCCGACATAAATTTGTATTGTTAATTACAATACTGACTTAATTTACTTCCTATGATCATTCCAATATCATTAATTGAAGTTTCAAATATAAAAATCAAAAGGATAATTTTATTAAAATAAATTAATTGGGATTCTAATACTTTATTCTAATACTTTATTGTGTAATCTGGATGATCGAATCTGTCCATACTACGTCTATAGTAATAATGACAACCCTGATCGTAGTACTGAAATATAAAAGTCTTTACTTTTCATTCCTTTGAGCGCATTCATTTAGGCCCATGGTCCCTCGTTGCCCCCCCCCGTCTATCTATCTTTTTATACCCCGCCCCCACACACACTCGCGCACACACGCACGTGTTGGATTATCTATATATCCCAAATTCAAGGACAAGGGTGTTGAGAATTTAATATTGCGTACTTAATCGCAACGATCGCATCTTATTTGTCCTTCCCCTCGTTTTTTTTAAACTGCTAATTTTTTTAGCGAAGCGGCGTGTACAAAGAATACAAAATGAACGCTAACGCACTTTCCTTCTAAGAATATTTTTTAGTATTTTAAAAACATTAAAGAATGAAAGGCATGATAAAACATTATAATATGTAGATATATCAGTACACTTCATATCGTTGAAGACTATGGGGCGAAAAATCAAGAAACTGGCGATATGAGTTGTATGATGAATTAACTTGTAGAACAAAAGTATGCAGTATATTTTCCCTTGGAAATATTATACACCTTGGTTTTTGTCAAAATTTTAAGGAAACACGCTAATGCATGAAATCGTGTTGATTTTCAATCGTCTTTTCAATGACATATTTGTTGTGTCTTATATAAGTTTATATAATATAAAGCGAGAGAGAGAGAGAGAGAGAGAGAGAGAGAGAGAGAGAGAGAGAGAAACAGAGAGCAATTGGATATATATATATATATATATATATATATATATATATATATATATAACATTTTTATTATATAGACAAGTATAGAATTTTGCGCGTTGTTCTGTCTGCAGGATTTGCCATTGTTTATATATTAGCGACAGTGCCGTGCCTGCTGCCCTGGGGAACACGGGGCGCTCTCGCGGGCTTCCTCTCCTGGTGCCATTTAATCGGTGCCGTTAGCCCGTGGATCGGATCCTTCCTGTACCATGTCTTCATGAATCTCGATTACGGCGAAGCGGTCTACAGGTGCCTGCTTAAACTCGATATGCTCGGCATTTGGATATGTCAAAGTATCGGTAAGAGGCGTGCATGTATATTCACGAGCAAAATATATACATATACTTTTATTTCCACATTGAAACATATTATTCTTTCGTAGTAGGGAGAATTAAAATTCAGAATAGAAAAGTTATACACGTCGTCATTTATATTTATATGATGGCTGAACAATGATTATATCAAGAAACTTTATGGAAAATAATTTTTCGTCGATCAAAATATCTGTTTTTTAATGCGCGTATGTTAGCCGCCCGAGCGAATTAAAAAATTTTCCTAGCATAAAAAATAGAATTAAAAATTAAAACAAAATTTGAAAAAATTATATAGATTAATTTTATTATTTAAAAAATATTATAATAATTTTTATACCAATTTTCACATAGAATATAAATTTTATTTTATTTTAAAATCTTGAATACTAAATGTCATAAATTCCAGATGTTATGCAGGTACGAAAAACTGAAAAGCCTGCCCAAGTACATGGTTTCTTCCATTTACATTTCCTCCCAAGGGAGGAAATGTAAAATTCTACTTTTTGATTGGTCGGGAAAGGGTCATAAACACGGTTTCTTTCTAGGGACGAAAATTAGTACTTTGATCCCTCCAGATAGCCACAAAAATCGTATTTTGCAGTAAGAATACTGAGATTCGTATTATGAAATGAACGTCAAAATACAAACGTCTTGATAGGAAACATTTGTTGTAAAAGATTATTCATTTTTTTATTTGCTATGACAACTGTGAAGAAAATTTAGTATACGTGAAGTCATCGAACAAACAACATCATATTTTTTCATCGTGTTAAAAATGTGATAATTTTATACCAGAAATTGATGATCTGCGGAAATTATTAATTTCTTCTTTTTATTTGAAGAAAAGTGCTGTAGAGTCGCATTGAGTGTTTATCGAGACATATGGTGATAATGTTTTGTCAGAAGCAATGTGCAAAGGATGGTTTGAATGGTTCAGAAATAATAATTTTGATATAAGAAATGAAGAATGTGGAAAACCACCCAAAAAGTTTGAAGAAACCAAATTGCTAACGATAATGGATGAAGATGATACTTTGAGTCAAAACAAATGACAGAAATGTGAAATGTTGTATAACAAACAATTTCTGACCGTTTAAAAGCTATGAGATAGAGCCAAAATTGTGGAAAATTCCACGTGAATTGAAAGTGGCACATGTGAAATTTTACTTCAAAAATATGAAAGAAAGTTAATTTTGCATCGAATTTATTTCGGATCTATTTCAAGAATTCTAAACGGAAAAAATAGTGGGTTTATCCGAGACCATCTTTAGCATCAACTACAAAACCAGATTGATTCGGCAAGAAGACAATGTTGTGTCGTGGGTGGAACCAGGCTTTTTCGCCATTTAAGATGTCTCATACATTTTAAAAAATTAATTATTAAGTGATATTAGTTTAATACAATACCTCTGTATATTTATTCGAGGACAGTTAATAAGATTTATACGTATAAATGATCTTAATAAATACGTATAAATGATCTTATAAATGAAAAAATTCTCAAAAACTAAATGTAATATAGCTCGATAATTTCACCCGTTCTTAAAGTTTCATTCTTAAATTAATCATTTATTAGTCATAAATATAAATTTACTTTTAAGTTGTCAAATTTTGGACTGCTATATTATGTTATCTATTTTTAGATATGAAAATCTTCGTGCTGGTTTATAACCAACGACTCTGTATGTACAAATTTCCTAAATTGAAGATTATATATGTAGTGATCAGATACTTGACTATATCATACTTACTATAATTAAGCTGTTTTTTTTCTATATATTGAATCCACTGCTTAAAAAGTGCGTATACTTGATAAAAATTAGGGCTTTATTTTAATGACAAAATATTGTTGTCCTAATTACAAAAACAGACAATTACAAATACATTATTTGAAATGTTGTTAAT
Organism: Sycobia sp. Sy_11; assembly: GCA_018907035.1. Taxonomy (NCBI): domain Eukaryota; kingdom Metazoa; phylum Arthropoda; class Insecta; order Hymenoptera; family Epichrysomallidae; genus Sycobia; species Sycobia sp. Sy_11. The sequence continues at coordinate 79,404 of JACCIC010000185.1, read as the reverse complement.
CGCCAGCTATGACTTTTGCCAATAATTCAGTCAATTTATGGATTTTGTCTAAAAAAAATATTGGTTTTTGAGGTCAGGATTGAATCCATCCAATTTGTTATAAGTTTGGGTGAAGTAAAGAATACTCCAGTGAGCGCATCATCGAACGAAACAAATGATAGTCAGAAAAGATTCGATCTGGTCTCTAAAATATAAATTACATTAGCTTCTTATGTACCAAAATTTGACGGTTATTTTGATAAAGAAAACACTTAATTTTTAGAGGAATCTCACAATTTTTTATTCAGAATATTCAGCATTGAATTCATCATATTTTGCCCATCATTCAGGTAAATTATGGATATAATTCCAACCAAATATTTGCTTTTTTTAGGAAAACCATTCAACGAGTCAATTTTCGACTATTTCAAAATTTGTGAAGCGCTGCTCTACAAATGAGAGCCCCATCGATGTAATGAGCTGGTAGTTAAACGAGGCGATATCTGGAGAGTGCGGTGGATGCGATGACAGTTCTCAATTTTCTACTTTCAACGTAACCATCAACGGCATAGCAATATGAGCCGATGCGAGTCATGTTACAAGATAACTTTGCCATGTCTTCGAGCTCCTTCTGATTTTCAGTTTCATCAGATTTTCCTAATTCGTAATGCATCGAACCACATTGATCCCATCAAAGACAGAGTATAGTCTTATGGCCAAAGCGATTTGGTCTTGCACTCGATATGTCGACTTCACCAGGTGAAAGCAATGATTTTTTCGCTTTGGGTTCTTAAAATAAATCCATTTTTCGTATCCTGTGATAATTGGTTGCAGAAAAGATTTTTATTGGATCTATTGAAACAGCATTTCATAAACGGTATTTCGATTTTCAATTTATCTATCCTTCTATCGGTGTGTTACCCATTTTTCATAATTTTGGAACTTTCCCATAGCTTTTAAACGTTGGAAAATTGCTTCTCGGGTTATATGAAGTGTTTAGAATAATTTTTGTTGTTTGGTTTGGGTCTTCATTCAATAAAGCATGTAATTCCTTTTTTTCGATGTCTTTGGCTGTACAAGAATGTTCGTTTTCTCCCAAAACGAAATCTTTACTTTTAAATTGATGAAACCATATTTCAAATGTTCTATTTACTGGAGCATGTTCACCATAAGTTTCTACCAGTAATTTATCTGCTTTAGATGTTTTTGTCTTATGAAATGTTTTTTTTTATGAATTTTAAAGTCAAAGGAGGATTTTCGACGATTTTTGGCGTCATTTCATGCAGCATCGGATTTTTTAACTTTTGGACAAATCTTAGTTATTTTAGACACTTAGAAATGGACGCAGTAAATTCTTATTACATTTGACACGAACATATATTGAGTAAGGCGCGGAATTCTTCGATCTTAAACTTTTTGGCTAGCTCAGTCACTCTTTATTTTCAATATCAAAATCACAACTTTTGACACATTCTAACATCTAGAGCATAGTCAGGGCATATTTTGGAGAACAACGATGACTTTTAAATGCATTTTTCTAGAAAGTAAACCGATAAAGTTAAAGTTCTGAAATACGCTATAGCTTGTTACATATCATTGAACATGCAACGCAAGAAAAAATTGTATGCATAAGCTTATATTCACTTTGACACGTAATTAGACAGATAAAAATTTATTAAATTTATTGACCATCTTGATAATACAGTAGCCGCCTTTGTCAAAATAATGAAGTTGAGATAGATATGGAGTATTCGCTGCTTGGATTCCGTTCTCATGAGGAAAAATGTAATATTTATCTGGCACGGAAAGATTTCTTTATGAACTTCTATACAACCCTCGGCTTCACCTCGGGCCGCAACCCTCTCCTTTCGTACATAAAGCCTTTTCGTACTCGGTAATAAATGTACTATTTTTTCTGTACAAAACAATTAGAATCATAAAATATCGTCTATATGAATTCCACATGTGTAACAAATTGCTTGTGTGTACAATGTGTACAAAGTCCTTGTGCTATTATATAATAGTTTTAATTCTGGATAATATAATGTTTAAAATTATAATATGTAATGTATCAAACTTATGACCAGTCCCAGTCGAATACATATATCCATTAAGAAAACATGCTTTGGAATGGTTGATGTTTGGAAATGTTTCAATTCAATGTCTATAATTTATTTAATAGACTTAGAAATCAAAATTATCAACCTCAATTATTTTAATGCCATTCTTGTAAATGCAAAAAAAAACCTCATATTAATTCATTGAACTTTAGTTATTGAGAAACTTATTCAAACTTATTAATAAAAAAAATTGTCAGTAGCCGCTTAATATGCTACCAAACATCTGAGTTATCCAGTGTAAATTTTTAATATTAAGTTTTAATATTATGTATAACTCATTAACTTTCAATAGAACTTAATAAATTATCATTCTTTATTAATTTTTTGCTTCTCTATCTTAATACATCATCGGTATTTCATCTTAATCCATAAAAATTATAAAATTGAATTCAAATTTATCTTATCATTTGTTAAAGGTATATTTTTCGCGGGGACACGAAAGCTTATTATGACTTAAAGAATGAATAAACCTTAGGAATACTCAAAGCTTATTATTTAATGACTTAAAAGACTTGAATTGTTGATCTAAGTTCAATATAGTCTCCATGCGTACATCGTAATCTATGTTCAAATATCGAAGAATCGTCTCATTATTAACAGGTTGCCAGTAAACCGGTACAGTCTCTGTTAGCTCTGGTGTTGGTATTCTGTAAGGTAAATAAAGAGAACAACTAAATTATAGTGCTTTTATTTATGCAATGTCGATTAAGCAAGGCTTTAGAAAAATTTCTACGTACCCAAAAGTTGCGAAATTCATCCACATGTCTGTCATTAGTTCCATAACTTTATAATCCATCGTTTCTTTCTCCATAGCTGCCGGGAACATTGATTCCCGTATTTTTCCATGAAACAGGTGCGCAAGTTCATCTGCATGGCAGGCACCTACATATGCATTTTATAAAACGATGGTTAATTAATGTACATTAAATAAAAATTTCAACGAAAATATTCCAAATTTGCGTTCTCTAATATTTATTTGAATAAAATTACACTGATTGGCAATGTTAATATAGAAAGCTGCACGTGTTTTTCTATATATACTGAGCTACTGAATATACATCTGCGATAAAATAGTAGGCCCCACTGGTCGATTTCGAGATAAGTTAAAATAAAGATTTGTTTTAGTCTTTCTAAATAATCCTTCAACATGTCTATTATAGCATGAACAATAAGGTATATCAACACAAACAACAAATCCAAAATTTATGGTATTCTTTACCTCTAGCTCAATTTTGCTGTTAAAATTAAATATAACCAAATAATCAAATTTGAGCTTATTTGATATATCCCTATCATTATAATCCCATGGTTAGTGAATTTGGATTTTGTAGTTACTTCCTATTATAGCTTCAAAATGAGGGTTCAATATGTGGATTTACATACGTCTTAGACCCTTCAAATTATAGATAATAATGTCTACTTATTCTACAGTCTATATTATTTATATATATATATATATATATATATATATATATATATATATACAAAGGCGTTTCAATAAGTACCGGTGTTAGAAAAAGACACCTTTTTTCAAAAAATTTTTTTTTACTTTTCAACCCCTCCAAAAAAGGGTTTTTCGAACTCCAAAAAAAGCCTCTGTCTCGGCGACGACATCGTCATTTGAGAAAAATTTTTTTCCCGCAAGCCATTTATTCATGTTAGGGAACAAGAAAAGTCGCATGGAGCCAGATCGGGTGAATACGGGGGGTGCGGCAGCAATTGATAACACAAGTCATGCAGTTTGATTGCGACAACTCCAGATGAATGTGCTGGCGCGTTATTGTGATGAAACAACACCTTTTTTCATCAAATGTGGTCATGTCTCCTTCAATTTTTTGTCGAAGCGGTTCAATAACTCACTGTAGTATTGCCCAGTGATCGTTTTTCTTTTTCTAAAAAATCCATCAGTATTATGTCCTTCGCATTTCAAAAAATTGTTGCCATGACCTTTCCGGCAGATGGGATCGTCTTCGCCTTCTTTGAAGCAGATTCAGTGCGAGAAATCCATTGTTTTGATTGTTGCTCAGTTTCTGGTGTGTAATGATGAATCCAAGTTTGATCAACGGTGACAACTCAACCCAAAAAGTCCTTCGAATTTCGCATAAATTGTTCTAAACACTGCTTCGAAGTTAACAGCCGCTTCCGCTTTCTGTTTACCATGAGCAATCGCGGCACCCATCGGGACGACAATTTTTTCATAGCCAACTTATCATGTAAAATATTAACTGCCGTTCCGGTCGACAAATCTCTGGTGCCGTTTGATAGATGGCAGCACACGATAATAACACCAGCTTCACTAAGGAATGTCCTCTGTCTTCACAAACGGGTACTTATTGAACCGGCCTCGTATATTACACTAAGCTTGAAACATGTTATCCATGGTCAATCTTCTTTTACATAATGAGTTTACCTAGATAGACTACCCCATGTATACAAGAAACATAGATTTTTATAAACATTAATCAAAATCATTAAGCAGATCGTTTGGTAACTAAATAATATCTAAGAAAAATTGGACCATCTAGTTATTTGTGCAAAATAAAACTATTCACTGCTAAAATATTAAATGTATAGTTAAACCTTAAGTAAACCTTTCTGATAATGTTTAGATAAAATCCCAGGTGATCATGAGATATCTAATTAAGAATAATATAAATTTTTGTTGCCTGTTTGTATTTACTGCTATTGTCATTCATACTATAACTAAGTTGTAGGGCTTTTCAAACAGCCTAATGTATTCATTTGAACTTTACTCAAAATCTGTCGGTAAGATAAGTAGGAAAATAAGTACCGCTTTCTATATTTAGAGGATTTTGCTTTCGGTCATTGTTATAAAAATGTTACTGTTAATATCTTTAATTCATATTGTATATTTTAGATAATAATGCTTCGTCTTGTTGAATGTATATTCTGTATCAATTACATCCTTTCATTATACGTATTGCATAAGTTTAGTATGATATAATAATAAAAAATATTTTAAAAATTTTGTCAATAATACAATTTATAATGGCATATTTATCTTATAAGAAGACCATAATATTTAGATAAACTTATTCATGGACCAGATCAAGTAAGGTAATTGTAATTATTATCAAAATGCGCTGTGTAAAGTTTTAGAACCTAATCCTTTCCCATTTATAAAATATGATCACAAAATCAACATATTTCTTTGTATTGAAATTCGATATTTTCTAAAGTTCATGTTTCTTTATGAAAATAAAAATTGATATTTTTTTTCTAAAACTACTGCTAAAAATAAAGGTTTTCATAAAGAACAATTCTTTGAGAAATAATGTATAGAATTTAATTAGGACAAGATACTCTTTATATAAAAGTATCATTTCTCAAAATAATGGAACGTTAGGTATAATTTTAGAGGCAATCGCAATTACATTACTCAATTTGGACCATATACGCCATTCAAATGCCGTGATCTCTGTTTATTTAATACTACAACTTAAAATTAACAACAAAACTGAAGTAACATATAAATTTTTTTAGATCAATGTAATTGGGATAATTGTTAACAATACCATTCCTGCCAACAGCATCAAAGATTAACTTGACTGTGGATAATTCCTTCTCGTAGCTGAATCGATAGAGATACGTTGGCGCACAACTCTTTGCAATCTGTATTTTTATAACTCTGTGCATACCTTCAACAAATTGCATGTCACTCAGCATGTTGATCATACCATCAAGCCGTTTTTCTTCGTTTTTTTCTTTGTTATTCCAGTACAGTCGTCTCAGGTCACTAGATGTCGTGTTGTATCTTTTCAACAGTCTCACAATACTCGGATGTAAATGTCTTTCGAAATCAGTATCGAATTTCTGGACATTCTTCGCTAAAGCTTTACAAATTACTTGTATTATATTATACTATTATAATTACATATAAATAAACTAATAACATGGTATTTTACATTTAACGAAAACAAGACCTTCACGATTACAAAAACCAATTAGAAGAGGCACCTGAATTCCTTCCTCTGAAGCCACTTCCGGGTGAACAGGCATAAAAGGATTTTTAGATTTGTTATCGATACCTGGACCAAATGGAAATAAAAATTGAATTTTCTCCTGAAAAATAAATTAAACCTTAATACTGAATTTTTACTGAACTTATTATAATTGTCTATTTTTAATTTATTTCGCTGTTGATGTTAATGAATATTTCTATATTAATTCTATACTCTTCTGTAATTAAAAGAAGGACGTGCAATAGTTAATTTTTTCTAATTGAACAAATATTTCTTTGCCTCGGAATTTCGAATTTACTTTAATTATATCTTCTAATTATGTCTATTTCTAATTTAAATAAGATATTTAACATGCTGACAAAATATTTCTTCAAAAACTAGTCAATGAACAGTTTTTCATGAAAAAATACGTACAAAATTACCCATTATCGTTGGCTTGTATTTTGTCACTTTTTAAATTAAATAAAAATGTATTTTAAACTTATGTTTAAGACATTTTTTACAAATTTGTGTCTCAGCAAAAACACATACAAGAAAACATATTTATTATGAATAGCTTAAATCATTTAAAATCTTAGAAATTTTTGAATTGCCTACTTATGTCCTCTTTTTAATAACAAACGCGATAAATACTAAAATTAGTGCTGTAAATTACCTAATAGTGACAATTGAAAGCATTGTTACTATTGATGATAGGGAGCTATGAATTTTATAAATGACACCATGATTTTTAGTAGACATACAAAAATTAAGGCGAATAAATTTTATCGAAAACTGTGATCTAAATTTGAACTACTCTCCTTGTAAGTATATATTTTCAATTCGTAAAGCAATTCTGAATATAAGTTATAAAATCTTAGTGTAATTTTTAGTCAGTATTCTTCTGAAATTCGATAATTTGTGACCTCATAATAGTTTTCAAAATAACTTGCGGGTCTATCGAGTAAAAGAAAATAATGATTGATTTATGATAAAATTAATAATAATGAATAAAAGGGACACACAAATAAAATTTTTGTAAATAATACAGACCTCTGCGGTTAATAATTTTTCTTGTACTTCAATTAGTTTTTGGGCGTCTAGCTCCCTGAGAAAGGCTACTATAGCTTTAGGCTCTTCGATTTTGTTTCCCAATTGTTCACACATTCTCTGTGCGAATCTTTGAGGGTTTTCTGTATTATAAGCCCATGGATTTATCGCCACTCCACTCTGTGCTATAGCTTTCTGAAAGAGACCTACAATAACTCGAATATTTATTAATAACTTATTATTGCTTGATTGTCTACTTATTAAACCATAGTTTTTTACCTTTTGCTAAAGGAGAAATACATAAATAGTGTACAGACGCGCCTCCAGCACTTTCACCCATGATCGTAACGTTTTCAGGATTTCCACCAAAATGCAAAATATTGTCATGAACCCACTGTAAAGCTAGAACTTGATCTTTGAGTCCTTGATTACCCGGAGCTATCTCATCTTCCAAATTTAAAAAACCTGTGTAAGAGAAGTTAATTTAGAAGTACTTAGAATAGGCAATCTAATATCTCCCTTAAAATAAAACAAATATAATAGGAACCAAGTGTAATAATAAATTATTGATAGTTACAAACTTTATTATCATCAGAATTTACTAATAATTAAATTGCAACTAACCGAGTACGCCGAGACGATAATTGATTGTGACTACAATGACATTCCTTCGTAGTAAATAATCGGGACCATAAAGTGAATAGTTGCTATTACCACTCACAAAACCACCGCCATGAATCCAGACTATCACTGGTTGTTGCAAATTTGAATTCGTCGACTTAGCATAAACGTTTAAATACAGGCAGTCGTCGCCACCCACGATTTCCTTGCTTAACCAATCCCACTGGGCGCAATTTGGACCAAAATTTGTGCAGTCTCGTACTCCGCTCCATTGTTTTACAGGTACCGGATCCTATAATTTAGTCCAATATACAAACAAGTTTTTCATTGCGTTGTTGATTCGATGTGCATCAAGGAAAAACAAAAAAATTTTGATTTTATAAACCTTCCTTAACGATCATAAAAGAAACTATAAATAATTAAATCAATTAGAAATAGTATACACTAATGTGTTTTAAATATATACAAAACGCATTTTACCGTAGCTGTATTTTTTCAGTCCGTCGTTCAAATTATTTTTTAATATTAGAATATAAAAAGTAATAAATTTTAAAAGTTTATAGGACTTATTTTAAAGGTAATCAAAGTTTCCGTACTCCATTGGTCCATATCCGCTATCCAAATGTTGTGGCCTTTCTTTATAAAACTGAAATGCTTGTTTTAAACTTTTTTTATCAATTTATATTATATTAAGCTTTACAAAGATTAGTATAACCATCTACTTATATAAATTAACTGTGATCTATAATTTTCTTTTCTTCTTTTAAAAGTCAAAGGTCTCTCAAATAACTAATTGATTTTTATATCTATATATACAGATTTGGTTTACCATGCAGGCTAAAAGATTATATTCTAGGGCGGTAACTTTTTAAGAAGTAACAGATTCAAAAAATTATTTTTTACCATATCTGTGTTTATTTTTGGAAAGTAGAACTTCTATCACAGATTGAAATAACTATTATTTGTTCGTAAAGGTAACAGCAGTTATGGTAAAAAATATAGTATATGTGTGTGATATTTGACATAACTTTGAATGTTTTGAAATGAAAGTTCAAACTGCCAAAATATTCAACTTTCATTCCTTAATGTATAATGTACGATTACATTTAATAATGAAATCAAAAATTAAAATATAAAATTTTAAATGCTATTTTAGTTAAAAACCAAATCGAAGAAATTTGGTGCTCATTTTTCTGAAGTAAACAGTATGTAATTTCGTTCGAGAAACTGATAAATCGTAGTCAGATTTGTCTTAGAATATGTACAAGGCGTATAAATAACTACTTACTATGAATCGAGGCTTTATAAAGCTATCTGATAGCTGTTTCAAAACCAGGCACAGCTTTGAATGTATAGAAAACCAGAGACAATAACCAATGCAAGAGCTTGTCAATACCAAACTTAAATAATGCACTGTATACTCCTAAATAACTCAAACTAAGTTTATCTAAGCTTATCTTTTTTAATAATTTGTAACTGTACGCTTGTGTGGAAGCTATTTCCTGCGCCGGCTCAATCTGCTTCGGCACCCAAACACTGAGCCTGTCATCAGTTTCTTTTGGGTCTTATTAAGTGCATTAATATTAGTACTATTTAACAGTTTTATAAATATGGCTCTGGCTCAAGCTCTGTCATTAAGTTTATTATAATACCTATAATGTAAAAGAAACCCATTCTCGCTTTTGCTCAAGCTGCAGAATCCAATTTGGATTTCTCCCACTTTTAATTTTCCTGGGCAGTTATTGTCTATGGAGCGAATAAATAAAAAAATAACTTAAAATTATCTATATAAATACTAAAATTTAAGAAAAATTTATTTAAAACAACAATTATATCTGTTCGATTTGGAGAGTATGAAGAGAGAGAGAGAGAGAGAGAGAGAGAGAGAGATTGAGAGTGAGAGTGAGAGAGAGAGAGAGAGTGGATGTATTCGCACGACACGGTCGGTCATCCGAGACCGTAATATAAATAAAAATGAAGGCCTCGTCCCTAGAAATATACACGGGCAAGACGATGAACACGTGCACTTTATTGCTTAGGGTTCCAGCGAGATCCCTCTAGTAAATCGGATCTATGTGTCCAGGTAGTGCCCCGCCCCGTCTCTTGTTTTTCTAATAAACTAGCCGCTCGACAACGAAGGAGCTCCTACGTATATAAATATATTCATTCTGCGTTAGACACTGTTCCGGGCAAGTTGTCTCGAGCTTTGAGACTTGTCATATGATTGTTTCATGTTAATTAATTGTGACTTTTCTTGTTTGGTGATCGATTGCGCTAATACTGTAATTTGAAAGTGTTGTGTGTAATTAGCGTGTAAGGAATTAGGCGCATCAGCGGGACTAGACACAGGGTCTTGTGGAGATCCAGCTCCGAGGGTGTTCCCGGCGGCACTCGTGCCCAGTGGCTGCCATCTGTGGTCAGGGCTGATCCCGTCCCCAAAACGTTGGGACCACGGCGCAGAGCAGGAGGTATTTCGCGGAAAATCTTTCCCCCTTTGGACCTCCCCCGATTAATGTGCGCTGGAGTACTCCACGGTAAATTAGTATGTATACAAAGAGCTCGGTGTACATGTTGCGTGAGATGTAATTGTCGTGTGTATGGATATGTGTGAATTATCGAAGTACTATCGTATTTAAATTACTTATTGTAAGTCGTTGTCACAAAGGCTTTTTCCTCCACTTACTGAGTGGAGGTTTTTTATGCCTCGCGGTAAATAAATAAATGTTATAAAGAATAAGCATTGCCTACGTCTTTATTATGCCCATCCTCAAACACCCATTTTCTTAAAATGCTCACCTGTTATTTACTGTCAACAATGTCAAAATAAAGAAATAATAAAAATAAGATTTAGCGCCGCTGCACTATTGACCGTCGCTAACGTGCTGACGTACGGCCCGTTCGCTTAGGTCCGCTGCGAACAAAAAATACCGATAGTATAATTTTATTAATTATACAAATTACCATCATTAAGTTTATAATTATTTCGAAAGCTCCGTATGAACTTTTCACAACATTGTATTTACATATCTATGTAATATCAGACTGTACCCCGGATATGTTAAATAATATCGCGTTCCGATCCCGTGCATCGAGTATACCAGAACTTGTTGTCCGCTATCATGCCGACGACAAGTCTCTCTCATTCATTCGGATTCGAGGTAGTCGACACACTGAGGTTTGGCAACCATCACAGCTCTATTTCAAATTGAGAGACAAACGGTCTCCACTTTGCGGCTGTTCCCCTCTTACCGCCCGACGTCTTCGCTGTTCGCGAAGCCTGTGTCGGTGGCTCATTGGAGTGATAAAGAGAGAGAGAGAGAGAGAGAGAGAGAGACGGAGAGAGTTTGCTCTCGAGCGTCTTCAGCCCGATCGGGTTTCGTTTTTCATTCTACTTCAGGACTTCGCAAGTTTGAATACGCGTCCACTGTTTCTACGTGCATAAGATTTTATATACGTTAAGTTACATATTTTACGTGCTCAAGCTTGCTACTCGACTTAAATTTGTGATTTTTCTTGTTATTTACTTTATAAGTTTTGTTAAATTTATTATAGCTTTTACCTAACATTAATATATTTTTCAATCATTACCAATTGTTATGTTTTGATATGATATAACACTTAACCTCGAAAGTAATCTGTAATAATTGAGTTCTAGGCATCAATAAATTTTCCTTTTGTTTATTGTAATAGATAAGGATTTTCTATTCCTTCTAGTACTACGATTCGAGAGTGAAAAGTAATGTGAAAGTTTCGAAATTGTTTCTCTCATGATGAATTATATGTAGTAGGATATTGTAGGACAAAATAATAAATCAAATAAAATTTGTTTCACCGTTCTACGTATTGTATAAACAAAATGAGATGTCGAAATAAATTTCTAATGTACAAAATCCCCTGCAACTGATAATCACTATTTCTGTAGATAAAAAAGAGAGAAATTTAGTCTTCGCATATTCGAAGAGATGTCGCAACAAGTAGCAGTCAGTACCGTTATCGAAATAAAAAGAACACTGATGCTTATTGTAATATTTTTAATGAATATTTTACTATATTTAATTATAAAAGAAAATTATGCGATACAACTGAATATGTGTAGATGATATTTTACATTATGCATTTTATTGTAGTTTTTACATATAAAAGAGAATTGATTTTTCAAAAGAACAGCAAGCGTGCAAGTTCACAATCATGTATATATACGCGCATAATATACAGCGATTCATGAGTGAGTCGACCGTCTCTGCGTGCGCCTTCTTACTTAAGTATTTTCTATTAGTTGTAGTACGTCCGAATGAGACAGAAAACGAAGATTTTTTTTATGTTATTTAACGTCGCTCTATTTATGCTTCCAAATATTGGTGCTAATCAGCGGCGGTTTCAGAAAATGAAGATGTTTACTACATCTGGTTCTATTGGTTTTACTCTCTGCTCCAACAAACTCGACTTATTATATGCACTTGTGTCGTAAAGGCCCTTGGGTAAAAGTGCTACATATATACACGAACGCACACTTAGCACATTTGAACTTCAAGCTTTTTACTATTTACTTTTTACTACCATTCAAGCTGTTTTGAAAATATATATTTGAGTGAGGACTTCGGAAGAGCTCCTATATTCCATTTTGCGGAAAATGTTTGCGTTTATGCTTTTCGCGGTACTAATGATGGATGTCGTAGTGCTTTTTTGCTGAAATTAAATTTGAATGTCGAAATCAATACAAAAAGAATAAAAATAGTGCTTTTTGGTATTCTCTGATAATAAGAATATTTTTTAAAAATTTTTCAAAAGAGATGCACATCTCATAAAAGTGCATGCTTTTTTAAGTTTTTGGTACATCCAATATTTCTGAAGAAAAATTTAACAATTTCATCTAGGGTTGCTTCGAAATTCTGCGATTTTTGGCTATACTTCAGGAAGCACCCATATCTAATTTCGTAACAATTAACTGAAACAATTAAAAGAAATTTTCGGAAATATAACATTCAAATTTTCATTAAAAATAGCAATAATTTAAGTAAGTTGTTTAATAATTGCAAAGATAAGGATGATTTATGCTTAAAATCTGGAGTTGTTTACAAAATTAATTGTATGGATTGTAATAAATACTACATTGGACAAACAGGTAGATATTTAAACAAGAGGTAGATTTAAAAAACGCACACGCACAATACGGGCTCCACTTCTCAAAAATTATAATAAAGCTACATCCCTGAAAAGTCGGTAGTACAGAATAATTTGTTTAGTTCTGCAAACGACCACAATTAATTTCTCTAGTAGTCGCTGCGATCGATTCGGACTTTCGTCAGAGACTATTAAAAAGAAAAGAATGATAAAAAATTATAACTATCCATGATGAAATAGGTCCATCGCCTACTGAATGACCCATGCGACCATTACTAGCGTTTTACATTAACAATTAGTGTAACAAAGTCAATCGTTCGAAATTCAAAGATTGAAAGCTTAACAAATGAAAATGTCCAAAAATAACTACGAATATGATACAACAGTAAGTTTATTTTAAAGGATTGCTTTTAATGTTTAAATAGCCATTATTTAAAATTTGAATATCCATTTCAGTTATCGAGGACCTGCTTGTAATTCATATAATTTTAGCTATAATGAGTTAATATTCAGACTCGTTATATTTCTCATTTTGTTGGCTTATCACGGAAAGAGTCGTCTTCAATTTTTAAAGGTTGCGTATATCTACTCCCATAAAATAAGGAAAAATATATCTCATTTACAACATTTGTGCAAGGAAGTAACATTCGTTTTATTTATATTGATTCACGATGAAAATGATTTTAATAATTTCGAAGTTAAAGTCTTCACTATAACAAAAATAAACAAAATACGAGAAAAACATTAAAAGTAAAAAAATAAACCAAGGATAATAAGTGAAGACATTTTCAATGCTAAAGAAAGTTTGAGAGTAAGAATCAAGGCATGTTTTAATTGAAAAATATTTTTTAGTACTTAGAATTAGATTGTATTAATGAATGTTTTTACACTCCAAGTTTTAATGTATTGTGACGAAAGACAAATAATAGCAGTTGGATAATATCTCAAATAATAGGAGGCAAAAAAAATGGAAAGCAAAAAAAGGGAACATAACTAGATTTATTATAATGGATAAACAAAATTGATTTTCAAATAATATAAATTTTTTCAAACAATAATAAATATATTTTCGGAAATTAAATGTAAGAATAAACAATGTATTAAATAAATTATTAAAGTTTATTTTAAGTAATACTATTATTTTATGCATGGTCCAATTTAATATCACTTTACTTGTTTACATAAATGGCCCAAATGGTCATTGTAAAACAGTATATTACTTTAATTCAGCTCTGTGTAATGTTAATTGTTGGTAATGTTTAATTTTATAAATACAATGTGTGTGGTAATATATAAAATACTGATAATAATTTCAAATAATCGCAGCAAAATAGTATATATATATATTAGAAGTTATATATATATATTTAAAGGCTTTATGATTTACTAAAATCTTATTTCACATTATAATTTTTTGTGCAATCTTCTTAATGCTCATAGCTTTATCATATCTTTGTTTAAATAAGTAGCCGTGTTATCTTTTTTTATAAGACTGAATGATAAAATTCTTTAGTTACTCTAAATTCTCAAAAGTAAAAATAATGATAATTTAATTAATATACTCATTAGTAATCTTGTATTTCAAGCTACATTTAACTGTAATGAATATAAGTGAGATAATAAGTTGAAAATTTAATCATTTAAATTTGAATATTTATTTTATTTCATAGCCACTCGATCATTACAGAAACATTAAGTCCTTAATTTTTGTTTACATTGTTTATTATCACTTCATCTTTATAAATTGTAACTAGAAATCTTTTAATCTGAATTGATAAGGAAATAAAACTGGTACGTTTCGTCCTACGTTATCTGAAATATTGCACGTGCCATTTTGAAATCATGTTTTATTAGCACCATAGGTTCGATCAAGATATAAATTTTATTTTAAAAATTTAACAAACGTTGTGAAAACAATAAACTACGTGCGCATGCGAATAAAAGAATTAATATTTAAAAATGCAAAATTATGCCATACTTAACAATCGATCGTAATTATATACTAAAATCATTAAAATTCATACCATCAGAACCGAGTCGTAATTGAAGCGACAGTACCAAAAAATCTTGATTTTTATTCAGTTCCTTGGCAATTGTGTGCGCTGATTGGACATAATTATATGCATCTCGAGATTAATTTTTTTATAGCAGCCTTTAGCATATCGTATACTATGTAATATGTATAGTATCACGCAGAAGTGTCGAGCTTTGAAAAATAACGTAACGCAAATGCGAAAAGTAATGCGAAAAAACAAAAACGATTGACTCTGTTGATATGATATAACTGACCTCTGATCGTAGTCAACTATGTATTTAAAGTAACTAGTTTATATTTAAAATACTGCAATTTTTAATGTAAAAAACTAAATATTTGTTTTAAGAAATTCGATTCTTGATTTGAAAAAATATTTATTAAAATCGCAATGTTTTTTCATGCACATATTCGTGAATTTTCATTTTTCCATTGATAATTTAAAGTAAACAATGGTTACTTGATTTCATTATTAAAAATTTTTTTTATCTCTTAATCACGACAATATACGATCCTGTATAATATCCAATATCCTACAGTCCCTGATGAGGAGCCGTAGCGAGCTCGAAACGTTGGACAAGTCTTCAATTAGGTAAGGGTGTTGGGGACAGTCAGACTGCACTTTACTAACAAAGAATTTTTTCAGCTAATATTTTATTTTCAGATTAGTCTACGGGGGTGAATGTAAACAAGGACAGTCTGACTGTCATTATAATTTTAATTTAATTTTTAATTTAATTTTTATTGTTAATTTTTATTTTATTTTTTATTTATTTTTATTTTTATTTTTTATTTTTATTTTTAATTTTATTTTATTTTTAGATTGAATTGATTAGACTGTAAGACCAATAAAAAATATTTATTAAGTTAAGTAATATACGATCCTGTTCTATGTTTTACGATATATATATATATATATATATATATATATTATACCTGTACTGTACGCAACAGGATGCAACTTAATTTCAAGCTACCCCTCCAACTTTACATATAATTATAAATGTTAGAAACTCCTTGTATAGTAACCAACAGATTGGCGCAATATGCGAAAAGCACGGCGCAACGTGGATCCAGTTGGCGTTAAATGTTTAAAACATTTTTTGTTTTTAACAAATTAAATTTTATTTAGTCAATTGAAATAAATTCTTTTTAGATAATTAATATTTTTTTAAATTAAAAACTATGGTTTCAATTAAATCAGTTAATATATTTAAATATATATTTTTTTTATTATGAAAAACAGCTCTTTACATTAAACAAATATTTCGTCATTGCAATTGGAACAAATTTATTTATGTAAATTTACCCATTTTTTTTTCGATGTACAAATTTTAATGTATCAATCGAAAAGTTTTCACTAATATTGTATAATATCTTATTAAGTAAAAAATACGGTTACAGAACTCATTTGATATAATTGCCAAAATTGCGTTACTCGGCTAAATGAGCAACTACTAGATATCGAACGCGTTTCACAATATACTAAAACATCAAGCGTCGACGCTTTCTTAACAAAAATAAATAAATAAATAGATAAATAATAAAAAAATCAAAGAAGAAAACAAAAAAAAATCCTAACGCTTGACACAAAGCAAATTTTCGTTTCCGTTGCCATAATTATACGTAAACAACACTCACTCGGAATCTCAGTTCGCCAATCGGCGGCTCCGCGTACGGTATCCCCTTGAAAGCGCAAAAGTTATCCCCCAGGACGCTCGTTTCGACCGAGCCGCGCACTTTGCCGAGCCGCGGGATGTCCACGACCGGCGCATCGGCTACAGCAGGAGCGCTCATGATCCCACGATCTAATCGACACTGCCGATGATGCGAGCGGCCGCGCGTTCCCGTTCCGCGCGCGAAACAAGGTCACCGTTATCCACGTGACGCGGCGGCGCTCACGATGTGCGAATTCCAAACCGAATGATATCGCGGAATTGAGAGGCGGCGTTATTGGCAAAGTCAGCGTCGGTTGTGTTGTCAACATGGCTGCAACTGGGCTTCGGCTCTTATATAGGTTATTATTTTCTAAAAATAACAAATCAAATATTCCGTGATTACACCTATGTAACACCGTCGTCATGTAACACGATTCAAGCCTAATGTGCAATAAATTCCGACTTCATAATAAAGTGCAGAACGACGTTTTGTCAATCAATTAATTTTATTATTGCGTCAAACTAACGCTACCTACCGGTAGCCGGTAATTATTTTACTTGACAACCGTCAGATACCTTATTTACACGTATGTATACATATGTGTGTTATTGCAATTATAATATAATTTGCTATTCAAAATTTAGCGCTTCTCAGATTTTGTCTCGTATAAACATAGAATCTATATTTGTATCTCTCTTCGTGTCTAATATCTGTAATTGCATCTGAAAATTACGTATGAGCAATTTCAGTGCGCTTATGTGTATAGATTAGAGAGTTACATACAAAACGTATCCTTTATTTTAGATTCGCTCGACATAATAATATAACAGATTCATTCATTCACATTTAATTATAATGTCAATAAGAAAATACATCGGCATGCTCCAATGTGATGTTTCGAATAAGGATATTAATCTTTTAAAAAGAAATTATTCTGTCTCAAATACATTTTATATCAACTACTACTTACTTCTTTGGAAACATTTATTTCGATTAAAGTAAAACTATAATTTTATTATATTTTTTGTTTGAACAAATAAGACATTTTTAATGTCATAGAAGTTTTTCATAAAAGAATAAATGTTTGAAGTAAATTTATTAAAGATAAACATATAAGTACCAGATATAATATGACACGGTCACTAACTAAGCTTTAAGTTGCGATCGATTTATATAGCGTCGAAATACGAAGTGCCCACTACCCTTCGCTAAGGGTATTCCACAATACCTCGGAGACGCTTACTTTATAGGTGCAAGTACAAATTTGTTTATAACGCCAATCTGCGCAAATATACAATAAGCACTCTAATTATATAGCAGATGGCGATCATTTCAGTCAGTCTACATTTTGACTGAACTTGTCGAAAGAATCGTACATACTACTAGATAAAATCACGGTAAATGCTACTTCTTCAATAAGCTTAATTATTAACCTAAGGGTTTACTCGTTATTTCAAAATATAAATTATAAAATTTCGGCAGAAATCCAACAAATATTTTATACCAGAAATGGTTGTTTCTGAAAATATGGACCGTTTAAAACAGAATCTTCTAAAGTTGGAATTTTTTTATTTTTAGAAACTTTGTCTACTTCTAAAATCACAATTTAATTCAAATTTTAAAAAACTTAATTTAAGACCAATCATTTGGAATCCATAACTTCCAACCACAAATAGTAGACGATAAAAACACCAAAGTAATACAATTTACATATTTGAAAAATGCTCAAACACTTATTGTTAAATCCATTGTATATATAAAAAAAATTTATGTCAAATCATTTAAAATTAATAATTAAAGTTTAACCAGAAAATATTATATTGAGTTTTCAAAAACTGTTAATTAGTTCCGTTTTTAAATGTATTTGTTAAAAAACGGCAAAATTTAAAGAATAAAAAACTCTAAATTTCAAATATAAATGTTACGTGGATATAAACATAAAATCTTTAGAGATTAAAATGTTTTATATTTTGTGAAAAAAATTTCTCCGATGAAAAATTTTAATTACTTCGCATTTGTTCAAATAATCACAACGAATGTAACGTTCTATTCTATTTAATAAAAAATACCCTTTTTATCATGGATATATTATTGTACAAATTGAAATATATCCAAGCTTCAGGTTTATTTTTGTTAAAATGCATTTCAAAGTTATTTTAATATACTCTTATACTTATATGGAACAGGTTAACCCATTATTATTGTAAAAATCCTGAAACATATTATGATACAGGTTAATACTCAATTTATTGCTGGAATAATCAATATTTTTTATACGTTTCACAAACGAGTAAAATGTGTATAATAAAAATAACCTTGTGGTTCAATTTATGTCAATCTCGTCGATAGAATAAAATGTGTCTATTGACTAAATTCATATCTTCATTGGAATATTCACCCTAAGGTTTCATGTGCCTTTTCAAACAAGTATCCTGTTATGAATCAGTCCATTGGGTTGAGTTATTTAATATTAGAAAAATATACTGATCGACACCTACTAGTCGACGTTGGAATTGATGACTTTTCAAAGCGATTGGATGCGGTACTATTTTCATTACCGCCGAACGTATTTTATTTTAGTTTTTGTCTAAAATAATCTGTAATTTCAAATAGTACACAGACACTTTCTTGATTATAATTAGGTTATTTTTTACATAAAATATAGTCTATGTCTGTGCCGGATTAAGCTTTTACAAGGCCTGGTGCTAAAATCACTATACGATGCACCTCTTTAAAGTTATGGTTTAGAGAGCGCGTGTGAAAATAACTATGTTGTATAACTACGAGCTTCCACTAGGAACTGAAATTTTACGTAAATGAATTCACTAAAATAAATAAAATGAAAATTTATTGAAATTTAACCAACAGAAGCAATAAAAATGCAGGATTATCTATACTTTTTTCTACTTGTTGAACTAGCAAACTCGATTATCAAATTATTGAAATTAAGCGATTGGAGTAAATAATTTTTGTTAATAAAAATAATCATGATAAAGATCACTTTTTATCACATATGATAGATCTATGTAAATTTTTCATTCTTTTCAACACTAAAAACGATCGCTCGCTTTCACAATTCGCTATAGGAATATTTACAAGAAGTTCAAATGCTATATAAATATTTGGAAAAATCGGTATCATTGCCTTATTACATGAATTTAATACTATTCTAGAGCGTATACGATTTTTTTCTTTTGCTTTTTTCTTTTGCCACATTCGCGACTTGAGAAAATACCTACACTTTGTATTTTTCCTCGTAACAAAAATTATTTTAATACTATTAGTAAATCTTTACTTAAATTATTTGAATAAACATCCACAAGTCTTATTGTACTTATTTCCAATTCTGCACCATCATAATATTTATAATAAATTCATATTGCAAATTACATGTTGCAAAAATAACATATTAAATAACAAATTAAACATGTTTAGTCATTAAATTTATGACTTCATAGAAAAATATTTTTGAGAAATAGGTTATTTTATCTCCACCTTTTTAGGCAGATTTTGCGATCTGTTGTTTTAACGTAGAGTCGAACTCAGAAATCAGTTGTATAGGATTTCAAGATCCTTATAAAAGGTATCGGATATATTGTTCGAGCTGCGGAATAGTAATCCTCGTTCTGTTGAGAAATGTATCTCTGCAGAGATATTCTGTAAAATTACACTTTTGCTTTAATGTCTATGACGCCAATTTCTTTTGTCTCGATGCGAGCAAATTAGTTACTTCTGTTGCTTTTTTGATAATACCATTTATCAAGAATATGTTAGCTCCCCTAGTATCGGTGACTCTGAGTTTAAACATCACCAAGCCCCTCGCTCCCAATAGTTTGCTTGAAACTAATAAAAAAATCCGTAGAAACTATTTGAAAGTGTATAAGAAAAAAGTGCAAAAGAAAAAGAAGCTATTAAATTGTAGTAATACTCTACAAAAGTAAAAAGTTGCCAATGAAAAAAGACGGGAATGGGGTGGAGACTGTATATGTATGTAATAAGTATGAAAAGTATAGTGACACAACATAATATATAAGTACGATAATATTCTTATATTTTAAATATTTTTATTATATAGGTTTATTATATTTGGTCAGTAGATAACATTGTCCGCTAGAAAGATAAAACAATACATTGCATCATATATTATTTGTTATGATAACAAAATAAAGGCTTGACATTACGCTATTTATACATTTGTCAATTTTATTTCAGGTAAATTATTTAGGTTAATTAATAAATATTTTTCATTGGTCTTACAGTCTAATCAAATCAATCGAAAACAATACGTAATAACATTAATACACATCTACATTAACATTAATACATCAATACACAAAAATAATAAAAACAAAAAAAAAATTAAAAATTAAATTAAAAATTATAATGAGAGTCAGACTGTCCTTATTTACAATCACCCCCATAGACTAATCTGAAAATAAAATAGTAAAATAAAATAGCTGAAGAAAATTTTGTTAGTATTAGATTGGATTGTAAGACCAATGAAAAAAAAAATTTATTAATTTGTATATAAGCAGTCGACAAAAGTACAATTAAATTAAATTATTTAGATATCAAATTATCGCATTTCACGCCTAAGATACCGAATTATGAATATTGTAAAAAGTCTTAGATACGTTTATTTTATTAATGTTAAGTAAGAAAAGTGATTCTTGAAGATGATGTAAAAATTGAAAATACATTTAATATGTCATACTATCAAAGTGCTCTCATTTCGTACTCCTACTATGTTAATTCTTAACAAAAGGGTAATTTACAAATGCATTATTTTTTATGTCCGGAAATTACGCGTTTTATGCGGCGTGATGTGTCCTAACCGTAATGTATTCAAAACTAAATAATATCATAGTATAGATTTTCAGAAAATTATCTGATAAAATTACATTAAATTGTATTAAAAAATTAAGATGAAGGTAAATTTTTCACATTATAATCATAAGGTTTTCAATAAATGTTATGAATGATATGAGATATTATCTTTAATACATATTATAAAAACATCTACCATAAGTCATTAAACGTGTTGTATTAAACGTGTATTCTTTTCATTCAAAAATGATTTTTTATTAATTTTCTTCTTCTGTTTAATTTAAAAAACTTAGTTTTTCGTTTAGTAAATCATATTTATTCAAATTTTTATGTAACAATTTGCTCATTCTTCTCCATAAATGCACCGATAGACTGTTATAGATATTTAATTAAAATGATGAATTATCAGTACTTAAAATCCTGTGTGCTATAATTTTTATGACTGGTATTTATAACTGTATGGTTAAATTAATTATTGATAGTTAAAAGATTACGAAATTTATAAATCACGATACAATAAATACTCCTATTATAATATAATGGACGAGCATTGCCATTCTGTTGCATTGTGGATACATTTTTTTTTAATTAACTATATAGGTTCAACTTTAAAGTTGCCTATTATTTGCATTATACTTTTTAAGAATTTTATGTTCCACCATGACTGGTGTAAATGAGGTATGAGGTAATCATGCGTTTTGGTTACCGAACAGTAAACAAACTTACATATCGTTTAGTACTAGTTTCGACCGTAGGCATATTTAACTATGCCAATCAATCTATTTGCCAGATTGAACCTTTTGATATTCAGCATTTAAGCTAATGATATTATCTCAATATATCGATGTATCTTATTTATATTATGAGGCACTATTTTTTCTTATAGCTAAGAACAAGAAATATATTAATCATTGGTTAATATATTATCAAATTATTAACCTATGGTTTTTAGATAATTAAACTTACTGTATAAGGTTTATGAAAGATATGATAGTAATAGTATGCATATATTATTAAAAGGAACCTATATTTCCCAATAGGGCTAAAAAGAACAAAAAGCCTTTACAATTGTTTAAATTTGTTCAAGTCAATCCTTAAAATTTACAATTTCTAGATCTTGGAAAAGACTTTGTAGTTATGACATATAGATCTGATTATCAGCTTGGTAAAATATTAAGTTAGGAGGAAATTAGAAAAAATTTGCCATATCAATCACATACATATATCTCTAGATTAGGGAAAATACTTAAAGGATTCGGGAGAAAACTTATTTGTTGAATTGATCAATTTGGATTACATATTTATGATAAGCGTTTATTCTGATAGTAGAAAATTGTTCTTTTACATGACTTAATAGTTTAAAAAACTCATTGTAAAAGTTTGTCACATACGTTTCAGAAAATATACATTTAAAATCATATGCAAAAGTTGTCATGTGAATTTTAATTCCAATGCTTTATGGAAAAATTCTACGGGCAGAGATTATGTTCGTTAATTTATAGGGCTTAAAAAAAAGATTAAATAAATATTTATTATTTTACTTTTTTCTACATATATTGCTATATTGTATAGATTGAACTTTTATGGTACTATACAGTATTGTATATTAATTATTGGAATACGTTTCTATTAGTGGCTAGGTAAGGAAATGTGAAGAAGAGAAAGAAGCACCTGATAATTAGAAAAAGATTTCTTGTATTTCATTCAAGAGGTCCTAAAAAATTTAATATAAAATTATTAAAATATCAAAAAAGGAATTTCTATTTAATACATAAAATTTTAAAAGGTATTTTATCCATTATTAAAACATTTTAAACCGTGTGCTTTGTCTGACATTTGTTAAACAAATAAGTTTTCACGTGAATTATATACATGAAGCGACGATTAAAATTAAAACCAAATCATGACAGTTCATTGAAGTTCGGTTTACATGTATTGTATTTGAAAAATAATTATGCATAAACAATGAATTATAATTTATCTTAAACTTATGACATTGAATTAGTTAAACATATTAATTTAAAATAATTTGTATTTACTGATATATACTATTGTCATGAATTTTATTTTTTAGGTACATTTTATGATAGGTATTATTTTTTATGATATTAGGTAAATTATATTTTCTACAATAAATTATGGTATAATTTTATGGTGTAGGTATTATTTTTTATGATAGTAGGTAATATTTTCTACAATATAGTAAAAACTATATAAATATTAATATTAATCATTTATTATCTTAAATATTCTTGTATTGGTGAAAAGATATGATATACAATAGTGTAATTAAATATAAGAAACCATGTTTTAGAAGTATCCAAAAGGGTTAAGAAGTCAATTACTCTAAAGAAAGTTAAAGAAAGTTCAAAATGCTATTTGAAAAAGTATTTAATTATAAATAAATATAAGCAAACTTTATGTGAACAAAAGTAATGTAAAACATTCTTTTTTATTAGACTTGACGCATGTAATACACTTGAAACTGATCGAGTGCACGGTCACTTTAGATCCTTGTTAGTAAAAAAAGTCTCGAATGAGTATTTGTCTATATTTTCTAGATAGATACCGCCACAACAATTTTGATTTTTCCAACAATTTGATGTATTTAAGTTTTTTTTATCATAATGATTTACAATGTTCAATAATAATTAAGTAAATTAGATTAAAAATGATTTTGTTTATCTGTTTAGGAGCGTTGCCTCTGATTGCGGCTTCTGTACATTGTTTACCAGACATACTTTGGCACTTATGCATAGTGATTTACTGTTTCCTCAGCGTTTGGGGACTTTTTAAAGTAAGTTAAAATTAAAATATTTTTTTTATGTATATATTATTGCACAAAATTTGGATTTCGTGCTGCTGGGTATACGTACAAAATCCTTCGATTTCCTTGACTTCAAGATTTTCATGAAATTCAGTATTAGAAAGACAGTAAATTGAATACTATAGGGGTTAAGAATTTAAAAATCATCTGAATATACTGAAATTAGTTATTTAGAATTTATATATGTAGTTAAGGCGTAACTTTTCAGGACAGAGGATCTCAATTTGATTGTTGAGAATATATAAATGAATTTTAAAAGTTTGCTATTATCACGAACACCATTATCTTCTCATATTCTAATGCCAATGTTTATTTTTATACTATCCATTAACCATTTTTTGGAAAAGTACAATTGCAATGATTGTTAATTGGACTAGTCGAGATAAAAGGAATACTACATACGTGTTATATCTGTCAATAGTGCGTGCTATTAGTGGAAGAGATGAAGAAGGCTTTGAATGAATATATCTATGTTTACTATATTAGACTAAGTTCTTTTCATTTATTTAGGAAACCAGGGCTAGTCTTGAACGTGGAGCAATGCTAAATGTTTTGGTTGTGTCTGCTAGAAAGTTAAAGTACCTATCTCAACTGGGCTACCTTTTTAAAATCTTTTTTGCTACGTCTTTGAGATAGCTAAGCAACAGATTCAGTTCAAACTTTGCAATATGCACAGACATATTTGGGGTTCTTCTAGTCATCGAATCGCATGATTCAGCTCAAAAATAGACATATAATCCAAAGTAAGTAGCAGTAACTTAATGTATTTGTATATTTCAAACAATGCTTTCATTACGGCACACCTGTATTTATACTGCAAGACTCAGCCTTTATTAAGAGTTCGTATAGGATTCTGATGTTAAAAATATCTTTGAATGAAATAGAATGTTAATCTTCTAGATAGGTCTCATGGCCAAAGTTTCTTCTTTGTCTTCATCTGATGCACTCAAAAAACTGAGATATTAGACGCCAATATTTTCTGTAGGATTGATTGTTCAATGAAATTTTTATTTACCCCTCCAATTTTTTTTTTGATAATAAGCTAGTCATCTTGATGGGAGTGGTTAATAGAACATTCGATCAATTTTTAGTTCATTCAAGAACAGTTTGAAGTTGTTTACATTGAAGAGATGAGCTCTTGTAAGTTCTGTCGTGTTGCTGAAATCTATCTTGGATTTTCGACTAGAATATTTTATTTTAGATTAAAAAGAAAAAGAGGATTGGGTCATTCGTTCTTCTAGCTTGTCTGATCGGCTTATGGATTATTTGGTACTATGTCGTAGGTGGTTTGTTGCTGAATGTTAAGGAGTAAGGGAAAAATAAAGGAAAACAGCAATCACGATGCAAGCACCTTTTTAAATAAAATTATTTTTAAATCAACGAACAGTTTATTTTTGATATGATAAGGAAATTAAACAAATGAATCAGCTCTTTCGTTCAATTTTAATACATATCGGTTGCCAATCGAAACAACTGTCTGTAAATAAAATAAATATAAAACTAATCAACTTATTTAATTTTATGTTCTTTCTTCTCATTTCACATTTATTTCATTATGCTTCTCTAAGTATATAACCACATCTTAAATTTATTTTAAAAAATATAAAGATATTCTATAAAAATATAAAACGATATTGTTTTTTATAAGAAAATCGTGTCAATTCGAATTCCATATTCAAATTGAAATTATCAGAGACTAACAATATTTATGGTCTTTCAGGCGATGAATGCAAAGTCTCCTTGGGAAAGAAGATTATGCTTTGCGCCACCTTTTATGATGCGAATGCTGGTTCTCGTCCTCCGATCATTCGGAATTGGTGGAGGGAACCCTGACGCTTTTACTCACGTAGTATTACAGGTAATAAGTCGTTTATATTATTTTTTCTCTATCAGAATATCTATATCTTCGACCTCTAAATCCCCAAATCCATGATCTCACAAATCGTATTCTACACTATTTCTTTATAAAATATAAATTATAGACGTTTCATTCTAATTTTCATTATCTAAACGTTTATCTCATTATACAGTACATTCGTTCTATCTTATATGAACTAAAATTTGAGATTTGTATTTGCAGTAACTATAAACACTAATAACGATGTAATTTCTATTTTCCATTTTATATAATAAATAATCAAAGTTGACCTGTTCCTTTTGATATTCATAGAAATTTTCATTATGTTATTCGTCTATACCTTTGTATATATTTAATAAATACTAAATATATTTAATCGATGCATGTAGAATATAAACTGGCACTACTGCCAAAAGAAAGTATTCATAAGAACACAATATTTAGTCATTTTGAATTTAAAAACGAAATCGGAGATTTGGGCTTTGTAACTTTTAATTCGTTTTCAAAATAGAAATCAAAATAAACTGCTCAAATCAGTAGCTAAACTCGCATTTTCAATGTCTAAGGTCAAATTACGTTATCATCGAGTGAGTAAGAAAAAGATTGTGTAATCATTCTTTTATTTCAATGTCAGATCTACTTCAATTTCACGAATCATTTGAGGAAACCAAATTATGAATGAGAAAAAATTTTTTTTTCAACATTATCACCAATGTAATCCACATCCCGTAAGATAATAAAAATAATGCGCGTCTCTTTTCAGGACCTAATAGCGGTAATTGGAGGAATAATCGGAGCAATGCGGATACCGGAGAAATGGATACCGGGTCAAGTGGACCTGCTGTTGAACTCTCACAACATAATGCACGTGATGGTCGTTATGGCTGTTTGCTCGATGCACACGGCGACGCTTCAGGATCTCGCCTGGATGGTTGAACCAAAAGCTTGCCTCCGCAATAATTTGGAACTTAAAGCCGAGCTACCGTCAGTCATGCGTACGGAGGAGCTCTAAAAAATCATGGTTATATTAACATTTTGTATATAGGAGCGTGCGATTATTTAAAAAAAATTTCAAATCTGTAAGGATTTTTGAAACGAGATGTTTCTTATCGCGATTTTTATTTTATATCTAAATTTAAGTGAAAAATTTTCCAACAATCTAAAAACGATCAAATAAATGAAATCATATACTTTAGATTTTATTTGTCAACGGCATCATAATTCTTCCTTCGATAACTAATTGTGTTAAAAATTTATTTTTCTGATGCTGCATTAAAATGATCAAATGATATATCAAAAGTAATTTTAATTTATTATCTATAACCTTTGTTTATACTAAAGAATTAATTATTTGCCAAAAATTGAATTCTATATGGAATAATTACATACAATTCTATTGAAATTACAATTTTAACAATACCATTATAGTTTGATTTCTATAGAAACTGGTTATATATTTTTTAATATAACTATAATAGAATAAAAGTAAGGAGAAATGTACTATATACAAGGTTATTCAAATTACCTAAATGTTAGAACTAATCTCGACCCTTATCACTTAAATCTATAGAAAATTTTAGGTTGAAAGAATAGAAGAAGCAAACGACGTTGTTTCCCAATTTTCAAAAAAAATTCATATATCGATTATCAATATATGTATATGTAATCAATGGGTTTTAAAAAATTTATTTAAGTACCTTTAAAAAAATTTTATTATTTTCATTGATAAACTTTTAACTTGGTATTAAATTAAAAATTGTTGTTCTAGTCTTTATATACAATTTCGTATAATGATTTTATTAGAAGAAATGCTTAAAACTATTTGATTTCCTTTGCTTGATACATATACTTGGCACATATTTATTTTAACACAGATGTAAATATGTAGTGGAATATACCACTGAACAATCTAGACAATGGCCGATGATTGTATAGTGCTCCAATTTTAATATTACTTATACCGACGTCTATGGTTCAAATCCTGCAAGAGTCAAAATTTTAATTTAAAATAAGTGAAAATTCTTCATGCTGATACTGTAAATAACAAATGTAATTAAATAAAATTGACTAGGTACTTATTGTTATTTGCATTAATATAAAAAATTTTAAAAGGGTTGTTAACAATGTTATGGGAAGCTGAATCAGCTATTGAACATTCAATTAATTTGGACATATGTAAAAAATATTTTTTTTATAAAGTTTCTATTAAATGAAATACAATTTTTATTCGTTTTAATATTCTTAGAGGATTTAAAGTTTAATGTAACGTTTTGAAAAAAGATTAATTATTATAACTATAAATAGTTAAATTTCAATTACAACATATATTTATAGATATTATAACGTTTTATTATCTAAAAAATATAGAAAATTTATTTAATATAAGCAACTGAATGATTACATTATATAAAATGTAACATAAAAAACTAGTCAAAAACTTTATTAGTAAAGACAAAATAGGATTACCAGTGCAAAAATTGCAATGTATACAAGATACCAATAATGCTTTATGAGAAGAATAAAAAAGCATTAAAACGTTTAAAAAAAGGATATTAATAAAATAAAAATTGCTTATAACGGAAAAGATTAGACTTTTACGCCCTTGTGATTTGTGTAAAATATAGGCATTAATTCTATGATTGTTATAGAATAATACGTATTAATTATAATTTAATCAGATAAAATAAAAAAGTACGTCTTTTTTTTAAGTTTTTAGAACAAAATTTACTGTTATATATTGCATATAAATCGTACGCGTAAAAGATTTAAATCCATTAAAAAAATAGATAGTTCATATATTTCATACACACACACACACACACACACACACACACACACACACACACACACACACACACAAATACACACATATGTAAATATAATCTTCATTCTTAAAACTTAGAAATCATATTTTAAGAAGTTTTAAGTTTTTATTCGATTCATTAAAAAACTGCACAGAGTATTGGATAATAATAATTAAGAAAAAGAGAATTTGCTGCATCAGATCAAATTGTCATTTGCTCTTTAAAAATCTGTGATTCACTTAGTAATTATAATAATCTTGCTATTATATGCAATTCAGCTATTGTAAAAATATATTTTTCCTAATTTACTACATACATTTGAATATATAACTAAGAAAATGATGAATAAAAGTTAACTAAAGATTCACAAGTATCAGATAGGAAAAAGCAATAACCGTTTATTATTATAGTGTGGCTCATGCGTAAACAAGTAATATAATTTAGTGCAATAACGCTATACTTGTGGCCTTTAAAAGAGTCATAGCAAGACAAAAAATGAGATTCCCCATCATATTCATTCCTCTCCGCTGTATGCTTATTTCTTTATTAAAAACCTTCGATTTATGCTGTACTATACATCTGTTACTTTATTTTTAATTAATATATCAAGTAATTTTGATAAATCAAGCTCTATTGGTATTACCCTGGCCGTTCTGTTAATTCCTCCTTATAATTCCGAATGTTAATTATATAAAAAAGGAAATATTCTTGTATTTATAGTTCAGACTTAAATTTATATAAATACTTAAGTTATTCGAAAATTTTAATAATATTAATAAATAATAAAGAAAATACTTTAACGTTCGGTAATATATTGGTCAAATATAAATAAAAATATCAATTTAAACGTTCCTTAACCTATCAAAACTCAACTTTGTGTGTAAGCCCCCAATTATATATTGACCACAAGAGTTTAG
The DNA here is from genome assembly GCA_018907035.1 of Sycobia sp. Sy_11. NCBI lineage: Eukaryota > Metazoa > Arthropoda > Insecta > Hymenoptera > Epichrysomallidae > Sycobia > Sycobia sp. Sy_11. The sequence goes on along the minus strand of JACCIC010000185.1, from coordinate 49,627 downwards.
TCCAGTATCATGTTATACTAAAGCACTCAAAAATCTTTTAAGTTTTCTGTAATAAATAAGAAATTAAAATTTATATTATGATATTATTATTATTTATATTTATAATTGTTTTATATTTTGGTTTATATTCAAATGGTTTTCTACTAAAATACTCTCAAAGCCTTTCAATCTTTCTGTAATAAATAAGAAATTTGCAAAATTCCGATTCTCTGAGTATACATATGGCAAATACTATATAAACTTTAATGCATAGCACTCGACCCTTCAATATAATTATTAAGATAGTTATAAGTTTTAACGTATTGCTTTAAGATCATTCGATATATCTTTTAAAATATTCGACAAAATTTCAATTAACTGTATTATTTCATTTATACGCCCCTGTAATTTCTAATATTCGCTATTTTAGAAAACAATTAATCTTGAATATATATAGAAAATTATAATAACATCCTTCTAAAGAAAAGTGAAATTCTCTTAATTATTCTATATAATATATAAAAGAATTGAGTATAGTATTTCACTTTCTATAAACGTGATATAAATGAATATCTACTAAATTTTTCTCTTATCATCTCATTTATTTCATATATGTTATATTAAGAGCTGCAATGTTGGTAATTTTATTAAAATACATGTTCAAATAAATTATTTATTTAATAAATTAAAATAGTAAATAAATATTATCTAGAATTCTTCACAAATTTACATATAGAGTACAACTATATACTATGTAGCTATCGAATTTATTAAGATCATATCTCTTTAAATCTACATGGAAAAATCATCGGACGAGTCGTTCACTTCACAATAATAAAAGCCGCTTTACGGCGCATTTGAGCAATCATCGTCCGATAATTCAATGTCTCGGCGCCGTTCGGTGTCCAATGTTTAAGGCAACTTATTGCTCCAGTCTTTAAATTGAAATTATGTTTTGTAAAAAAATTTAGATACATACATATATACATACATGCATACATACATACATACATGAATACATACATACGTACATATATTCAATAACTATTGATATATATATATATATATATATATATATATATATATATATATATATATATATAATATTTTTCAAATAAATGCGATAATACAATTTTAATGTAGCTATGAAAATGAACTATTTCTGCTAAACATTAAAACACCTCTCATGGTTTGAGATTGCAATAAACGGCTCTTCTGCTACCCGTCACAGAGAAGCAAAAAATTTTTCACTTTGGACGAATGATTCGCGTACAGCGGTGAAGAATTACACTATAGACACGTGAAGTTTTTTCAATCTTGTTTGGTGCAACGATTATACTTTGCACGTAAATAATTCTTCCGAAACTTTCTCCGTGCGATGTTACAATTAAATTATTCTCTCATTAAAATTATACAACAATTTTCAAAGTTTGTTATCGGAAAAGAAACTAATAAATAGTATATTACTGTTTTGTAATTTTAGCAAATGATATTTTGTATATAAAAAACGTTGATCATAGGTAGAAAATAACGTGGCGTTGAAAAAAATATAATCATTAATTAAGTAAAATTTTACCTTTCGTGCTCTTGTATATGAAATGAACTCTAATCGACAGCTTCTAAAATTATGAAGGAGAAATTGTTTTATAATTTTACATGCAGTTTGTCTGCCGCAAAATACTCCTTAGAAATATATTAAATTAAATATATTCTACTCTTGAAATTTAACACAGTTAAATTTAAGACGTCCGTGGAGTATAGACAAAGTGTCCTTAAGGATCACTTTTATGAAGTAAATCTTTTAGTGTGTAAGCAATGTAAAAGTTCTAATATAATAATTAAAGGGCTCTGTAATACATTCCGCAAATTATATTATACTTTTCTTCTTTAAGTTAAGTCTTTGTAAAAAAAAATCAAATTTATACTTTAATTGCATAATTTTCATTTAAGGTGGCTCGAGCGAATTGTGTATTAACATGCCCGATAAGGTCGACTTTCATAATAATTTTTTCATACCTCTTGAGATGTATAAAAATATTAAAAAAAATTGTTATCGCGTTATCTCGTTAAATTTAAATAACTATTAAAGAATAAAAAATTTCTTATATTTTGCTAGACGTTTCTTGAAAAAATCATTGATAAATCAAATTTTTTTATATTAATCCATGGATATGTTATTCAAACTAGTTTAGTTTTTATTTTAATAAATGTATTTTAAAATTAAATTGCTTAGCAACTTACTGTTAAAAATTAAAAATGAGCTAAATTATATATGAAACCCGTTTCAGCCACCTTAAATGTAATTGCTGGATTATTTCGTAAAATGATCATGGCCGTTACATAAAAATAACGAATATATAATTTTAAGATCGAACTGTGCTAAGAAACATTTAAAGTAAATTGTAAGCCAATAAAATTTAATTCATTTAATTAATTTTTCAAGCAAATCTCTTATTTTTAAATAATTATACTACAAATAAGGTTTTTCTTTTAAAACATATTCTTCCAAAGATTTTTAACATTAAAAATCAATCGTCAATTTATTATAAAACCATTAATATAATAATATTCGATTTTCTAAGAGGAAGCTTTTTGCTAAATGAAAAATTTATGTAAAATTGCAAATTATAAATAAGTGAATGCCAGAAATTGTGAATAAAAATATTGTAAATGAATTGTAAAAGAATCTGTAATATTCGAAGCCCCAATGTACAAAAGATGTGCATAAATTAATCTGCAAACGAAAATTAAAATAAAAATTTCATAATATTTAAAGACAAATTATTAATTATAACGACATATTTCAAGCTTTAACAGAAGTAAGAAAAAATTGTTCTTCGACGTAATGCGTTTTAATAAAATAAATTGTAAGATTGACGATATTGTGATCGTGCAATATTGTTTCTAAAATGAACTAAACTGATTATTTTATTATTACATCGCGAGAGGCTGTGATCCATTAAACACTGCTACTTACATTTTTGATATATGCTTGCAATAAAATGTAATTATTCTAATATAATTTTTGATTACTTTAGTCAGAAAAATGAAAATACTTTACTTTTATTTCAATTCCGTGCATATTATGAGTGCTTTACCTTTCTTTCGAAATGAATAACATTTTATGGACATATCGACTAAAAATTTCAATAAAAATAAAGAAATTTTAAGATTTGAGGCTCCTTAAGAAGGGAAGAGATAATAGGCTTTTATCAAAATATGTTTATTTTAGTCTTCATTAAAAATTACAATTTCGAATCTATCAAAATAAAAATTCAAAAGTGAATAAATAAAATTTATTATTTTATTGTTTCATCATGAAATGAATTTGAAATTATGAAAGACCATTTTTTATATCATTATGGTACGCGCTATGAAGTATTTTAAACTCAATTTTGAAAGAAATTTCAACCTAATTGAATATATGTAAAAATTTATATAATTTCGTGCTATTATTAAGCTATGAGATTATATAAGTACGCTGTGTGAATAATATAGAAATGCATATATGTTACATACATTATAGAAAAATTTCCCACCGATTTTCAAATGTGTGTTTTGCGACAGAGCACGAGTTCGCCATTTGACTTCTACAATGGTTTTCTGATAAATTATTACCTATTAATTCACAGGAGTTTGTACGATTGAAAAGAAAATTGTATGCGAATAATAATACGTTTATTGGTAAATTGAGAATGAAGGAAGTTGATTTGTAAGCAATTTTCATGGTGCGTTTTGCACTTTAATTTCATGTAATAATAAATCAAATAAAACATCATAAAATCGTTTATATTTTTTTTTGGAAACTTTTTAGACCTGTTTACAAGATGGCATTCAGTTCTTGATGAGATCTCAATTTGTTTAGCAAAAATTGTTTTTATAAAAAAAAGTTATGCAAAAATGCCTTATGAATCGACAATTATAAACTACATATTATAAAACAAAAATAATTAAATTTTGTAAAATTAAAATCTACATCTTCTCTGAAGCTTGGGGATATATAGTGATCATTTATCAGTGTATAGTCTGCAACTAAAACGTAAAGTCAGCGTTTGCTACACAAGTATAGTTTGTAGTCCGAGCGAAACGAGTGTAGAGTACTTTACTGGTAGCAGTATTTACTAGGAGTTGCAGGTAACACTAGTAGCATTTCTTCATTACTAATCGATGTCCAGTTCATTCACTGTGAATCTAGGCGTTAGTATTCTACAAAGTAAATATTAATATAAAAGCTTAATATTCCAATCACTGCTAAACTTCATTTATTAAACGGAAATGAATATAATTAGAAACAGTACCTTTCACTTATTATTCATATATTAACAGTATATTCACTTAACCATTATATTTATATGATTTTGATTATTGAAGAAAAACTAATAAACTTAAAATACTCAAAAGTTATGAAATTCAAAGATATATCTTTTATTTGCTCAATAATTCTGTAATCTGGCTTTAACTTAACCAAAGCATCCTAAAAGCAAAAGATGCGTAAGTTGAACTCTGCTACTAAGGCATATAAGTATAATTCATGATTGATAATTTACTGCATATTTACAAATTTATTGGATTATTATTATCATTGAGGTAAACTATCAAAATATGATACTGATTGAATAACTTTTCGAAAAAATTATTAGTAATTATATTATTAGTAATTATTTATATTAAACTATATAACAATTTAAACAAAGTAAATAATACAGAGGATCTAAATAAATTGAAAAATTCTATTAAATATGTACGATTTAATTCTACCAATTATATAAGACCTTCATCTGAAAACCTGTCGAAAACTTGTTGAATATAATAATACCAATGTACGTTTGCCGTCTTATAATCATGTTACCGGCTATGGGCTCAATAACTCTAAAATTTCATTTGTTTATCTTGTTGATGGATATAATCTGGTTTTAGACCAGTATTGTTTCAAAGTAATGTTCAATATTCAATAATCGAAGAATTAATGTTTTTCCAAAGGTTTCACTATAAACGACGTAAGATCCTCTCCAAAAAATTTTATTTCTTGTTTATTACTTGTAGGTTAATTATCAGGAATGTTCGAAGAGGTATAATTCTATAAACTAGAAGATGGGTAGGAAAGTGGAGAAGGAAGAAAAGGTTGAGAGAGAGAGAGAGAGAGAGAGAGAGAGAGAGAGAGAGAGAGAGAGAAACGCGTAGAAAAAGAAAGAGTAAGAAAGGGGGGATTATAGGTGAAAAATTAGTTGAAGGAATACAATTGATCTTCAATTACAAAGATTTCATTTATATTTATTTAAAATTTTTTTATTTTGTAGTTTTTTTTATAATTGTTAATATTTATTAATAATTAAATCCAAATAATAAATTCTCAACTTTATCACATAAAATTGTAAATATAAATTTTGTAAAATATGTAAAATTGACTAATTTACACAGTCTGAGTTTCAATATTAATTAACTAATGATCTTAATATTGTGAACTTAATTAAGAGTAATATGAAATAATAAAAATTTTACCACCATCTATATATATAGTTAAATAATACAAGTGTGAATGTTATAATTTTTATGTTCATTTTTCTTACATTTCTTGTAGTTTTTAAATGAAATCTCCCTCAACTAATGCTTATTATTTAATTTAAATTATAAATGTGTTTTAGGTTTTAATTTATTGCGTATTAATACTAATCTTTTCGATTTATTGAAAAATTTCTCTATAAAATTATTTCCTACCTTTTATCAAAAGGTTCTTTCTGGTCATAAAATAAAATATAAAATGTTTATCTCTGATTTTGACCTTTGAAATATTAGTATATAATGAAATAATAAAATCATATTTTTCGTATAAAAAAATAAGAAGATCCTTCTTCGCCGCTTCAGTGAGGTGTTACCTTTTCTTACTAAAAGGATCTAATGGTTGGTCGTCATTGTGTACCATTCTTTTTTAGCATTTTATTGGTGGCATTTAGGACCAAGGCGTATGAGGATATTTCGACTGAAATTCGTATACGCACACGGTGGTTTTATTATTTCTTTTCGAATTTGTACATAAATCCTATTTTTTTATATAAAACCTCCTATAATGTGCCAGAATCACGAAACAGATTCGCTTTAAAGTAAAGTTATATCTGGATATATCCTACTTGACTCTATAGAGCTTTAAAAGATGCTGTATTTTTATAAGATATCGAAGAACTCAGGCTATTAGATACTATCTTCTTTAATGAGAGAACCACGAATTTTTCCAACCAATTAATTTATTCTCTCAAGAAATCACAATGTATAGAGTAGGTAACCGGTAGCATCGAAGACTGTCAATCTATCGGAAAGTCGCCGCTGCCAAACATTTCAATTAATATATCTAGTAGTATAAGCTGGCATTTGAGCAGCATATTTTTTTGGATTTCGTAATCTATGCCATCCATAAAGGGAGATAACGAAGATTTTCTAGAACTTAGGTAATATTAAATTTTATAAATTGAAAGTGATTGCTTAAGAATTGATTTTCTGTGCAGTTGGGGTGCCAAGCCGAATCATTGGGAACCCATAGTGACGTGATTTTATCAATTGCTGTGTGGATTTGGTCCATGTTATTGTAATTAATTAATCTGGGCGATTTAATCTTACTGTATTTATATTTAAAACATTTTATAGTGTTCCACATGTAACTTTTATTTGTATTGAAGTTAAGCGATTCCGCAAATGTAATAAAGTTTTCTATTTTTTTTTTCTTAAAAAATTGTTTTGCTATGACTACCATTTTTTTGTATTTAATATAATCCTCCATTTATTTGTAAATTACCATTTGTTGCATTCTGAATCCCACCATTTAACTGGGTTTTGTTTACTATTTGTGTAGAGTTTATCCTTTTGTTTTATTGAGGGAGTGATGTCGGTAATGGCAGATATTATTTCGTCTAAGAAAAATTCATATTTATGATTTAGTGTTAATTCACAAAAGAAGGGTTTTAAAAATTTATAAAAGTTATTATTTAAAGTTCTCTCTCTAGGGGCTGCATGACCGTGACGGGCTGAAAGGGCTTAAGCCGGGGGAGCAAGAAGGAGCGCTTGGTGGATGTACTAGATCATTTTTGGATCTGTACAACATTGAGAGTTCCGCATCCTTCGCTGGCTCACGAGTATTTGGATCGGGAATTCGGATCCCTATAAACGGGCTCTCCGAACTACTTGGTGGGAGGATCTCTATAAACGGTTATCCTGAGAATGGTTGCGAGAGTATGAATGTTATGTGTATGGATGTGAGAGTCAGGGAAGAGGGTAAGGCTCCTCGGGTAACCAAGAATCAGCCTGCGGCTGAGAAATGGCAACTCTCGGTCTGCTAATCCGCCCCTAATCCAAAGTATTAGATACCGTGCTGAAGGATGAATGGCACAAAGGTGATTGTGTCATAAACGGCTCCTTCGGGAAACCAGGCCGAAATCCGTCGTATTGCAGGCCTTACCCGGTAGTGCGGCCCATGCCGGGTGTACTCTATATATCCGCAATACTCGTGGGAACAGAAATGGAAAAATCTATAAGCATCGAGATGGAAGTAGGGGGGAGCACGAGATGGAAGAAAGTCGGGCTTTGTTAGCGACAGAAACCATCTCGGAGGCACTGAGACCTGTTCAGACCACTGAACAGGGGAAGGCGAGTGCACATAAAGGTGCGAGCATGAATCGGAACCTGAGTCGAGCACAGAGAAGGAAATTCTTAAAACAGAAAGCTATGGAGGAGGGTCTACCTGTTCCTAGATTGGGGGCGGGGAGAAAGTGGAGGCAGGCAGAGAAGAGACGAGCACTAGCCGTACTGACTACGTCGGCCTTGGCTACTCCAGCCACTGATTCGGGAAAAAGGCTCAAGAAACCGCTCAAAAGATGCAAGGAAGGTACGTACGCAGGGGCAGCATCTCACCTACCTAGAGTGACGCTTACATGTGGTGAATACCTCGGTGGGGAAATGCCTGCAGAAACCTGCACGTTACTGAAAAAAGCGGTTGTTCGGAAAATCTGCGAAATCGACGATGATGATTTGTCTTTGTCTGCGAGGACAAGGATTCTGAGACCTGACTGAGAAGAGAGGCTGAGAATCTGAAGCTGGGAGACTTGAACCTCAATGTCAGAGTAGTATCTCCAGAGGAACTGGAGATCACAAAAGTAATCACAAAGATTCCGGCGGAGATAGAATCTGTCCCGGACTTCCTAAAGTTGTTCCCAAGGCAGAACAAAGGAGTTGATTAATCTAGATGGGCGATCATGAACAGGTCTGCCGATACTAGTCTTGTTCTTGGTCTAGATGAACCATCGGTGGAGGCCCTCCGAAGTAGAAACCTTCGACTCTCGGTGGGGGTTGAGACGATTACCTTTAAGGTACTGTCTCGGCAAAGTACCGCCGGGGCAAAGGGAGAAATTTCTACGGAAAACGTAGCTAAGAAATAGCATCCTCGATGGCTATTTCGGAGATACGTTTTATCCAAATAAATTTGCACCATTCCAAAAGCGCCTTGGCGATTTTAACGAGAAGCCTGGGAAAGGTTCATACACACATAGCCCTAATACAGGAACCTTGGATTTGGAGGGAACGTATTAGGGATATTAACGGGAAGGGGGAACTTTTTGTGGGGTCCAGAGATGGAAACGCGAGAGCTTGCATTTTCATCAAGGGAATTAATGGTTTTTTGTTACAGGAGCTGAACTGAAGAGACTGCACTACCGTCAGGATAGAAATCGAGAGCAAAGATCGACATGTGCGAAGCATCATTGTTTGCTCAGTCTACTTTGCACACGATAAGAATATACCTATTTCCAGTATGAGAAAGGCGGTTGAGTTCAGCAGACGCTCGAATCTGGACTTGATCATTGGCTGTGACGCTAATGCACATCATGTGACATGGGGTAGCACCGACATCAACGCCAGAGGGGAGGCCTTGCTGGAGTATTTAATCGGGAGTCATTTGGATATAGTCAACCGAGGAAATGAACCTACTTTTATAACAGCTAGCAGAAATGAGATCCTCAACCTCACTGTAGCATCTGTGAAAGCGAGAAGTATTATACATGGATGGAAGGTGGAAAAAGAACCATCCATATCGGACCATAGGACGTTAACATTCCAATTTGAATGTCTTAACACAAGAATGGAATCGAGGAGAAAACCAACAGATACAGATTGGGAACTATTTAAGGATGGACATCGTGAAAGCATTGCTCATCTTAAAGGAGAATATGGCACTGAGTTTCAACTAGACTGGACACTATGTAAAGTTCAGACAGCAATTACCAGAGCCTTGGCTAAAATCCTAACAAAGGATAATAATTATCGACTGCAAAATCTACGAGACGCAGTAGGTAGTTATGTAAATACAGAAGAGGACACGCTTGAACTTCATTTGAAGGCTAATTTTCCTGATTTCATCAAGAACTGCAAAAATAAAACACACCACACCATCACGGAAGGGTTGGTGGGTGCGGATTGGAAAACGGCTGTTCAAATTGTGACTCCGGAGAAGATAAAATGGGCGATTCACTCCTTTGAACCGTATAAGATACCAGGACCTGATGGCATCTTCCCTAAGATGTTACAGGTCGGGTGTGAAAGTATTTTAAAACTTATTACGGGAATTTTTAGATGGCATGGTAGACATCTCGTGTTTCTTTCATTCCCAAACCTGGGAGAGATAGTTACTCGTCGGTGAAAGAATTCAGACCGATTTGTCTGACGTCATTCATGCTAAAAACGATGGAGTGGGTAGTAGATTTACATATAAGGAAAACAGTGTTGATCAATAGCCCAATCTCAAGTAGGCAACATGCCTACATGACGGGCAAGTTCACTGAGACAGCTCTTCACTCAGTGGTGAAACACATTGAGAAGGCTTGGAGCCCGAACGAAACTGTAATAGGTGCCTTCGTAGATATAGACGGTGCTTCCAATAGCACCATTAGAATTGCCATTGACAATGCTGTATATGCTGAGGGAATAACACCCTCTATCAGAAGGTGGATAATGAGTTCCTTAAGTAATAGAGAGGTATATAGTGAATGGAAAGGTAAACTCGTAAGAGGTAAAGTTAACGAAGGATGTCCACAAGGAGGGGTACTTTCACCTCTCCTGTGGAATGTTGTTGCTGATGGTTTACTGCGTATGCTTTAAGAGGAAAGAATCTTCACAGTCGCATAGACAGATGATTTCGCAATACTTGTCAGGGGCAAGTACGAAGAGATATTACCTGAAATTCTTCAGGAAGCTTTGGTAAAGGTCAATTCTGGTGCCAAGAGAGATCCCTGGGGATCAATCCAAAGAAGACCGAGGTTGTAGCCTTTACTAGGAAATACATAAGCAAAATAAAATCGTGTGTCAACTTCCGCGGGCAAGGTATACCGTATATGGAAGGAGTTAAATATCTAGGTATATACCTAGATAAGAAACTATCGTGGGGACAACACCTGCGAATGCAAAGTAAAAAGATCATCAACATACTGATGCAGTGTAGGTCGGCCATTGGCACGGGCTGGGGGCTTGAACCGCAGAAAGTTTTATGGATCTATAAAATAATACTGATGCCGGGGCTGACTTATGCTGCCTTGGTGTGGTGGAAAGTGATAGAGAATAAATCCTCTGCGAGGGTCCTGGATCACATACAGGCAGCCTCGCTAAGGGGAGCATTTGGATTAAAAAGGAGTACCCTTACTGCTGCTGTCAGAATGATGCTAGGTCTGGACAGCCTGGACTCGGAAATAACGAGAACGGCTGCCAGATCGGCTTATAGAATGATATGTAGCGATCACTGGGATAGTACTGCAATTGTACACGCTACCATTTGCAGGGAAATACTGGGAGGCCCAACTTTTGATCTCCCTCAGGATCGTATTAACAAAACTCTCTGCTTCGGGCGACGATATAAGATCAGGATACCGAGCAGAGAGGATTGGAACAATGACCTTAATTTGGGAGGTGATATCTGGTTCACAGTAGGATCCAAAACAGATGTTGGTACTGGATTCGGTATATATGGACCTGAACGCAGCTTAAATTCATCATTTAGACTGAATAAATATAACACAGTGTTTCAGACAGAAATAGCTGCCATTGAAACCTGTGCAAACGGCTTAATGCAGAGGGGAATGAAGGGCGGATGCATAAATATATGCACAAACAGCATAGCAACGCTGAAGGCTCTCAATCAATCCTGCACTACGTCACTAATGGTGAAAGAGGCTAAAATTGCTCTATACAATCTGGCCAGGGTAAATAAGGTCTGTGTTACATGGATACCGAGACAATCGGCCCGTAAGGGAAACATGAAAGCAGACATTATGGCAAAACATGGATGCTCATCCGAGTGCCATCGGGGAAGGGATACCGCTGTACCTTACCAAGAGGGATGCACTGTGATAGAGAGAAGCCTTGAGAAAGTAAAACTAACAACGTGGGAAAACTCACGTAGATACAGATGGTCCAAAGGCCTTCATCGCGGTAAGATCTGCGGATGGGCTCAAAGGATCATCAAACTAAATAAACGTGAACAAAGCTAATCCTAGAACTTACAACAAGACACAGCAACTTACGGTGTTATACACAGAAGATCAGAAGACACAGTAACGTCTGCAGTTGGTGTGGGCAGCAGGAGGAAACTCCGAAGCATTTCTTCTGCACGTGCCCTAACTTAACGGAATGTCGCGTAAAGTGGCTGGGAGAAGATAACCTCGATTACGAGAGTTTTTCCAAGGTGGATGTACTCAGTCTTCTGGCTCACTGCAGAGAACTGAATGTGACGGAAACCATGGAAGATTAATCAGAGGGAAAGGAATACAATGGCAGTAGCTAAGTGTTCCTGAGCATCTAGTTGCACCCTGATATGGTTAGTGGGTTTATTAGGTTAGAATCCTGCATACCCTGGAGCCGGCACCAGCAGTAGCCTTAGCTGATGAGAGCCACTGGCCGTCGAACAATGGCGGATAAACTCCCCATTATCCAAAAAAAAAAAAAATTATTTAAAGTTTGTGTGGAATTTCCTCAGTTAGTTTTTATGAATTTTTGTTCGAAGGATATTTTTTTTATTATAGTTTTTGTCAATATTAACTGTCGTAAGAATTGGATAATGATCCGAGCCATAAGTTTCGTCATACATTCTAATTTGTATTTTATCAACGCGATTTAAGGTAAAGAGGATTAAGTCGATTACATTTTTTACCGGTATGAAAATTAATTATTATCTGAGTTTTCTTATTGTGATTTAACAAATTTTTTACCTCAATTGAGTTGAAAACTCGAGTACCGGTTGACTCATTATATTTATTTTTCCAAAAGGTATGTTGCACGTTGAAGTCGTCGAGTAAGATGCTGCACGAATTGTCGTCTATGAAACTGACCATTTCGTTCCAGTTTTCTTAAGTTAAGTTATTTTCTGGGGTTCTGGGGTTCTGAGGTCCATAGTACGTATGGATTTCAAGTGGTGGATGCACATTAGTAATTTTTAAACATAAATGTTCAAAGTTATCTTGTGAATTGTTGATACTATCTATAATTTCAAGTTCAAGTTGATTTTTTGTCATAACGATAATGTCCCCATCTCTGCCTATTGGGCGATTTTTCTTCTATGTCTTGTAGCCTGAGACAGTAATTTCATATCCAATTTGTGTGTTGTCAGTGAGCTAAGTTTCTACGCACCTGAATACGTCAATATTTTGTATTATTGTTCGTAATCCATGTTTTCGTTGTATATGCTCCTTGGTTCCAAAATAAGATTTTGAGTTCGGAATTGTAGGTATTCATAATATAATTATTCAGCACAATAAAATTTTAATTACATATGGATTTATTTTACATTTTGCGTAGTGCAATCGTGAGTAGAACTTTCGTATTCCAATTCTAAAAACTCGCTGGTGAAGGTATATAATTTATTGGAGCTTAATAGTTTATTCTTAAATCGTGTTAGTTTGCCTTTGATTAGTTTATCTTCAACTAGGTTATATACTGATTCAATTATAGAGACAGTATTATTAACATCATCTATCGCTTTTTTTCTTCCGAGATAATATTTGCATCTTTTAATTCATTTGTTTTTTGCCGGCTGAAGAGTTATTTCTAAAATAGAAATTTAGTACTCTAAAATAGAGTTGATCTCTTAGTTTTTTCTGTTTTTTCTGTGGACACTTACCGCTTTTTAGTTTTTTTCTTTTCCACAATTATCAATATTCAGATTGATTAATGTACTTTCAGATATTTTTTCATTAATTTCTTCGTACGAAATAGAATTACATTGCGTCTCGGTAGAAGTGATTGATAAAAGCCTTTTGTTTTGCTATGTCTTATTTACATATACAATAGGTCTGTTCAATAAGTGGTATCATCGAAATAAATTTGTAAAGTTTCTGGTATATTTTTTTCATCCTCCTCTTTTACGTAGAATTGCAGGGAATAAACACGTATTTTGCTTGGTTTTTGAAAACTTGCTCTTATTTCGCTAATTGATAAAATTATTTCCATACCTCTGTGTTTCAAACTTTCTATTATGAGATCATCTGGTATTATTGGTTGAACGTTCGATATTACAATCCTTTTGTTGTTGTTTATGTACGTTTTTATTTGAAGTGTATATTCTTTAATTGTATATTTTTGTTTTTTAGCTGTTGGACTAAATTTTTGTTAGTTAAATAAATTATTACTCTTTTTTCAGAATTTTCGATACATACTTTACGTTGTGAATATCGGTTAATTGTTCAAGGCCATCTAGATAGCCGTCATTGGTTAATTCTTCGATTGAATCCAGTATAATTGCTTCTTCTTTTTCCCAAACATAGAGATCAAAGGCTCCACCATCCCGTGGAGCCACTCGCTTAAATACCTCGAAGTGACGTTCGACAGGAAACTATTCTGGAACATAAACCTCCGCCTCATCAAGAATAAAATGGTAGGAGCCTTCTTCAAGCTCAAACCATTCTTCTACAGTAAAATCCTCTCACACAGAAAGGTCAGAGCCTTCTCTGCTATAATCAGGAGCATTAGCAATCCCCATCTGGAGGTCTACAAACCTCTCAAACAGACTCCAACAATTCTAAAGCTCCTACATGAGGCTTCTTCGATCTTCACTCAATATCCCTTGGTACTTAAGAAACACATAAGTACTTAAGGAAGCCATTCTTCTCCCTCCCAGTGATTATGCCACACATTCGTTTTCGTACGTAAGCCTCTGCTTCCACGACCACACAGCCAATAAAACACACCAATACCTTCCCCCCACCCGCCTCCTATTCCTTCGCTCCCACTCCTACACCGATCCACTAATAATTTTTTATTCCACACTGGTGAAGGGAATGATACCTCCGGATAGGAATCCCTGCGGGGAGGGGTTTTAGTCGGTATATATGGAGTCAATGGCTTCATCTCTTCGAGAGGTGTCTTTAGAAGATTTCTCCTCCCTGCGTTAACAAAAAAAATTTTGTTAAAAAGTTAAAATGCAGTCATCTCTGTTAAGCGCAAATAGGTTATCAGTGAAATATTAGTCTATGAGCAAAGTGCGCTTCGTGAATATATTACACGATAAACGCAATTCATACATTTATAAGTTCCTTGCGCTGTGGGCGAACGCGCGGCAAGCTAATTAAGTTTTCCGAATCCGCCCGAGACCAAGGATGCTTGCCAAAATATAGTCTAAATAAATGAAAAACTGTAATGGTAGACACTTATATTATAAACGAAGATCATCCCTGTGCGCCACCAGAGGAAGCCTTCTACGCCCCCAAGAAGCCAAGGAGAATAAAACCCCCAGACCTTATCACAGCGCAAAGTGCTGTAATATTGCAAAATCGCTTCAGCGTGATTGTATCCCACGAGAACTCCGGACCTGCAACATTGGAAAATCCCACAGAAAAAGGTAAATTCCCCCGCTTAACATACTACTAGTGTAACACACTTTCCACGAATTAAAAGCAGTTCTGATAAAATGCTGCAAACCCCCCCCCCCATACTCGTTAATAAACCACGATCCAAACAGATGTCCGTTATGGTAATGACTCTCGAGGACAATAGGTCGGTGCAAAAAGGCCTGAAAGATTTCGAATATTTCATCTTTAAAGATCTCTTCTCCCCGGGGCAGTATTCCATTACTATATTCGAATTCGAAGAAGCACTGAAAGCAGCAAAAGTCGATGTAATTAGTGTACCACAATTACACAAAAACAATAACCCCCACTGTCAACTGCTTTCGCTTCACCTAGTTACACTCAAAAATAACGACCGTGTAAAAACTTTTAAAAATTTAAAATCGATATTTTTCATAAAAATTTCAATCGAGGATTATATACTGCATACTCCAAAATAATGCTATATATGCCAACGCTTCAGTCACGTAACCGCTCAGTGTAATGCTTTACCACGCTGTGTTAAATGTAGCGACTCCCATTAACGGCCTCATTCATTAAAACATCCTGCACCTCGGGAACCTGCGCAAATTGTGGTAACAACCTCATGGAAAACTACCGTGGCTGCCCTGTTTACAAAGAAGTCAAGATAACGATAAACAGACTACAAAACCCCAAGATTTTCTCCTAAAAAAAAAAACAAATCGCGAACACAATCCTACTGCAAGAAAACTTCCCGGAACTAAGACACAATTCACCGCTATTTCATTACAGACGAGCGTACCTTTTATTCCGCGTCAAGTAAATAAAAACTTCAAAACTTCTTACAGCGATAAATCCTCTGGAGAAAATAAGATTCGAAACGAAGAAAACCATTCCTAATATTATGAGCTATCTTCAAGAAGTTGGCGAACTCGCCACACAGATATTAATGGGCTAATGAACGCGCGAGGACGCACTTCGCTCAACAGCTACTATCACTATTAAATTACTATCACTTTCTCTAAAAAATGAATCATTCATCTAAAAAGCTAAAAATTTGGGCCTGGAATGCCTGCGGCTGCCTTCACAAGAAGACCGAGTTGGAATCCTTTCTGTTTTTTTATAAGATTGACATCTGTCTTCTAAACCAAACCCTGATACCAGCTAATTCTAAATTTAAACTGGGCGACTTTAAACTCTACCAAAACAATAGAAATCGCTGTACAGCTATCTTAGTAAAAAACAATAGTCAAATCAAAGTCTTAAAGCTACTTCTTTAAAATTAACAGCCACGGTACGGAAATTGTAATTGTCTCTGCGTACAACTCCCCAGCGTAATTTAATAAAAACGACTACGACAAAATCTTCCGCTTGGCTGACACGGCTATCTTATTAGGTGATCTCAATGCTAAACATAGATTATAGGGAAGTAGATTCAACAACAGTGTAGGGAATAAATTGTACATAGATAAAAATAACCTAACCGTACATTTCCCAAATAGTCATACACACTACCCGTACAATAAAAACAATAAACTCAAAAAATCTGAGTTACTAGATATCGCGCTAAAAAAAATGTTAGCTACCGTATAAGGATAGAAATCTTGCGTGAACTAAATTTTGACCACTTCTCTATAATTTTATGTGTGAACATAATATACAACTGTAACTCCCGCTCTGTCTACAACTTTCGTAAAACCAACTGGGTAATCTTCCAAAAGTACCTGGCCTCTCATACCCCTAACACTAAGAATCTCTACTCGCGCTTTTAAATCGACAAGGCTATAACTTGGATAACCCAAAAAATAAAAAATACCATAGATCAATATACTCCTAAACACACTAAAATTAATAGAGACCCGCCTTTCCCGGAAAAAATTCTAGCGTTAATTAGAGAACGAAATAAATTAAAATCAAAAAATCACTCCTCACCTAACCCGATTAGAAAAAACAAAATTCACCAGCTACAAAAACAAATAACGCGCGAAATAGCCGAACACAGATGTAACGCGTGGAAAAACTACTATATAATTTAAATCTTAAAGACAATTCACTCTGAAGAATGGCCAAAATATTATTAGGAGTGTGAATAAGTCTTTCCCGTTTTTTGTAAGAGATGGCGCCACCAAT
The DNA here is from genome assembly GCA_018907035.1 of Sycobia sp. Sy_11. Taxonomy (NCBI): domain Eukaryota; kingdom Metazoa; phylum Arthropoda; class Insecta; order Hymenoptera; family Epichrysomallidae; genus Sycobia; species Sycobia sp. Sy_11. The sequence goes on along the minus strand of JACCIC010000185.1, from coordinate 32,693 downwards.
ACTGTGCGAGTATTCAATGGTTACATATGTCATAATCAAAGCTTATTCATATGTCAACAATTCCATACTAACACATTAGTTAAAATTTTTTCGCATCATAAATTTTTGATATCGTGAAAATGTCGAAATTTGAGCCGAGTCGACGTCATTTGCGGGAAGTTTCACTTTATTGGTTCAATTTGAAGAAATTTGCTGCCGAGACGCATCGATTGCGTCAGGAGGCTTATGGAGAAGGTTGTGTCGATGATTCAAGTGTTCGCGGATGGTTTCGACGCTTCAAAAGCGGTGATTTCGACGTGGAAGACAAGGAGCGTTCCGGGCGGCCGCAAATCTTTGAAGATCGAGAATTGGCGACTTTGCTTGATGAAGATTCTTGTCAAACGCAAGAAGAACTTGCTGAAGCATTGGGAGTTGACCGAACAACCATTTCCAAGCGTTTGAAAGCCATGGGAATGATCCAAAAGCAAGGAAATTGGGTGCCGTACGAACTGAAGCTGAGAGACGTCGAACGGCGTTTTTTCACTTGCGAACAGCTGCTTCAGCGACATAAAAGAAAGGGTTTTCTGCAGCGTATCGTGACTGGCGATGAAAAGTGGATACGTTACGATAATCCGAAGCGAAGAAAATCATGGGGACTACCCGGCCATGCATCATCATCGACGGCCAAGCCAAATATTCATGGCGCCAAGCTCATGCTCTGTATATGGTGGGACCAGCTAGGTGTGGTTTACTATGAGCTTCTGAAACCGAATGAAAGGATCACAGGCGAGGTCTATCGACGACAATTGATGCGTTTGAGTCGCGCACTGCGAGAAAAACGGCCACAATACTCCGACAGGCACGACAAAGTTATTTTGCAACATGACAATGCTCGCCCACATGTTGCACCACCGGTGAAAACATACTTAGAAACGCTCAAATGCGAAGTCCTACCCCACCCGCCGTATAGTCCAGACGTTGCTCCGTCTGATTACCATCTCTTAAGATCGATGACGCATGGCCTGGCTGACCAGCACTTCCATTCCTACGAGGAAGCCAAAAAATGGGTGGATGACTGGATAGAGGCCAAACCGGTCGAATTTTTTCGCAACGGGATTCGTATGTTGCCAGAAAGATGGGAAAAAGTTGTAGCTAGCGATGGCCAATACTTTCAATAATTCATTTGTAACCATTTTTTCACAATAAAGGCTCAAAATTTGAAAAAAAACGGGAAAGACTTATTCACATACCTGATAACTAAAACAATCACCACGATTCCACCTTTAAAAAACAAAAATAATCAGCCCGTTCTTTTCTCTCCCCATGATAAAGTGAATTGCCTAGCGCAAAACTTGTGAACATTTACTACGTGTGAACATTTACTACGCACCGTGAGCCCTCCCTACTAGTTTTTATAGCTGAAACAGATAATTTACTTACTGAATATATTACCATAAAGAAGCTCACGAATATACCCTTTAACAAACACAGCCGAAATCAAAATACTAATTCAAAATATGAAAAATAACAAAGCTCCCGATTCAAACTGCATAACTAACGTCATATTGAAAACACTCTTTATAGAGATCTACAATGCCATGGCCACGATCTTCAACCCGTGTATTTAACAACAATACTTCCACCAGAAATGGAAAAAAGCCACTATACCCGTTTTCCAAAAAGCAGGCAAAGATCCCTCAGATACAGCAAGCTGCAGGCCCATAAGCCTCTTAAACACAATAAGTAAAACGCTTGATGCAATTATACTAAACCACCTCAACACGTAACTTAACAACAATAGTATTATCAGACCAGAACAATTTGGCTTCAGAAAAGGACAATCAACACAACATCAAATGCTACGACTCTCCGAACATATAACTAAACACTTCAACTGGAAACAGAACACCGGCGCAGTACTTCTGGATGTTGAAAAGACGTTTGCCAGCGTATGGACGAATGGCCTTATAAGAAAATTAATCAAACAAAAGATCCCTGAGTGGGCTATGTACAAACTTTACTCTTACCTACACAACCGCAGTTTCACAGTTAAACTAAATAGTACAGATTCTACTGAATTCCCGGCAAAAGTAGGTGTTTCGGAAGCCAGCCTTATCGGGCCGACACTATTTAATTTATATATCATCGATATACCTCGCATTTCAGATGTTGCAATAGGAATCTACGTAGATGACACAATCATCTACGCGTCATCCATTCGCGGTAGTAGAATTGTAGAGAACCTTAATCGCGCTCTCATCGTAATCAACTCGTGGTGCGTTAAATGGAGAATCAAAATTAATCCCGCCAAATCAGAAGCTATACTCTTCAGCAGAAAAAATAGCAGTACTAACAACCTTACTGCGCCATCACTGAGCAATTACAAAATCAGCTAGAAATCATTTGTCAAATACCTCGGAGTAGTACTCGACTGCCAACTTAGATTCCATCCTCACACTAGTCAAGTATTCTACAAAGTCACAGACGCAATCATGAGACCCTCCCTATCCTCAGAAATTATTCCGCGATACATAATAATATATAAACCAATAATTGGCCCTATAATAACATACGCGTCGACATTATGTGGAGACATAATGTCGAAGACACATATACGACACAAAAATATCGAAGAACCTCCTTACGAAATACTAAAGGTCCTAGGCCAATATGAATACAACCCTAGAGATAAACGTAGGAGGTCTAAAGACTTTCGCAACCCCCCCCCCCCATAGTCACCACTATCTAACCCTTCAAGCACCATAAAACTCCAAAAATTTTAAATTTTATAAAAAATCAACTTTAAAAAACTTACACACATAATCCCAAAGACTGCGAACGCGCTAATTTACACGTGTCCGAGGGTGTTTATCTAGGCGTGTGTGTATGCGTATGTACATGTGTATGAGTGCGATTGGGCGCATATGCATGCGCGCATATGTGTCTGTATGTGTGTGTGTGCGTGAGCGAGAGAGAGGGAGATAGTGAGCAAGAGTGAGAGGCAGTGAGAGAGTGAGACAGAGAGAGAGAGAGACAGAGAGGCAGGGAGAGAGAGAGAGAGAGAGAGAGAGAGAGAGAGAGAGCGTATGTGTGTGTAAACGCGTGTGCTCGTATATGCTAAGTAGGTGCGAGCGTAAGTCCACCTACCAAGGCCACCAGTATGCATATTCCCTCAAAACTAATTTCATACCGATTGCAGAGTCAAAATCCAAGACCTAATGCTATCGCTCGACAAGAACAAGATGACAACCAAAATGGAAATCACCTTATCCTAAGCCGCCATGTCCTCAAATCCTATTGTCGGTCGGTATTATCGAAGAAATTTACAATATGCACCCTCGATTTTCCATTTGGAAAGTACAATAAATGTTCAATATTTAGTGGTAATGCTGCTTTTTCTTTACATAGCTTGCTTATTAAATTTCTGCTATATGATTCATACACTGGACACTGACATAAAACATGATTTAGATCCTCTTCGTATTCTCCGCATTGTGCGCAGATCGGGCTACTCACAATGACTATTTTGGATAATGAAGCTGCTAAATCATAATGGTTTGATCTGTACCTGTTGGTAACTATGGTAACTATAGTGTTGCGTTTAAATTTTGAATTTTGAAACCACACTTTATGAGAATAAGAAGTATAATTTGAAGTATTTAGAACCTTTAAGCAATTCTTGGTTTAAGCAGGCATTATTTATGTTTTCATATGATTTTTTTTAAATCTTCAAAACACTCTGTAATGTAACACACAGTAATATAACACTGTGGACATTGTCATAAGCAGAACTTACATCTAGATAGACAGCAATTAAATCTTCTTTATTTTATAACGCAGTGTCGGTTTTCAATGCTGAATCGACTAAGTTATCGGCACAAGAGCGACCTTTTCTAAAACCAGTTTGGTTACTAGATATAATTTTAAAGTATTCACAGTACCCTTGAAATCTGTTTTTTACAAGTGATTTGAAAAGTTTGCCTAAACTAGACGTTAAAGAAATTGGCCTGACGCATCTGTTATTTGGTTTTGTTATAAATAATAGGAATGATTTAGTCCATGCATCGGGGTAGCAGTTTTTTTTTATACATTTGATTAAAGATATGCAACAAAATTTCTTTATACGGTATGCTAAGATTTTTTATTGTTTCATAGTCAATACCATCTATTCCTGCTGCTGATGTTTTTTTCGTATCTAATACAGAATTGATTTCACCAAGTTGGAAATCGTTATTGAAAAACGAAATTTGGTCACCGTTACAAATTGGGACATATTCGGAATCAGATTCACAACATGGTGGACATATTCTATTTATGGTCACTTCTATACATTCAGAATTTTGTAAATTGTTGTTGATGTTCGTAGGCTGTTCCGTACACCACTTGTCTTTCAACATTTTACATCGATTCTAAACATATGTACCGTTAGTGTTGAAATCTATCGATTATGTAAATTCTTTAAAACATTTTTTCATTTTATTTCTGAATGTTTTTACAACAATACAATTAATTTTATTATACATTATATGATCGTTGAGGGCTTTACTGAAATTCCATTTTTTGTCAGCTGTCTTTCTTTGCCTTTTTATTTTGTAGCATTCATCGTTCCACCATGGAACGGAATTTTTATACTTAGAAGGATCGATATTCTTCTTTTTAGGTATACTGTTTATCAAACACTTTCTTATAACATTAATGAATATTTCATATTTTTTATTTGGCAACGAGCTTATAGATTAGAGTTTAATTTTATTTTAAAATAATCCTAACGCGTACGAAGTGTTTTTATTTTAAACGATTTTTTCTGATAACTATTTTTATTGAGGTTGATAGAGCAGGAAATAGGAAAGTGATCAGAGCCAAGTGGATCATCGAGAACTTGTATACTTATTTTGTCGGCTATATTTTGAGTAGAGAATACCAGATTAATATTTAAATGATTGTTATTCAAGGGATTTATGCGAGTTATTATATTAGAATTGTGCAAAAATAAGTTATACATCTCTAGACTGTTTGCAAGTCTCTCGCCATTCAAATCTGTTTTTGAACAATTCCATATAATATTATGAGAATTAAAAACTTCGACGAGTAAATTAGGGTAAGAGTTATCCGTGTGAGAAATTATAAATTTCCAATGTTCTTGTAAGAGGATACCTTTGGCTCTATAACAGACCATAATATCAATTAATGGGTTTGTTTTCGTTAAACGTATCTTACATACTTCAAAATTTATGTCCGCAGAGTCTATAATTATTTCTTTAAATGCGATGGATTTTCGAACCATTATGAGAATTCTTCCTCCTCTCGAATTATTCCGATTTTTTTTTGTAGCTGGACGAATCCGGGAGCGAACGTAGATTTGTTTTTCTTTTCATTGTCTATTACGTTTTTTAACCATGATTCAACACATAAACATATGTCGATATTTTGAAGTAAACTAGGAATCTCATTTCTGCGCAGATTTATACTTTCACTTTCAGTGTGTTTGTTGATTTCATTAACGTTATCCGTGATTAATTTAGCTTTTATTCTTGGAAGTTTTGCTTTTATCGATCTTTCGGCAATTAGAGGATAAACTTTATTTATTATTTTAATGACATCAGCTTTATTGTTTGAAAATTTTTGCACTTCTTCTATAATTTTAGGATTTTTGTACGTTTTTTTATAAAATTTAAAAACTGATTGAAACTAAAGGGAACAGATTCGTATTCATTTTTAAAAACTTCGGTACAATTTTGTAATGCATTTTGGATAAGAGTCATTTTTTGTTCGTGATTATACTCGAGTTTTTTTTTCTTATTTATTTGCCATATTTTACATTTTTTTGCATGTTCTCTAGTGAAAAGTATGATTTGTCACTGTTGGTGGACAATGGTCTTTTAAATATCATTTTTTCGCCACCTGTTAAATTATCTTTTTGTGTACGGAGATATAAACTATTACTAGTCTGCTTATTACTCCAATTATTTGCTTCTTGTGTTGATTTTATATTTTCTACTTGCTCTGTCTGAGAGAACTCTTCTGTATTTGTGCAGTTTCTTGAAATATGTGCTTCCAATTTACATTTAAAGCATTTAATTGTATCTATACTTGCAAATGTAGTGATTCAAATGATCCATTTTTTCATAATTTATTTGTAACATACTAGAAATTGTTGACGTATCTTCTGATACATCAACGTTCTGGGACGTTTAAAAGTACACATCTATCGTATTTTGAAACCAGAGGCTTACTGAATATTTTCTTTTCTTTGATCAAGATGAAATCACTATTTTCTGTTAAACTGTGGACCATACTTTTACTAGATAAGTAGATACATATCCTGTTTTTCGATACTTTAGAATCACAGAGGATGTTTTTCGGCTTTATAGTTGTACCTATTGACACAGTATAATTAGTTAATGTTAAGTCATCTAGATATGTCATCATTGTAGCTTGATCTCTTTTAGGACATTTTTCCGCTTGCGTAACTAGAATTTTCGAAATCTTTTGCAAAACGTATAACAATTTTGTTCTGTAACTGTGATTCATTTAATACAAGTGGAGTTACTCTCGATTGGGAGGATTCTCCAGATACTGAAGACGTCTCCCCTCACATGATTTTAGCCATGTGAAATCATAATTTTCGCCACTAACAGGCACCACCCCGGGCCGCGGCCGATACACAATATATGAGGGTGAATTGATAAGTTTCCGGCCTGACCAAGAAAAACAACATTTTTATTTATCAACATAATCTCCTCCAAGGCTGATATATTTCTCATAGCGGTATTCTAGTCTAGTAATGCCATCTCTATAGACTGATTCGTCAAGCTCCTCAAAATACCCATTTACAACTTCGATTACTTCTTTATTGTCCACAAGTCTCTTAACGCCAAGCCATTTTTGAGATTAGGAAACAGATAATAGTCACTCGGGGCTAGGTCTGGAGAGTAGGGAGGGTGTAGTATTAATTCAAACTTCAGTTCGTTGATTTTAGCCATCGCAACGATTGACGTGTGCACTGGTGCGTTATCGTGCAAACGCACAAACGCGGCACCCATCTTGCACAGAGCTTTTCCATATACAAATTTTGGTGCAAAATGTACACGTTTATATGACATCTTACAGGTTTCAGCTATCTCACGCACTTTTAATCTGCGGTCTTTCAGCACTATTTGTTGGATTTTTTCGATTACATCTGGAGTTCTGACCTCAATGGGGTGTCCTGAGCGAGGCTCATCAGAGGTGCTCACACGACCCTTTTTAAACTCGGAAACCCACTGCTTAACGGTTGAATATGATGGGGAGGATATCCCCAGTGTTGAGTCCATCTCTTCTTTAATTTCCTTCGGCGTTAACCCCTTCAAATAAAAGTATTTGATGACAGCTTGATTTTCCAGCTTTTCCATTTTTAAGAAAAACACAGACGCGTCTTGTTCAACGTGCTCTCAAACCTAAACTAACATAGCGATCGGACTGAAACTATAGCTACAAGCTATCTAAGGATGGTACTATAGAATGCCACCTCAAGGTAGACCTAGTGGCGCCATCTCTTGGTCAGACTGGAAACTTATCAATCCACCCTCGTATCAAAGGTACGAGGGTGGTTTGATAAGTCCGTGACTTCTCGAAAGGTGGCGCTGTTATAGTAAATATTTTACCACTCTAAAAGACTATCATCTCATACAAGTAGGTATACAAAGTTTCAAATCAATACGTTGTTTAGAAAATTTTTAGAAGTCTTTTGAATTTAGTGTTTCATTGTTTTTACAAAAGCATGGAAAAAAACTAATTTTGAGTGGTTATTACTTTCTGCGTGGAAAAACAATTAAGGAAACTGAAGAAAAGCTTAAAAAATATTATAAGGACTCTGCTCCATCACATGGAATGGTACACAAGTGGTTTACTGAATTTCGTTGTAGTAGAATGAATACAAGTGATGCTGAGCGTTCTGGCCGCCCAAAAGAAATGACTAATCAAGATATGGCCAATAAAATACATGATATGATACTCGAAGATCGTCGATTAAACATACGCGAGATTAGTACACTGTAGGAATTTCGACTGAATGTGTATTTCATATTTTGCATCAAATTTTGAATATGAGAAAATTATCTGCAAAATAGGTGCCGCGTTTGCTCACAGTCGACAATAAACGGTCACTCATTATTGCATCTAAACAATGTTTGGACATGTTTCAGCGAAATCCAACCGAATTTTTACGCCGTTATGTTATTGTTGATGAAACATGGATCCATCACTATACGCCAGAAATGAAATGGCAGTCACAAATATGTTCTGAACATGGAAAACCTGTTCCGAAAAAAACAAAAACTGTTCCATCAGCCGATAAGGTCATGGCCACAATTTTTTGGGACTTTCAATGGGTATAATATTAATCGATTACCTACAGAAGGGAAAAACAATTACAGGACAGTATTATAATGCATTATTGTATAGATTTGAAGCCATACTGAAGGAAAAGCGGCCCCATCTGGTGAAGAAAAAAAAGTGCTCTTCCACCACGACAACGCACCAGCTCACACGAGTGCTATAGCAACAGTCAAATTAGCAGAATTACGTTATGAATTACTTCCTCACCCACCTTATTCTCCAGATTTAGCACCGTTCGATTATTTTCTATTTCCAAACATGAAAACTTGGTTTGGTGGTAAAAGATTTTCATCGAATGAAAAGATTATGACTGCCACAAATGATTGTTTTGAGAATTTCGGTAAATGTTACTTTTTGGAAGGCTTAAAAAAGATTGAATACCACTGGAATAATTGTATCGAGTTAGTAGAGGACTATATTGAAAAATAAAAAAAATTGTTTAAATAAATTGTTTTTTCATTTAAAAGTCACGGACTTATCAAACCACCCCCGTATACATTCGGCACTTGAGTATATAACGCGTAAGATGTAAACACGTTCGTATACGACAGGTGCTCAATTGTAACTGAGAATCAATGGTTTTAAATGTGTAAAAATAGGATTAAATATAAATAATTTTTTACCGAAAATTCAACTTATTGAATAATTATAACAATAACTTTGACAAAAAATATTTTATTTTATTCTTTCGTTTATAAATAATAATAAGTAAAACAATTTTTATATAATGTTAGTATATAGATATAATTAAGCAGATAACGATTGTATTTACATAACCTTTTTTGATAAAATCTGTAATATAAAAAAAACAGAAAGTATTCTAAAATATAATGGATATGATAAAGAATTCTTAAGATGTCTATTATATGCTTATATTACAATGTTTAGGAAAAAGACACTTAAAAAATACAGAATAAATTTATAAAAATACAAAATTAAAATATTTTTTAAATTTATTAAATGATACAATCATGCCTGAGACTTATTACCAAGCTTTAGTTCTTAATACAATGTTAAATTACATATAATAATGACAGGAAAAATTTTATAGCAGACTTTGCGAAGCAAAAAATATTTTTAATAGAAATTCATTGACTTTGCTTTTTTAATGAAGAAGTTGATTAAGTATGAAAAATTAGGTATTACAAAAAAAAATTCCAGAAAGAATATACAATTAAATAAACCACAATATTTTTTTAGTTTCGTTTTTCATTATTAGCCATATAAAACAAGAAATAAATATTTTATAAAGTTATGACACCGCTATATGTATGCGTAGGTGTCTGTCTACGCGTGAGTATGTGTGTGTTTGTTAATATACATATTCTCAACATAATATATATCTCAATATATGATATACTTTCCAAATAAACAACAATATTACAAGCATAGTTTAAATTCCAACGAATTATTATTTAATGAACAAAGTGTTCTTTGCAATCTGAAACACAATGGGAAATTTATATTAAAATTAGCATCCTGTACTGCATACAATATTATGTTCAATAACTAATAAAATTTTATTAAATGTTATAAATCATACAGCTCAATCATCTTTTCACAGTAGACTTAAAAATAAAATCATATTTAAATGAGTAACAGTCCATCTGTTTCTGTTTTTATTAGGCCAGCTTTAGAATATAAACGTTCTGAAGGCACTGTAGTTGCTAGAATTGAAAGCTTCTTGATAGTCAGCTTACTCGTATTTGAAAAAGCTGATTCTACCTTCATGCAATATTCAAATATGTTACTTTTTCTCGAAATTCTCTTCAGTTCTAAATATTGTTCGAATTCGACATCAAATGAAAAATTTTCAGTTTGAGGCACATTCTTATCTAATACAAGCTGGTCATGGAAGTCCCAAATGCTGTTATTTTTGCTCTAACTTCTTCGCTACTCACTTCTTCAATTGATTTTAAATTCTTAATTTGCAAATCAATTCTTTTCAACGAGGGGTAAATAACAAGAGGGTCAATGAAGTGAATTTTTTTAAAAGCGCGGATCCAATATTGTTGATAGCGCTAAAAGCGGAGATGTCTCGAAATCTTTAAATCTTTGTTCAATCGAATTTAAAAGATTATTTTTATACGAATTAATTAACAATTAATTACCAATTCTCTGTCTGTAACACAAGCAAGTATTTTTTATAGTTTCAAGTCAAAATCACTGAAGATCTGCGATGATCTGAGTTTGATTTTTAGGTTATCAGATGTCTATCAACTATGAATTGGTATACAGCCAAGGCATCTTCTTATAAGTTTATAACTATTATTTGTATAGTGAATTGTCAAGCCAAAATAAGTTTTATTTGTACAATCACTCCATTTATTGCATTAAAGCAATAGTAATTAAAATTTTTGAATTCATTAACGATTCTTTTTTTTAAACTTCATAACGGGTCTCTATTTTTTATGTTAATGTATTTCTTGAAGGAATTTGGTATAAGGACGCTAAAAGCTTTAAAAGTGTCAATTTTCCTTCATTTTCAGTAATACAGAGTGGGATTATATCTTAGCACATAAAGAACAAAAGCGCATTTGTAATTTTGTCCGCAGTGACTCGCCTTTCTAGAAATAAAATTAGAATCACTTTTTAATTGATATAATAATTGCTTATCTTATTATTTATTTATTTTAGTTCTTTAAACTTTTTGGAGGAATTTTTTTTATTTCGTGTGATCACCTTTTTTCAATCCAAATTGATTTTTATCATTCGGTTAATAACATTGATATGCTTCATTTTTATCGATTATTAATTTCAAACTGCCAGAATATTTCATTGACTTATATATATTTGTTCGAATTCAAAAAATAATTATAAAGATCAAATATGATAGATAATCTATGAATAATGCTAGTTTATAAATCAATGTATATTTTTTTGCGCGTTTCGAAATATTATGTACAAGTTGGTAGCATGTGGATATGTAATTGAGATTCTTCTTTTTGAATTTTGTAAATATAGATGGGGCTTATATTATGCCAGTTTTTGGTATGTATATTATCATATTATTAAAGCTGAAATTTTGATAAATTAATGTGTTGTAGAATATAATGCACAATATTTTTCATATATCACCTCAGCTCATAAAAGAAACCCATTAATAAATATTTTTTAACGTAAAATTTTATTTAATTCTTTCAACTTAGATTTTTTATGCAATGTCTAATAAACTTAATATTATTTTTGAAATATTATAAATATTATTTTTTTAATAATATGTTCTAATTTGTTGTTATTTAAAGTTGTTCTAGCGATTACGAATTATTCGATCAAATTTATTGAACATTCAAAGTTAAAGTTTTTTACATTATTTTTATTAAATTTTCTATTTACGTAAATATTTAAGGGCATCATTATTGTTATTTTAAATTATGTTATATATGAAAAAGAGAAACTTAAAAAATGATTGATAGTTATTTTGTCTTTTTCATATATAAGATTTTTATATGGATAGTTTCAAAATACGAAATAACAAAAAAATCAATACATTCTGTAGGATTTTATTCTTTATTTATTATATAGATGCAGATTAGTGTTCTATGTAAGATAATAATTAGTATATTTTTAGACAGATTAACAATCTTTATAAGTAAATATAATGCTGCAGCGATGTTGCCTTCTGGACGGCTGTATTCATACTGTCAAATCCTCCGGAAAAGTTGCCGCTCCTTCTTGCAGGTAAACGTACGGGGTATGCCATAAAAGCGCAGGTATAGGAAAAGGTCTTAGATTCCTGCTGCACTTCTATCGCTGTACCGTGTGTGGATACAGCGCATATACATATTATTTTCATATAACTTTAACACATTCTTTAAAATATAGTTTTTAAAATTTACTAGTCTACATCATCCAGAGATCGGAACATAATTTTTATTATTTCACCTTCATCTGTGTACTTATCACAGAACGTATAAGAATATGTATCGTTATCTGAAGCAATATGCATTGATTACAATAAAATATAATACAAATTAGTATTTAAAGACGAAATATCTACGTAAATCATACTTTTCAGTTTTAGGTACTGTCCAATTTTGAAATCATAAACTTTCACTGGAGCATGCTCGTTAATTTTAAATCATATCGAAAATCTTCTTAGATCTTCGAGAGCTTCATAAAAATGAAATAAGTCAATGTTATGAATCGAATATTCCACATCGTTAAAAAATAAAGCAAAGCTATAAAAATAAATTATTTAATTTACAATTTTCATTTTCCACGCTGTTATTTCTATCGTCCATCTTTATTTTTACTTAATTTATAAGAATATAAACAAACTGAAATTTATTTGTTTAAATAATAATCTATTGTGAATATATTAAAAATGCAGTATTCAGATACAGCTTCCAAGAACACGCAGATTTCAATTTCATTGAAAAAGCGAGGTCTAAAAAACAAATGCTTTTATGGCGCGAAATTACAAAAAAAAAAATTAAATAGAATGGTAGCATAACTTTGCGCATGCTCTTTGTGGTCCTTTTCATATACTTACCATATAAATGTTATGAACAGTTTTTGAGCTGCAAGATACTCAGAAACAGTTTTCTGACCTACTGACTTAATAATGGAGAATCGTTTCACAGGCCAACCATCGCCAGTAAGCAATTGTAAACATTTGATCGCGTTCGCATATAATCAGGCTTGAAGTGTCAGAAATTTAACCTTTACGAAGATTGTTACTAAGATTTATATCATTGTGAATAACTTTGCGAATGAAATTAAATTATTCATGAAATCAATTATTCAGTAAATCGAATATAATACTTTAATGTTATATCAAATAAATAATAAAATAAAACTAGTAAAGGCAGAATAAATTAAATGTTATATTAAAAATACTTTTTAAAAATTCAATATTTATTGAAATAAAATTTATTAAAATTTAGTCAATATTTATGTAATAAATAACCAATGTAACCATGTCAATAATGTAATCAATTATCAATGTAATTATGTACATAATATAATAGTGTCATATATTGTATATTTTATAATGGTAAAGAAGCAGACAATGAGGCAAAGTTTTTTTAAAGAATCAGTTGTGTCGATTCTGAATCGATTCTTGGTTAATATGGTATTAACTCGTCAAAAATCGATTATTCAAATAATCGAAAAAAATAATCGTTTCTAGAAAAATAGTATCAGCTTTCTTCTAAAGAGCACCCGTTCGCGTCGGAGATGGTCAACGTGGCCATCGCCGCCATCAAGGAGAAGAAGGGCTCCTCCCTCCAGGCCATCAAGAAGTACATCGGCTCGTGGTACAAGGTCGACGTGGAGAAGCAGTCCACCTTCATCAAGAAGTACATCAAGTCCGCGGTGGACAAGAAGCGCATCGTCCAGACCAAGGGCACCGGCGCCTCCGGCAGATTCAAGCTCGCCGAGGTCGAGAAGAAGAAGGCCGTGAAGAAGCACGTGGCCAAGATGCTCGTCGGCGAGAAGAAGAAGGTCGCCAAGAAACCGGCCGCGCCTAAAAAGCCCACCGAGAAAAAGACCGCAGCCGCCAAGAAGCAAGCGGTGAAGAAGGGCACCGCCATGCCCAAGGACGCGCCCAACCCAAATCAAGAAAAATCAATTAAAATCAAGTACTTTGGAGATACACTTACGTATCATCGCTAACGTATTATCAAAACTCCAAAAAAGAATTCCAGATGCTCACTGGATTATATGAAACCTTTCTGTGACCAATATCGATAAGGAATAATCTCTATAAGGGATATGAGATTAGTCCTTATTGGACTACTCTTTATAAAGGAATATCTCCAACTAACTTAAATAAAATATAAAACATATAAAATCTAATAGTCAATCTAATAATAACATTTTCCGACTCAATGACTATGGTCATAAAACAGATCTCAAATTCCAGAACAGTACGCAGGCTTCACACAAGCTCCTGATTAGTCTGGTCAAATATAGTTACGAACCCAGAAACAATTACAGGAGACGAAAAGGATTCCTGGAGATGTAAACAATCTAAAACGAATATTTTACTCTTTACAATACACATCAAACATACCAAAATCTTAATTTTTTTTTTAATTTAAATGAGTTATTTTATTTCACGCTTATAGACATAATAATAGTATGTTATTATAGTTCAACTACCCAGCCTTTTCAAAATCTAAAACATAATTTTAGGTTTAATCGAAAGTTAAACTGTCATGTACTCATCTGTTCTGGTCCCAAAATTCATCAAAACAGTGCTGGAATGTTTTTACGTATGATGCACAAAACTTCTTATCCAATACACTCTCTTTAAAAACAGAGAACAATATTCCACTGCACTTTAATGAACGGGCGTAAAAGGCCCCCTTCACTCTATCATTTTTTTTTTTAAAGAATTACTTATAAAAAATGAAAATATCTCAAATGTATAGTATTTTATCTATTCTTAAATAGAGTTCGGCTTAATTTAGATAGGTTGGCGAAAAAAACAATTACATTATAAAATATAAATAAAAGTGGATATTTACATATTTGCACCAACATAATTAATGTGGAATTATCATTTGTTGAAATTTATTAGAATTAAAAAGTAAGAATGATTTGAAAAACATATTTTGGAGCCTGCTTTCGTGAAGCCTAATGGAAACCTTGATAAAAATATAAATAAAAATTAATAAATACGCAATAAAAACCTTCGGCGATTTTGGCTTTAGGAAAACGAATTTTGAGTATTAGGATTAGATATATAATTTAAGAAATGTAAAATGAAGAATGGAATCATCCGTACTTAAAAGCTGCGATATTGTCCTTATGAGTATTAGTCACTGTAAATATTAAACAAAAAAATAGAACAATCAAAATATAATAAACAAAGGGTTGTCGGATAATATGGTGAAAGTATGGCCTTGTTTTCGAGTAGCATAGACTATCTTTATACCTGTCGAATGGAGGGAAAAGGTCGTTCTCCGATTGGCCGGTTGGTCGGCAGTGGGGAGGGCGTGAGCGCAGCTGCGGCTGTGGTAATCGGATGAGGAGGAGCAAGCAAACCACGAGAGGGGGCAGCGCAATAAAAGGGATCACTAGCTGTACGCAGGCATCACTTTAGTGTTTCTTGTCTTTGACTTCCCACTAAGCTTCAAAGTCGAAAATGACCGGCCGTGGTAAAGGAGGAAAGGGGCTGGGAAAAGGAGGCGCCAAGCGGCATCGTAAAGTTCTGCGAGACAACATCCAGGGTATCACCAAGCCCGCCATCCGCCGTCTGGCTAGACGTGGAGGTGTTAAGCGTATCTCCGGTCTCATCTACGAGGAGACGCGTGGTGTCCTCAAGGTCTTCCTTGAGAACGTGATCCGTGACGCGGTCACGTACACCGAGCACGCCAAGAGGAAGACGGTGACCGCCATGGACGTCGTCTACGCCCTCAAGCGTCAAGGCCGCACTCTTTACGGTTTTGGTGGTTAAACTATGAAAGGCTCTCTCTCTCTCTGTCCGTTACAATATCAACAATCGGCCCTTTTCAGGGCCACCAAAAACTTTTAACGTATAATAAACACTCGTTATTTCAATATTTATATTATAAAAATTATCTATTCTTATTTAATTAAATACCCAATATATCAAAAAAAGAGCAACCATTTGCCGCCGTATTATTATTTTTTAATAAAGTAATATCAATATATTGATAATAACAATAAATATCAGTATATTTTTCATTTTCTTTTAAAATTTACGTATGGTTTTTGTTTATTTATCTGCTATACAAAATGAGTCATCTTTTGATATGAGACTCAATACTTTATGAATGTGTATTGTTAATATGTATAGAAATTCTCTCTTTTAAAAAAGTAAAATTCAAGTAACTGAACTTTCGCAATTTGTCAGCAATTTTGATCTTTTTAAAATATTTTGAATCTATTATTCATAATATTCTTTCACTATTTTTGCACGAATCAACAATTGATAGTATAAAACAAAGTTAAATAATGGTACTGTTTACGCTACTAACTTTTTCTACTTTTCAAAATACATAAAATATTACGTTTCTTCCGAAGTCAATAAGAAACATTGAAAAACTTAACAAAAAGTTAGATCTTATACACCATTTTTTATTTGCATTAATGAATGTGGGACAAATTAATTTCCAATTTTCATTAGAATTGGCCAAATGGAACAATTTGATATCAAAATTATGAAAAAAATGTGTGAAAGAACCCAATGATTATTGTACATCGATAGAAAAAAACCTGATCAAATTTATAAAAGATATAATAAATGTATAAATGATAAAATTTGTACGAGAAAACTAAAAAATAAAGTATTATAGGGCAATAAAAATATCAAATAAGACAATGGTACTGACAAGGCATTTCGTTGTTAGCCTGATTTTGAATTGAAGCACACAATTTTTTGACAAAATTATATTCATTGACATAATTCTGATATTAAGACGAAACATTTCATTGTCTCATCTGTGAAGTGTTTGCACATGTAAGCTATATTAAGGTTATGTCGACGGTCCTATATATGTTATTAATGAAGCGGTGATACATGTATCCATGATTAATCACAAAGCGAAGCGAAACAGATAAATTACACGAAATGAACATCACATTATATACTATTATAAGATTTTATTTTTTTATCACGAAACCAAAAAGATCATGTGAAATTTAAAGGTTAGAATGTAACGTAAAAAGTCCGCTTGCACGACATTCTGTATCCTGAAGCTTTAAGTATAGTCTCTGGATGTGGTACATGACAGAAACTTTACGTTTATTATTATATCCTTAGCTCCTTAGATCTAATTATATACATCATTCTGTTATGATAAGCAATATATAATTTCTTTAAAAAATATTATTTTTTATTATAAATCTTGATATAGTATTTATTATTTACAATTTTAACAAAAGTATTTCTATTAAGCAAAATTATAAAGAATTTATTGATGTATATATATAAAGATAAAAAATAAAAAAATTAAACTTCATGAACCTACATAAACTTAGAGAATTAAATAATTAGTTTTTCTGTTGCTCACTGATAGTGCTAGCAACGGTTAACAAAGATACGAATAAAACTGTGACTGATACAATTGATTAATACAAGTGATCTGTATTCGCGTTTTTGGAACTCTGTATATATAAGCTGTTTAAACCCTTTAAATAAATATAGATTCTGCAGTTTTCATAAATAAAAATTTCATAAATACCTAAATAAAAATGTAATACATAGGAAATGCCCTTTTATTTCTTTATTTTTCTCATTATCAATAAATCTGCATTCAAAGTAATTTTATTAATTTATTAAAACTTCTGTAGAAATGTATTTAGCCCTCTCATTCTAGTTGTAAAAGTGCGCCCGCCACCAGCGGAGTCAAGAAGCCTCATCGTTACAGGCCCGGAACCGTTGCGCTCCGAGAGAACCGTCGTTACCAGAAGAGCACGGAACTTCTGATCCGCAAACTGCCCTTCCAGTGTCTGGTGCGCGAGATCGCCCAGGACTTCCAGACCGACCTGCGCTTCCAGAGCTCGGCCGTGCTGGCCCTCCAGGAGGCCAGCGAGGCCTACCTCGTCGGCCTCTTCGAGGCCACGAACCTCTGCGCCATCCACGCCAAGCGCGTCACCATCATGCCCAAGGACATCCAGTTGACTAGACGCATATATATATATATATATATATATATATATATATATATATATATATATACACATACATACATACATACATACATATATGAGTATATATGTGTTTTATTAAACTTATTCACTAGAATATTATCAATATATTTTGATTATTCTTTCGTAATATGTTATTGCTGTTCGTACACAATTATCAACCCTTCATGATAAGTACATACTATTAATGGGAGTCAGTTTTTAAATTTAAATAAATAAAATAAGATGATATAAAATTAGTAAAAGTAGGTTGGTTTAATACTATTTTTCATTCTTTTTTATCTGAGCAGAATTGCATAATTCTGTCTGATGGTGTTTATCTATACTACAATCACTATATCTTCCCAATTAAAAGAATGATTTATTCAGAATGTCTTTCAATGGTTTATTTTCCTCTTTAGAAATTGTTCTAAAAATCTGTAGAATATCTAAATATATACTTAAATCATTTTTGGTAATTCCTTAGATTTGTTATATATATATATATATATATATATATATATATATATATATATATATATATATATACATTTTTTTAGGTATTAACACTTACTGCTATAATAGATTCAATATTTTCTTTGTATTTTTGCTTTACTATAATTTTTATAACAGCTGCAACTATGTCGAAAATTCAATCGCGTTGCACCTAAAAGCTTAATCCAATTTAAACAGCTTTCATTTGCACTTTTCATCTGATTTTTTAAGACGATGATCGTTGGACTTCTGTTAGTTTAACAGTTTAATTAACAGATTTTGAAAAACTAAACATAGAATAAGACAGACTATTAAATTCTAAACAGAGCACTATAAATCCGAGAAAATCGGCTTATATTTTAAATAAGCTACTTATTTGATGTAACTATTTTTATGACAGTTTTTATGATAGAGCACTAAGTAATTAGATGTCCAATGATACTTTACGGATTTATACCTGCGCTGCCCCTCCTACTTTTGTATTCGTTTATTATTATTCGGGATACGTATCAGGTTTAGAGAATTTGAGTTATTGCATTACAAATTTACACGATGTTTTTTTATTTTTGTTCGCAGTGACCCTATGCAATGCAATTACTTATTGTTATCTATTATATGGCCCTCAGGATTGTGGTCAGAGTGACTTGGCTAATCAGATCCTAGCTGTTACTTTATTAGGATTAAATACTTGGGTCTGACAAGTACGGCTGAAAAATTGGTTTTGTGGCCCTGAATTAAGGTAGAATCCGTGTCTGATTGTGTTTCTCTATATGCGTCTTACTAAGCTTTTTTATTATTGTCGATGTTTTTCGCCTTGTTTACATTAGTTTCTGTAGATCTTCCTATATTACAACTCGTATATTTGCATATCGCTCCTCAACAACTGCAAGACTTCCACTTGATTTTGAGAATAAGACAGACTGGCACTATAAATCTGAGAAAATCGGCTTACTTTATTTGGTCATTTTTATGACGTTTTTATGATAGAGCCTAAGTAATTAGGTCCAATGATACTTTACGGATTTATACACTGACGGGGATACGTATCAGCCAACTTTTATTGGCAGCCCTATAATGTTAAATATTATGGTCATTGTTGTTTGTACCAGAATTAATTTGTACTACGAAAAATTTTTTGCCCTGAGGGCCGATTGTGTAGCTTGTCTCACTACAACTACACGCTCCAATTTACTTGGAGCTGGTGTACGTCACGGCCTGGTGCCTTCATCTCTTGGCAAGTTCACCAGGGAGGAAGCCTGGCCGTCTGGATCTCCCGGTGATGGTCGATCTCTTGTTGTAGTGGGCCAGGCGGGAGGACTCGGCGGCGATACGCTCGAAGATGTCGTTCACGAAGCTATTCATGATGCTCATGGCCTTGCTCGAGACTCCGGTGTCAGGGTGGACCTGTTTCAAGACTTTGTAGATGTAGATAGCGTAACTTTCCTTCCTTTTCTTTCCACGCTTCTTCTTGTCACCCTTAGTGATGTTTTTCTGGGCTTTGCCAGACTTCTTCATTGCCTTTCCGGTAGCTTTGGGTGCCATGATGCTTTCAATATACGTCGAGTACGCTGAAATTTCAAAAGCAGAATGTTGCGCCGCAGTGGGGAGAAGCCTTTTAACTGTTTGCAGTCGGCTGCTCCAAAACGGCGGCGGAGCTGCTCGCCCTTCCCCCTCCGAAATGACCGCAGCAGCTGGAGGGGTGACGTCGAAGCCGCCGGAATAAAAGCAACTCCACCCATAGTGGGGGCATGAGTTGTGGTTTGACTCTCGTTTGAGCACGTTGAACTAAATCTATCCTACAATGTCTGGCCGTGGCAAAGGTGGTGGCAAAGTTAAGGGAAAGTCAAAGACCCGTTCCACCCGGGCGGGGCTCCAGTTCCCCGTGGGGCGTATCCACCGTCTGCTCCGTAAAGGCAACTACGCCGAGCGCGTCGGTGCCGGTGCTCCGGTCTACCTGGCCGCCGTCATGGAGTACTTGGCCGCTGAAGTTCTCGAGTTGGCCGGAAACGCCGCCCGTGACAACAAGAAGACGAGGATCATCCCCCGTCATCTCCAGCTGGCCATCCGCAACGACGAGGAGCTGAACAAACTGCTCTCCGGTGTGACCATCGCTCAGGGTGGAGTCCTCCCCAACATCCAAGCCGTCCTTCTGCCAAAGAAGACCGAAAAATCCTCTTAAATGCTCCAATGGAAAATATCAAATCGGCCCTTTTCAGGGCCACTAAATTCTTTAAACGTATACCAAACACATCGTTCTCTGTATTTCAGTTTTTTTTTTTTTTTTTTAATAACAATTAATACATCTGCCTTAAATATTTTCAAGTTACGTATTTTTCATTCTTCATTTTTTTTCTGTTTACAAATGCAATTGTTAATTAAAAACTAAATGTTATTGTTGGTAATATAATTTTACCGGCATTGTTCTTTGGACAGTATGATTAATTCCAATAATTGCTATAAGAATACTTCGTATTTAAATATTAAGAATATTTATACGAAAATTAATGCGTAATTCGAAAAATGGTTGCGTAACAGTAAAATGTTTTAAATATCACATAATAAGCAAATTCATTAGTTCTATAAAAATTTATTTTAGGAATTATATGTTGTTGGATGATTATGATTGTTACTCTAAAATCATTACTCTAAGAATTTTCCAAGCCAAGCAAAGATGTCAAGTAATACCGTATAAAATTGAAACATGTTAAAAATCCCAATTTATGAGCAATGTCATTACTTGAAAACAATGTAACATATTAGAACCACTATTTTTTAATACACTTAATCTATGAATTTAATAAAGCAATGGAAATATACTTCGTTGCAATGGAAATTATTATATGCATTCAGTAATTTGCTCATGGACTAAACCTTTACACACAATCTTAGTGTAATTTCAGTCTGTACACTCCGACAAGGAAATTGTTATATTTTAGACAATGGTATCTGCATATGTAATTATTTGTTGACAGCATCTGTTCCGTTTTTATTTGCAACGTACATTATTACAAAGATTGACGACGCAGACCGTAATCGAACCGACTGGCCTCAGTTCCTAATCTGAGTTATGGCCGTTTTTTCCCCAAGTGGTTTCTGATAGATTATTTAAACAAGGCTTTAATAATTCAACTCGCCACAATTTTAAAAAAATGGATTTTGTTTACATTTACTACTTTTTGAAGTTTTGTTAAGAAGATTTTATTTTATTATGTCTATTCACATATATTTCCGAAACGGTCTGAATTTATATTTCATTCTATTAATTATAGGTTAACGTTTCTTTATTAAAATTAAATTAAACAATTAACACTAGTTAATGTATATAAACTAGATTAACGCTGTATAAAGACCTAAAGGATAAACTGGAATTTTAAAAGACGCAATAGATATTTTTTTAGTTTATAGGGACATTAATTAAATTCTCTCAGTAAATACGTTTAGATTTTTCGCATGTATTTTAGAAATTTGGAACAATCGATTGTTTTTTTTAATATAAAAACAAATGGGTTTACTCTGTTTATCCGTGTATTTATTACATCATCTACAGCAAATAACCTAATACTAAAGTAATTGCTAACATTATTATACTTTCATTTTTTTTATTTCTTTAGATTATTTACAATTATAATTTTTTTATTTGGTTTACAAAGAATTACGATAATAATTATAAATTGTAATTTATAAAAAATTACAATCAAACCTATATTAATGGATAATAATTATTATAATATACTAATATAATATTCAAAAATCAACTTGAATATAGAATGAAAATTCAGTTGAAAAAGAATTTATCAAAGAAACGATTACATTTATTCATTATAAAAACACATTCATTCATGGTCCTACATATGGAGAATTTCGAAGAATAAATAGTAAACACGGCTAACTACCGAATTATATCAGATTTTATGCTGACGCTCAATGGCCGAATCCCTTTAATTGGGTCACGTATGTTATTGTTTTAATAATAGAAAGAGAACGTCAATGATTTTGTCGGTACAGTACTTGAAGCGGCAAGGGGAGGGGGTTGAAGGGGGTGGGGGCAGGAGGATAAATTACGGTTTCTCATAATAAATAAAAAATGCGCCTTTTAGATTTAATTACGGCATATCGCTAATTCCTGACCATTTGTCAGATTCTCGTTTCTACTCGTTTTCAGATAAGGTAACATTTATAAACCATTTTACCCATTTTTGTTGAGGTTATGTTTGTTGCAAACATATTGGAGATTACGAGAAGAGAGAGAATGGTGGAAACTAACAAACGTATTTTCTTATCAATTATCAATCTATTTTATTTGAAATTTTTCAAAATTTGTCAAGTAGATAAAATAAAATGATATTCTGAAATCGATTGTTTCAACTATAAAAGAGTGTTTTGAAAAAGATCTATCGTTGATTTAATAATACATAAATGATCGGTTTTCATTAACAGTATTTACATTTATGCTTACCAGATGCATTCGATTATATAAATACATAAACTTTATATAAATATATGAAATATTATTATAAAAATTTATAGTAGCTTAAAGACTTCAATGTACTACAATTAAGTCTTACTTCAATAAAAATTAATTATTAAATTTATTTTAAAGACTTGGTTAACATTTTTTTTTTTAATGGCAAATCACAAACTAGCTCTCTTTATAAAAGGCAGAGGATGGATTTGGGACTTATTTTACAAAACGTGTCTTAATTACATTGTTTAAATATTAATTTATTAAAGCCTCTATTGTACTGTAGAGAAACTATAGTCGGCTTCTTGGTGCTCTCACATTATGAATTTATTATGGATCTACTTCTCGATAATAACGAGGTAATGAAATTTCTAAAAAATCATTAATGTAATGTAAACTACTAATAATAATGACAATATTATAATGGCAATTGGCATAAATTGTATTTTGATATTAAATTAATAGAATATTTGCTACACGCTTGGTAAAACATAATTAAAAATATAAAATTATACAGTGTAAGGAACATTTAGTAAATACACTTGGATAGTTTCACAATTATTTATTTGTATACTGAACGCTATTTTGACTATAACGTCATTTTCAAAATTACAAAGTAAAAGATTCTTCTTCATTATTCATTCTTTCATTCTGTAACTTTGAAAATAACATTATAGTCGAAACAGCTGACAGTATACATGTAATTAATAGTGAAACTGGCCAAATGTATTTAGTCAGCGTTCTTTACACTATATTAATTTATATTCTATTTTTATGACGAAACTCGTGAAAAATGTATAAAACAATAGATGGAGCAATTTTCAATATTTAAAAAACTATTTCAAATAAAAGTTGACTCTATACAAAAAAAATATGTTTTTTAATTCCTTATTCGCCAGATCTTAGTGAAAATTTTTATTTGTCTTCTTTGATATACTGATTACAAATATAATAGAGAAAATTAGAGATAAATGAGATTTTGTTATCAAAAAAAAAAAAATTTAAGCTCCTCAAAACTCCATAAGAATTTCATTTGTTTAATTTATCTGATAAAATAGGAAAATACTTTTAAAAATATTGAAACAAAAGTAGTTTTCATATATTTTTGCTCCGTAGCGTTATTTCTCAATAAAAATGTATTATTAAATAATATTTCTATTGGTGTAAATCCTTACATTTCGTTTCCCATTCATTGCAAGTTCTTTTGAAGATATTTCCTTAAAAAATACTGTTTGCAGAAAAAATATAGAATAAAATAATTATATTTTAATGAGATCCACAACTTATATTTAAATATTTTTTCAAATTTTTCGAATATTTCGAAGTGCATTTGATCAAGGTTTGTCTTTTATTATTATTTTACGAAGGCAATACGTTTTCGCCAAAAGACGCTATGGTGTTTGTAATCAGTATTCAAAAAAACCTTAAGTTACATATTTTCAAGATCTAAACGAAATTTACAATAGATTTCTTTACATTCGTTCGTTCCTTGTATTTTGTTAAATAGTCGATTGTGGGAAAGAAAGGTTCTAAAAATCTATGTACCGTTGGAGACTGTTTATAATATTTTAAAATATTTTAGGTTCATAATTTTTCTATGCAATTACAAAAGTTTAATGTTTTAATTAATTTCTATTGTAAATTATATATTAAACTTATTCTAGATTATCCTAAGGAATACTAAATGAGATAATAAGGACAATAAAGTAAGAAAATCAATAAATATTTTTTCCGCATTCGGGGCGCCCAATGCGATTTTCTGCAGCTGTCTAGAAGAAGCAAAATACTACTTTTCCTGCCTAGGGAGAAAAAGTGTTTATGACTGCTTCTCGACCAATCAGAAAGCAAAATTTTACTTTTCCTCCCTTGGGAGGAAAAGCGAATGAACGAAACCTGTCGTCTGGTAGTGTAATAGACTATTTACTGGGAGGTTGAATAATAAAAGTTTAAAAAAGTATGCACTAAATTGAGTTTTAATATATAATAAATGAAAAATAAATATAAACGACAATCACCTTAGTATAGACGAGACACGAATAATCTTTCTGCGCTGACATAGCGCCCTTTATAGACTTTCAGTCCTTCTTATCGCGGGTCAAATTTCGTGGCGATAAGCCCCATTCGTCGATCGGAGGCTAAACACTTCGCGCAGCCGGGCGGTCGGAGAACCGGAGGTGGTAATGCGACACCGTCCATACTTCTTTCAAAATTCTCGAAAATTTCTTAAAGCTAAAATACAGTCACCTTATTTGTGAATCTGTAGAAGAGCTATTAGAAAGAAAATTTTTGAATTTTCCGTCACAGCATGGATTAATTGCTTTTATGGAAGCATAACCAGTTAAACCTCTTTCGTAAAATCTTAAAATTTTCCTCCGACTAGTATTTAATTACCTTAGTTGTAAATCATATAAAAGGCAGTCTTCAGAAAAATATTCGGTTTTACCCATCATGGTACGGATCAAGTGTATACCGTAGTTGTATACAATTTTGTGGCCTTTAACGAAGGTTTTCTCTCGATCCTGACTTCAATATTTAATTAACTTTAAACTCAATTAAATTAAATCAAATCATTCAAAGCTCAATTCAAAATTTCAAATTATTAATTATTGAATAAGATTTAAAATTTCCAACGATGATTTCGTCGAGAATTACTCGATATCTCGTATATACTTACATATAAATTATAAACAGTTTTTCTCTTTTGAATTTGTGTGGCACCGGTTTGTCCGACGAAATCGCATATACATTTCTTTCTTATATTATTACGCTCAGAAATATCGTATTACATTAATCTCTTATTTATGTTATTTTTTTATTTTAAAACTAATCATTGTCCGCAGTATAATTTATAACTATATATAATTATATAAAGAAGTATTAAACCTATACATATATATATATATATATATATATATATATATATATATATAATGTTAGCGCAATATTATAAAACTTCTTAGAAACTATTACTCATTATTTTAATAAAATATCAGACTAAATAATTTTAACATTGAAAATCATGAAATTACATTTAAATTTATAGTTCTACACTCTTAAACTATATATATACGTAAATCCATCAGTGATAATGAAAATATCTTATTTTTAAATTGTAATGCAAACAATATAGAGACTTTTTACGTGAAGCTAATTAATATATTTTTTTTTTTTTTTATGTTATTTAACGTCGCTTTATTTATGCTTCCAATTATCGGTGCTAATCAGCGACGGAGGTCTACGATGCGTTTGTAAACAAAGCACATGTAAATAATTACAGCGGTGCCTGTATCAATCGGCCGAGACCGGGATTTGAACTCGGATCACCGAGTTAGTAGTCCTTCGCTCTAGCGATCGAGCCATCGTAGGCCTCTCTAATTAATATATAATAATAACTAGAGTTTTAATCGATAAATAAATACTTTAATGCTAGAAATTATAAAGGTAGAGACTTACTATTAGAGTTGACACTAATTCTTAAATCTATTTTCGTTTCTGTTCGTAACAGGTAGGATTCTCAGTTTTCCGTGCCTGCGTAATGTGTGGCACATACGATGTTTAGACTTCTATGCGCCACTCGAGCGCGGGCTCGACCTTTTTTTTGCACATTGATTTGGTGTTGGAAATTTTAAAATAAAATAAGATTTATATTTTATGCGAAATTTATTATAAAAATTTTTATAACCTTATTGAAGTATTAAAAATTATCTATTTTAAAATTTTATTTTAAGATTAGATTATTAACAAACTTATAATCTTCAATTGATTGAAGATTATAAGATCCTAATGGCAGGGGTACCGCAGGGGTCAAGACTTTCATCTCTCTTCTTTAACCTATACTATGTGGATATCGCTACACGCAAACCCATCACTAACGTTCACTCCGCCGCTGCCAACAGACAAATTCGCGCCGAGTTCTCCAAAATAAATAGCTTCCACGCCACGCCCCTCTCTTGGCACCACCAATGGAGGCTCGAGATCAACAAAGCTAAATCGTCGACAGCTCGTTCTCCAAGCGCCGACGCACTTCTCCCGTCTGATTCTCAAATCAACCTGCCTCCCATGGTGCCGTACTGCCCAATACGTCGGCGTAACATCGTCCATAAATTATCTTGGTCTCCCCATATCCGTGCCACGAGCAGCAAAATTCTTGGAGGCTTGGTCACTCTCAAGCCTTTCTTCTACAAGAAGAAGATCTCCATAAGTAAATCGCCCAACAAAGCTATGAGCCTTCAAGGAAATCATCTGCTCCATAGTAACCTTCGCCAACCTGGTTTGGGGGTCCGTCCCCCACCTGACCGTCTCAAATCCTTATCCTCCACGGTAATGAATAACAATTGATCTAGAGTACAAATCGCTATAGAACAAGAGTGATAATAACTAATTGTACTGACCTAATTGTACAAAGTTACATTAAACAAAATAGTCTGTGGCTAGCCCTAATTACGAGCGCTCTTACCAATACGTACATGCAGATGTATGGAGTACTCCTTGACGCCAATTCGAGAGTAGCGGGTCCAAGCACTCGCGTAGCTCCTGAGTTTCAATTGGGCGGAGAACTGCTCTGCGAAATTTTCCTGTTCTCTGTTGCTGTCCCAATGTCTCGGATACGGCTCGACTCCTTACCACAACGGCTGCCACCGGGCATAAACGCCGCTGGGAGAGTGAATGAGAGCTGAATATATAGATAGAGGATAAGCGAGATAAAGCTTGGAAGGAGAGAGAGCGAGCGAGAGGGAGATAGTGAGCAAGAGTGAGAGGCAGTGAGAGAGTGAGACAGAGAGAGAGAGAGAGACAGAGAGGCAGGGAGAGAGAGAGAGAGAGAGAGAGAGAGAGAGAGAGAGAGAGAGAGAGAGAGAGAGAGAGAGAGAGAGACAGAGAGAGATGTGGTGGCGTAGCACCGGCAGGGGGTGGGATATCTACCCGAATTATCCGTCGCTAAGCTCAACCGTCATATCGAGACTGCAGTAAGATTTGATGTGCTCTAACATTCCGCCCGCCTTCGTTCATCGGACGGATAAACCTTCTTTTTCACCTTCATATTATACCGTTGGATCATTCCCTTTGGAGCGTGTGTATACGGCATATAGTCGTGCTATGTATCGTCGCGGTGTTGTAGTTACTGTCTTTACCATGACCACTCTTACGTATCCATCCGGACCTGAGTGTGTTTCAAGTCAGTCTTCTGAGTCAGAGCTAACAGGGCATAGTGGGCGTGAGTTCAAGCACGCTTCTATTTCAGTTAACACCGTTGAAAATTTCTCAAAGGCTCATAAGTGCTCGCCAAACGCCCGCTGCAAGTGGTTTTTGGTGGATTTCACACAAGCTTGCCAAATACCTCCGTAATGCGGTGTGGTCGGAGGCATAAACTTCCAGGTAGTTCCATCGTTTGCCAGGATAGAGGTGATGGGTAGGTAAAATTCCGACGCACCACGAAATATACACCGCAGCTCCCGATCTGCTACTCTAAAGGTCGTTGAATTTTTACTGTAAAGATGGCGGCATTTTCCTCTTTTGTGCACGAACAGTCGGTAGGCCGACATGAATGAGTCAGTCGTTAGGTCACTCACAAGTTCTAGATGTACCACTCATGTGAAGCAGACAAATAGAGCAATATATCCCTTATATGCTTGTTGACCACGCCCCTTGGTCGTTCGAATCTGAAAAGAGCCTGTATAGTCGACGGCAGAGTTGTGAACGCTCCAGCTGGGTTCATCGGCTAGCAGGTAGATTGCCCAATATTTGATGGACCATGCGTGGTTTCGCGCGCTGACATTTTACGCAATTTCTGATTATGGTGTTTACCAGTTTCATTCTTCCTAAGATCCACGCCTGTGGCATTACCGTATTAGACGTTAGTGTTGGCCCACCATGGAGTGCAAATGCGTGTCGGCGTCTTATCATAAGCTGGCTTAAACTCGATAAGCGTAGCAATACCGGCGGCTGCTTTCTATCGATCTGTAAGTTCGATTCGAAGAGGCGATCTCCTATGCGCAAAATATCGTCGCTTTCAATTATCATCGGAGTGATCTTACTTAACGGATTATTATTCGGTAGATTTCTGCGGGCCTTGAATAATTTGAGCTCTGTTGAGCAAAAGCATGTGCCTGAGCCAAGCGTATACGTTTGGTCCGCGCGTCTAAAAGTTCCGATGTTGTGAGGAACGATGGAAGTGCATCTAAATGATTTTTCCGTCTACGTAATTTTTGCAAAGGCTGGACGCAATATGCGGTCACGCGAATAAGCCACGTCAAACATGAAAACCGCGTAAGTATTTCAGGCTCGCTTGTATCGATTTGCGCGTGCATCATTTGCACGATTTCTGGTTATTGAGGCCATTTCTCCTGTGCTAGCGAGAGGCAGACGGTCCCGCGCTACCATAGGCTCAACTCGCGTAATTCGTCCGATTTTCGATTTTCCTTCGTCGGAACATGGGCCCATACAGCGGCGTGCAGTTCAGTTTGTATTTGGGAAACGCGATTGGCATTAAACGTCTTCCAGTGTCATGGGTGTTTGTTGAGCCACTTCAATACAATCTGACTATCCGACCACATATATATTGGTAAATCTTTAAAAAATCGAGGGTCTTTAAATGGCACACCAGTTTTGTCAAGAGACTAGCCCCGCAAAGCTCAAGATTAGGCATGCTTACTGTTTTTACGGAGGCCACCTTTATTTTCGATGCTAAAAGGCATGTTTTGATTTCGCCATTGCTCTTCTGTAGGTGTATATGGACAGCAGCAACGCACGCGCCTGCAGAGGCATCCAAGAAACCGTGTAATTGATACGCTTGATTACCATACGTTCCCATCCACCGACTCACCGATAATGTGGAAAGTGACGACAGCGAATTATAATAGCTGATTCACCGCTCGCGCAAATCTATCGATAAGGAGGTAGGTATTCCCTTCGCATCTACGGATCCATAGGTCTTGCAGTAAAATTAACTATTTTATAGACACAGGGGATAGCCAACCTAAAGGGTCGAAGAGACGGGCAATATCAGAGAGAATGCTTCGTTGGGTAAAGTTTTACAAACGGATATTTAATTCCGATATGCTAAATGTGAATATATCGTCCAACGAGTTCCAGTTCACGCCTAAGGTTTTTATTATATCCCCGCGATCAATTGTTTTCGGGGACGCGCTCTCACTTTGTAGCAGGTGCGAGAGGAGAATTTCCGGAGCATTCACGGCCCACTTGTCTAACAAAATGCCAGCAGATTTAAAGAGCTCGATTAGCTCTTCGCGCTTTTGAATGGCCAATGGTATTTCATCAGCTCCTACGAACATATCGTTAACATATGTGATCGCTTCGAGGCAATGAACGCCGATGAGAAATTGTACCCGTTCATCTTTCGCTAACTGTGCTAACGTTCATAAGGCTCAAGAGGGGGCGTAATTTGTACCGTACGTTACGGTATTTAAGCAATTATCCCCGGAGGTTCCCTACTGCTTGGCGACCAGCTGATCTGCTGCAGATCACGATCCGCAGGACCAATGCGTATCTGTCTGAACATTTTTACGATATCTGCTGTAATTACCAATCAATATCGTCGACAGTTCAGAAGGATTAGTGAAAGATCCTTTTGGAGAGCGAGTCCGGGCAATAAAAAATCATTTAAGAAACGCCGATCCCGTGTTTGTGATTCCACATCCCGATGCCATGTGGAAACATAGTTTGCGCTTGTGTTCGTGACATCTTTCACGAGATCCACGGCGGGCCCGAAAAGACATGATATTAGGTACTGAAGTTTAGTATAGTCGCCCACGTTGAGAGCATTGTGCATGAGAGCTGAAAAGAGATCACAAAACTGTCCCAATCTTCACATCTCCCCGAAAAGGCTTGGGAAGCTTTGCCGGCCACATTGTTGTGCATTCCATATTTTCCGTTCCGGATCGGCGAGGAACGATATCGGTTCCTTTCCTAAAGTCGGCGGATAAAGTTAACAGGAAATCAAGAGTATCCACATAATTTGTTTGTAAAAATGCGTAAATACATGTTCGCTCACGTAAGTATCCGATTGCTTGCCCAATCGTGCGCGATTATTTCGGATGGAGTTTTACGTCCTTCCCTCCATATCTCGTTAATCGCGGCAAGTCGAGATTTAATGATATTGATATTAAGGGAGTCGCGAGTTCTTGCTCGTATACGCGTACTTAATAATTTTATTTCTGGTAATCTCGCGTTCTGTAAGGCTGTAAATTTTCTAAGCACCAGGGGCTTCATTATAATAGTTATATTATTTAATACGCAAATAGTGAGTAATTGGAATAGACGTATAAACCGGAGAGTTAAAAAAATACGACTTTATGTGACGTTGATATCGTTCGCTTTACTGCGTAAACCAACACTTATATAATACTTATGCACAAAAGAGAAAACACTATTCAAACTTCTTCAGAAATAGAATTCACACGAAGATCTTAGCCTTAACTTAATTTTAGCGAAAATGTCTAATCTAACAATATAAATAAATATAGAGTGAATTATAATTTAAATCTTATCGTACTAAATATTACAGCTTATATAAATATATATATATATATATATATATATATATATAAACAAAATTATATATAAACAAAAGCGCGAATATAATGCACAAGCTAGAGTATTCAATATTCTAATGTCTCAAATGAACTCTAAGAATGCGAACAAAATTTGTATTTGATTATACTCGAACAGACATGCTCACCCGGGGCAGCAGAAAATGAACGTTAGAAATTTATAGCACTGAATGCTTATACTAACCTGATGAAAATTGGTGTTCGGGTTTTCATAAAAGCAGAAAGATTGGTTATAAATATAAACCAATTTATTTAATTATGAAAAACAAATTAAGGCATAAAAAAAACCTCGACTTAGTGAGTGGAGGAAAAAACCGCAAGTAATACTTTACACGGTAATGAATAACAATTGATCTAGAGTACGATCGCTATATAACAAGAGTAATAATAACTAAATGTACTGACTTAATTGTACAATGTTACATTAAACAATAGTCCGTGGCTAGCTTTAATTACGAACGCTCTTACCAATACGTACGTGCAGATGTATGAAGTACTTCTTGAGGCCAATTCGAGAGTAGCGAGTAACAAGCACTCGCGTAGCTCCTGAGGTTCAATTGGGGGGAGAAGTGCTCCTCGAAATTCTCCTGCTCTCCGCTGCGGCACCAACGTCTGGGACACGGCTCGACTCCTTACTACAACGGCAGCCACTGGGCACAAACGCCGCTGGGAGCACTTCTCGGAGATCCGCGTTATTCGAATTCTCCACAAGAGCAAGGTCCCTTCTCCTGTAGCTTTATTTTGGTCTTAGATATAAATGTATTATTTAGTATCATATATATAAATATTTAGTAGCATATATATATATATATATATATATATATATATATAATAGAACGAATCTATATATATATATATACGCGTTTATTTAAATAAAATGCAACACTACAAATTAATAATAAAATAAACCTGGCCTAGGAAACTATTTAATATAAGGAGGTTGGCTTTGGGATTACACATGATAGTGGGTTTTTCTAGGCAGAGAGAAATGTCTGCAACGCATTTTAGCTTCATAATGCTCGGCAGTGTGCGGATGAACTTGTTGACTTACCATTACAATTCTCAATTTCTATTTTTCATTATCATTACAATTGACCATACGATTACCAATACCATTACCCAGACCAGTGCCGATGCCACTCCTTATCGTCGCCGTCTTTGGTCATTGTTGTCAAATCTATTTCAATTCTACTTCATCCGTTTGATGTACC